>QLSS01000126.1:325080-338764 GCA_024372645.1 Trichomalopsis sarcophagae
AGAGAGAGAGAGAGAGAGAGAGAGAGAGAGAGAGAGAGAGAGAGAGAATACGGGACAAGCAGCGGCAGAGCAGAAACAGCAGTAGCAGCGGCAAGTGCAGTTTAGTCTCCGTCTTTCTCTCTCACTCTCCCTCGCTGTACCGTGAACTTTCCAACTATTTCTCTCTCCTAGGTCGATAATTAAACACACGGCAATTTACCTGCGTTATACACAGGCTGGGCTCTGGCTCTTTCTATCTTTTTCGTGAATCCGCAACGAGTGCAACTCGCGACGGCGCCTGCTGCGGCCGCATTTCGCGCTCGGTTTACGCTCCTGTATACCGGCTAATTTGCAACTGCTTGAAAATGACTGACCTTGTAAAACTGAATTAAATTTTTCGAGACGGATTCGATAAAGAGCTGTGAAGCATGAACACGCGTAGTATTCTTCTAGAGCGCTCATCACCTGTGCTCGATTGGAGCCGAAGAGACATCGACGCAGAGCGATAAAACGTCGACTGCAGCAGAGAGCGCAGTGCCGAATATCCCGCGGCCTGTACAGTTGAGAAACGCGGCGACGTTTTCTCAGCGGTACGATATCTCGCTGAGCCGGCGGTAAACTCGTTTTCCGCGAGCGACTCCTCCGCCGTAAAGAACGTCTCCCTTGCGACTACTCGCACTCTGTCTCGCGTTGTATGGCACTGACACATCGGCTGTCGCCTCCCGGAGGACAAAACAATTTCCGAAAGGTCAGTCTGCTGGAAAACACTCGCGAGAGGCTGCGCGCAATATCATCGGCTGTATACCGTGAGACCTGGATATAAATCGTGTGACTCTCGATAGCTTCTGACTCTATAGCGTCTGTTGGTTTTTCTAATCTATTTCTTTTACGCCGCTGCGATTCTTCAGTGCTCAGGAGAAGGTTGAATTAGAAAGCTTAATCACTCGGCCAACGGAAGCGCTATCAGCGATACATTTTGTCTTTGAATGCAAAGCAGGAGCAGCGCTCGAAAGACGAAACAAGATCGAAACAGTGGAGCTCTCATAAATCCTCTGCGCACGCGTGCACAGTTGCGCGCGAAAGTAGGTACAAACGAAGAAAGCGCCCTGCGTAATTGCAGCGATGAATCAAGCGCTCCTTGTCACTACTATAGCTGCATACAAAAGAGCGAAAGGCAACTTTTTGCCAGCTATCGAATAAAGAAATCTGAGACGCGCGAGCTTGATCGTTTTAAAAAGTCCTATTTATCTCTCTTCCTCATTTTTTTCGACTCGCTCGCGCGCGCGCGCGCAAGTCCAGTCAGTCTGCAAGAAGCGCCTTACTGACTTACTGTGGCACTGCAGCGCAGCAGAGCACGGGCCGAGTATCGAGATAAGAAGCAATTTACCGAGCTCTCGCGGCGGAAGCTCGAGCCACAGTCTTATGCGCGCGAATCCCGAGAGAATGAAACTGCAGCAATGAGAAGAGGGGAGGGGTGAGAAAGACTGCGTGTATAAAAGGGGAAGGGAAGATGAAGTGGACTTGACAAAGACCGAGTGAGCAGAGTTTCGAAGATACGAAAAGGTGGCTGGATTCGAAGAGGTACGCGCTTTATATGGTTCCGTGAAGTGATTTTTCAACCCTGTAGCAGTAGCTGCCCGTAGTTCTCGCCTATGTAATTTTGCGCGTTTCGCGGTCCTCTTTAAGCCTATGGAGGTTAGATATCTGAGAAACGTGCGAAAAGGTGA
Source organism: Trichomalopsis sarcophagae (assembly GCA_024372645.1). NCBI lineage: Eukaryota > Metazoa > Arthropoda > Insecta > Hymenoptera > Pteromalidae > Trichomalopsis > Trichomalopsis sarcophagae. The sequence continues at coordinate 326,787 of QLSS01000126.1, forward strand.
CTAGATCGAGCGTTTTCGATACCCTGGCACGCCTACCTCTGGCAGATATCAAGACGACGACAAATGTGGGGGAATATTGATGAAATAGTTGCTTTGAATTTATCTAAGAGACCGGTAGCTTATCGGAAATGGCCATTGCATGACTATACTATTTAAATGAAAACATATAATATTGTTGTGACCGAGCCTGAACGTTGCGCGATTTGAATGCCGAGAATCACGCATTGTGACCTTAGCAACGAGATCACGGATGCTGTTGTTTATGTTCAGTTTGGTTCTATCAGCTGTTGAGAACAGTTGTGTTCATGTTTTGAATAAAGAGTCTGAGTTCGAGTGTGCTTTTCTACAAATACGTGTCATTATTCTCTTAACCTGTACCTGATCATAACAATATGTTATTTATGTGGCAACATGGTTGAGTGTTCTTGTATATGTTTATGAATAATAACTTTTTTAACATGAGGCCTTAGCTCGAATATAACAAGACCGTAAACTAGAAATAAGAGGAAGACACTGTAACGGAAAGATGTAGATATTTGAGCGAGGAAAAGGAACCAATAAAACCTGTCGATACAAATGAAACGGGCTAATGTTATTTATTACGCAATAAATAAAGAAGTTCGATATGCCGATAACAATATTGTCTGATACACGCAGAGCAGTTGAGAAAAAAGTATGAGACGTACTTTAATTAACTATAACACTGGAAACGTAATAACACGTATGCGTTCTTTACTTTATTTTAATTTTTAGCGATGGTTTGACCGAGATTCGTTGAAATATCTACAGCTTTTATTAAACTTCATGAATAATTGAAACCATTTTACGAAAAGCGCTTGCTATGTTCATTTCATAAAAAATTTCAACGCACAGTGTAAAGAAGTCGAATTTAGAAATGGCAAATTGTCTCTTCGAAATTTTTAGCTTGATAACTAATACCTGGAAAGCCGGCAAATACATAATCTCTTTGCTACGCGATTTCCGGCGAACGGCGAAAATTTTCAACGAATATCGTCGAATAACGGGTAATAAGTTTATGACGTATATTCTAATTGATAAATTTTATATTCTCGTCGTCCTTTCGTTTAGTCGCGCAGCTGCCGCGACGAATTCAGCGAACGATGCAGTTCCGCCTGCCGGCTGCATTCGCGAATGAAAGCTCGCGAACTTCCGCTTGCCTCAGCTGCATTCTCAACGCGCTTGTGTTTCGCGATTTGCCAGTGCGCGCTAGCGCTGGAATTTCCGCTTTGAGCGACTCAAATTAGCATAATAAGTCGTGGCCACTCTCGCAGGTACCTGCTTATGCTTTCTTTTTTTCATTAGAGAATCGCTTACAATTAGCGCAGAGCTTGCGACCTTTTTGCGTTGAACGCTGGACTAAATGGGTAGTTTTAATTTCTGGTACAAAGCATACCCGCATCTTTTACCACGAGCTGGCTCACGTTATTTTTATGCAAAAATCATTTCAACTATTTCCCTGTAATCTTGTATTGTCGACGAGGCACGTCTTGCACGGAGAATTGCACGGGCGATTACAAGAGAACAATCGTCCGTGCTTTCATCTTACATCCTAGCACTTGACGGAACTCAACTCCATTTGACTCCATTAGCTACTCATAATCAAGTAAATGTTGTAATTATCAGAAGTGTTGAGCGTCTCAAGACATTTAAGGGTGATTACAACGTGCTATATACATACACCGCGTCATTCCACGAGCGAGCGAGGCAAGTGACTTTAGACGTAGCGACATTATCGGACATTGTCTGCTCAAGTTAGAAAGGGTATGGAAGCTGGATGGTTATAGACCGTAAGCCGAAGCTTCAAGCCCATTAAAAGTTTCGCGCCTCCTCCTGTAAGCTCTTAAGAGCGATACAAGTTTCATCGCAAAACCGTCCAAAAGGCGCCAAATGCTTTGCAGATTCCCCTCCGCCTCACACTCTCTTTCCTGACTATCCATTGCCGATACTTTACTTCACTTTCAAATTGACAACCGATCGATCTCTCGATAATCTGGGCCTCATAAATTAACTATGTTCAATGGAAAATGTATACCTTGCAAAGTGTAATAAAATAAACGTAAACACCTCAACCCTTTGAACATATACGTACAGGTATGGCAATCACGTTGCAAGTATCTCACGCGAAATAGTTGACACGAGATAGATCAAGTCTGAATAATACACAAGACTGCGGAGTGGGCTCGAGTGAAAGGAAAGTGCGAGCGAACGAATAACGCAGAGGAACGAGTATACCTAAATACACGGGGAGAGAGCTTTTCCGAGTGCCGTGATGAAAGATTATTGCCGCGGCGCTAACTAAATCATCCAACTCGGACTGCTATATCATTTATCGAGAGGATGACAGAGGGCGGAGAAACGCAATTATATTTTGGAGGGTATAGGGGGCGAGCTTTCTGCCTATAAAAGGGTTGATATAAATTAAGTTCATTTTGCCGTTGGGAAGTGCGAGAGAACGACTGAAAAGCAACGATTTTGATTTGCGATGTACAGAAATAAAATATTCTCGCAAACATGCATTGTTAAACATAACTTTTATTGAGGTCATTTTCATACTTCGATTTTTTTCCATATAAAATTCAGGCACGACCTGCTTTAACTTTTAATTCGCGAGGTGCAGTAAGATGAAAAACTGACTTTTTTATGATCAAGATGTAATTTTACGCGGCGGGAAAGTAAACGTCAGGCAAGTGAATAATGATGGAAGCTACTTTATCAGATTACGACAAGAGCACAATTAGGAATCTCTAGCGCCAATATTTTCACGAAGTTATCAACTTTTAAAAAGTTATAAAGTTTTTAACTCAATTTTTATAAACAACAAAATCTCGTTTAAGAGCACGCCGCTAAAATTTTAAACGATCCATCAGAGCTTCGAGCACACGTTCCGTGCACAACCTAAAATTATTTTCAGATAAGGTTAACAAAATACCTAAAAACAGTGTGAATTCTTTTCGTTCTTCAAAACGAGGAAAATTCTCCTGACTCGATGTGAACTGTATCTCCGCAAGCCAGATAGTCATTATATTTTTGATAAGACATTAAGCGAAAGAGGTGACAGTGTATAGGATGGCTGAAAAGAAATCCATAACTCATCGGGAACAGCGCGAGTTATGAGGGAGGAGAGGGGCCGGCGACGAATTATTATCCGTCGAGCTCACGGCAATGCCATTCGTATCCGTCGGCGCGTGTTATGCGCAAATAAAAGCCCCCGGTGTGCCTTTATACGTTATTTCAAGATTTACTCTCCCCCGCACATCGGCTCGCGTACTTTCTTTCTTTCTCTCTTTCTTTCTCTCTTGCTCTGTCTCTCCTCTCTCTCTCTCTCTCTCTCTCTCTCTCTCTCTCTCTCTCTCTCTCTCTCTCTCTCTCTCTCTCTACTGCCGTTTCCAAGTTAACTTCTCCGCCCCCGTTTCATTCTTCAACAACTTGCCGCCTTTTCTCAACTATACATCCGACCGGTGCGCGCTTTGCATACATTCCCCTAATGCAAACATGTACATGCGCAGCTCGTATCTACGGCTAGCTGGATTTTTATAAATTTATTTTCTGGATTTTGCAGCCAGAACGCCAAATGAGCGCAGCTTGCGAGCAAGATGGTGCGCAACTTCATAACTGCCTTGCCTGCCGTGAAATTAGATGCGAAGCTGCGAGCTCTGTGCTTTATTTTCGCGGCGAATCGCGTGAGAAATATTAGATTTTTTTTCAAAAATAAACAAAATCTCATTATTTTTAATGAAATTTTTGAAGTAAATGAATGAGCAGAAAGTATTTTTTTTTTATTTTCATTACGTCGTCGCCGTGATTCTGACCAAGTTCGCGTAGCACTTGTTCAGCACCTTTAATTATGAAAATTCGGAAACTGGTTCGCGTTAACTCCTCGCGCACATACTTAGTTATACGTACAAACTCGGTTGCAGCTAGGCCTGGGGCGTAGAAAGAAAGGGGCAGTATATAGTTGCACGGCCGAGACTCAGTGCACGCAATTGAGTATTTGCATATAATGCGTATGTGCGCGACGGGCACGTGTGCCCTTGTGCTTCGCTATGCGTATTTCCGAACAACCACAAGTTTGCGAGAGCCATGGTGTGTCTGTTTCCTGCCAGAGGATATGAAGAAAGTTTTGTGCATTGTTTGCAACAACAATCGGTAAAATTAAAGAATAGCACGCTAGCTGAGTATGTATTATGTCATTGCGCGGTTTTTTGACGGTTTTTATCTTTCTATAACTTTCAAAAGTCAACCTTAAAAAGCGTTACAGGCACTTGAATAATCGGAAACGCTTCTGCAGTAACGACCTTCCTCTCGATCTCGCATCACCCCTTTAAAAATAAGTCGATGAGTGGGTGCGAAAAGCGTATACTAGACGAGAAGGATGGAGTAGTAGGGGAGATTTCCCAGAGATTTCGCGAGGTATAGAGTGCACGTGGCAGAAAGACGAATGCTTCCTGGCCCTTATCGCGCGACGCGCCGTCCGGCTTTCCATCCGCAGAAACGGGCCGGATCGACGAGAACTAAACTTGTGAGATTCGCATAGGCCAAACTATGTCTCCGTATAAGTATACGTGTGAGTGTGTGTGCGAGTGACTGTCTGGAGAGAGCAGCGTCGACTTTTGTCAGAGCTGATCCAGCGTGCGTACCAATTTCTCATACGTGCGGAGAAACACGCACGTGCGCCCACCGTCGTCTGAAATTTTGCCCTTTACTCGTTGGCCTGTCACTTTTAACGATCTAATCCTGAACTGTGGAGCGTATAGAATTGCTTGAATTTTTACGGAGTTTTTCGAATGAGACTAAGCGATATGGAAAACGATAAAAGTATCTTATAATATGGACTGAGAGAAAGTTGGAAATGTCAACGTAGAAATGGGTTTGTATGAAAGTATCTTATTAATAAAATTATTTTATAAATACTAATCACCGGATGGATTTTATGAAACCTTTTGTTCTGATTCGACCCATGTATTTGTTAATTGTCTTCAAATACCCTCCTTTATCACGAGAAAAAACAATTAAAATCGGAAAAATCATTCTCAACGTAAAATATGGAGAGGCGCATTTGAATATATATACCTATATTATATAGTTGTTTTGGAGATACTCCCCTCCGCACCCCCCCCCCCCCCCCCCCCCCACAGTGCCCCCCCCCCCCACCAAATAACGTAAAAATCATTCATTAAAAAAGAAGAATAATGTTCGTAATTAATAATTAATTTGTACAATAAATTGTGTGTACACACAAATCAAGAAGACTGTAGAGAAGGAGAGTCAACGAAATAGGAGTTTGGAGTCAGAAAATACTGAAAACTTTTTCAGACACCTGCCGCCGCGTGGTGGCGCTTCTAACAGAAGTCTTCTGGTGACGTCACTCGCGCATGCGTAGATGCGGCTAACTGGGAAATTAAATTTTGTTATGAAAATAAATAGTCTCTGTGAACCTTACAAAAATAAAAAATTAACGATAAACAAAAATTGCCGAATAAATATGTTGACAATCAATGTATTTATTCGTTAGAGACTAGGCACTGGTCATACATTTCGTGGCTATTTTTGGCCCCGATATATTCAAACTTAAGTTTTCTAAACGTATTTTTGGCTGCTAAATCTTAGCTCATTTAGTTAATTTTTGAAGTGAATACTTCTTATAGGCTCGCTATAGGTACACATTTTTACCGGGGAGTGAATCGAGAAAAAACCGACTGTCACGCAGTTATACCGAACGGCAGAAAGAATTAAAGTTAATTTAAAACCAACAAAACATAAATTTAAATGATGAATTTCTAAAGCGTCAGATAAAAAACATTAGCACGTGAATTCTGAGTTACGGTGCTTACTATGATCAAATATTCATTTTATATTTAATACTTTTGTACATTCATTTAAATAATACACCAAGTAATAAATAACAAATAGTTTTAAAATTAAAACCACAACCCAAACTGGGGGGTTGGCGAGCGAAGCGAGCAGGGGGGCGAATCCCCACTAGTATATATGTATATATACACACACACACATATATTTTACAACACATATACGAGTTGTTCCTATAGTATTGGATTTCCATTATTCCGCGCACTCGAATGAAACTTATCAGCACATCAGCAGCGCTTCCTCGAATCCCTGTAACGCGCTTGGCAATGTATATTACATCCGGCATTCTCCTAATAAAAACATTCAAACTCTCGCCCTGCAATAATTAAAATTCCTCCTCCAATTACGAATCCGCGAACGTAGTCTCATCTCGTCGCTCGTCTTATCCCTAAAGGAAAGCAATATCCTCCGCGAACGAACTAGCGCGCAGAGAAATCCCTCAAAAGTTTGATGCGCGCGCATGCGCACAAAAAAAGGAAAACAAGACGAACAGAGCAGTTTCCAAGTTTTCCCCTGTAGGGCAATATTTAGTTACCGTTCCGCGGGTCGCGCTCCCGAGTCGTTAAGGCCCGATCAATAACCAATTTGAAACTCGTTAATGAGCTCAATATCGCCTCTCTCGCTATACTATCCAGGCTCACCCCTTCTAGTGGAAGGCGACGACGACGACGGGCTTATAGGTGCGCGCGTCTATAGAGCCACGTCGGCTCTTTCCCTCTGTCTCTTTCCGTACACAAAGCGCGGTTTAATTAAAATGGCGCCTTTCCTTTGCGGAGATGCCAATAGGAGTGCGAGCACGCGCGCGCGAGGGCGCAAGTATTCGAGAGCAGTCACCTAAAGAGAAAAGCTGCGCCAGGGAGGGAAGCTTTTCAAATCGAAGCTCGACAGAGAGGCAAATATTACAGAAGCAATAAGGAAGGACAAAGCGACAAGGGAGCTGAGAAAGAGAGCGACGAAGTATGAGAGAGAAGAGTTGCAGAAGTTGGGAAATGGAGCGATAAGAAAATCGCAGAGTGTACAGGGTTGATTGGTTTATTTGTGTTGATGCTGTTTCTAGAAGAAACTTTGAATACGTTTACAGCGAGCGTATTAAGTGGAATTGAATTTCATGCTATTTTTACATTTTCGTAAGTTTGAAAAGGTTCTTCGTAAATGCGAAAATCGCGGTAGCCGAAGCTCGGAGAGAAAGCTTGGATATAGGCAACCAGACTACATGAGGGTCTAGATAAAAGAGCGGTGCACTCGCCGTACAGTGGTGCACTAGTCGGCGGTGGGGCGTTTTCAATAAGCGTTGATCTCGCCATTTATCTCAATGAAGTGGATAGACGCCAATCCGCTCTCGCGTTTGCAAGCCCATTCCGCGAATCAAAAGTACAGAATGACGTGCCAATCCGGTATGGTAGACGTGCACAACGTCGCCCCTTCATTTTTCCATTTTCACGTTCTCGGTCTTTTTTCAACTCGCGAGAGCAGAGTAGTCGATGTAATGCCGGGACGACGAGGAGCCGAGCTTTTTGATGGAAGAGCCATATTTTTGGCTGGATTATGTATATACCTGTTTGATTCGTCCCGGCGTGCGCGTGCGCACATAAGCCCTACGCCAAACTGGTATATCGAATTCGAAGTGGTGATCGTGCAGTTCGAGAGCGAGCTGTACTCTGAGTGGCTGGATGTGCGAACGAATTATATTGACGGGAGTAGTAGGTGTTAAAGCTTTTCTGCGCAGTATTGGAAATCGATGACGTTTATAAATTTTGCCACGCGTACATGCAGGCTCGATGCATTTAACGGTGTTATGCGTTCGTGTTCTTTTTGTCGTGTCAATATTGGAAATTGACGACATTTATTCATAAAGCGCAATTTGTTCATGAAATTTATTTTCGGTGTTTAAACTATTACACAGAGAAAAATTTGACAGAAAAATTACCATCTCGGATAATAATTTAGTAACAGACTCGGAAGCTAGTAATTTTTACTATCTTTTATAGTAAAATTTACTGTAAGATATATTAATTTTTACTACCTAAGATGGTAAAATGTACTATTAAATGTGGGAAAAATTATAATATTCTCAGTCGGTAAGGTTTTAATTTAATTTTTTTTTCTGCGCTAATCAGTATTTTAGTTGACATTTTACGTTTTTTCATTATAATGAGTTTCTGTGTCTATTGATTTAACTTTATTATTTATTAATCGTCATTAATTTTTATTAACTTTAGTTCGTACGTCAATTAATTTATCAGCTAGATCTGAAATTTTGTACGTAACAGATCTGTTTAGGTAAATGGTCAGAGCACTCGACTCTCATGCCGGAGCTCCAGGTTCGATTCCCGTCGCCGCAAATAAAATTGAATCTCTTTCTTCATCCAAACATCATAATAATAATCAATAAAAATAATAAAGTATTAACAGCACGAGTACCTAAGAGGTGTAAAATTTACTATCTTTGGATAGTAAAATCTAATATCTTAAAAGTCTGTTACCAATTTATTATGAAAAGCAGTAAAAATTACTATTATATTATAAGCAGCTGTCGATACAATTCTAACAATCACAGAGTCAGGAAAAAGTATTAGGGCTAGGGAAAAATAAAGAAAAGTTTATTTTACGCCCCGATCGTATAGTGGGGACGATTTTGCGAAAATCCTTCGGTCGCGTTTGCACGGCTCATTAGGCTCGCACAGGGCCGTGACAGGAAAAGTTGAATACACGTCAAGCGCGGACCGGCGTTTCACTTTTGCCGGGAAAGAGTCGCATAAGTGAATTACACGCGTCGCAAACAGTCTCGCTGGAAATTGCTGTCCTTTATAGTCCTTTTTATTGCCCTCGGCTTTTTTACGGGCATTGGTAAATTCCAGAGCGGCACTGCACGACTTCCCCTCCCGGCCGCATTTTCTTCGCCACTTTTTTTAACCTTCCACATCCGTTTTTAGTTTCTTTTTACTTACTCCGGCTCTTTCTCTGCTTGCCGCCTTTGACTCTCTTTCTATATCCTTTTCTTTATCTCCTTTTCTTCTCTACTTCGGGGTGGAAAAGCTGCAGCGTCTCGCGCTCCGGCGACTTATTCTTTACGACATGTCGCAGTTACACCCTAAACGCGGCATTTACGTTTATTGCCAGCCAGCCGGCGGGAATTATAAGATGAAATGTTTCCGTAAATTCTTTGACAACGCGTGACCGGGACTGTAGCACGCGACAAATGGAACAGATCCGGTCAATTAATGGGTCTGCAAAAAATTGGTACCTCACGCAGCTGGGATAAAAGTTGGGTTCCCCGGTCGAAATATTCAAAATCTGTTTTCGGAACGCTATTTATCGTTGAATGTAAATAAACTTTCAAACAATAAACATCAAAAACTCGCTTTTATGCCGGAAAGCATCGAACGTAATTTCCAAGTCAAAATACCATAACGCGCAAAAAATTCAGCGAATTCATGTGCATACCATCGTCCTCCGCGGCAAATTAACTCATCCTTCGAGCAATTCCAAAGTTTCGGCCATCGCGCGGACAAGCCCGAACATCCCAGATCAAGAAAGAACGAACGAAACTTGACGAGACATGTGCAAGTATAAGAGCGCATTACACGCATTCGAAGAGCGCGTTTCCCACGGACTCGGCTCGTCCGTATGTCCCTAGGCGCCACCCGATCCACGCGGCCGTTATTAGCGGTAATGACAGGCTAGTCTCCCGCAGCAATCACCTCTCCTGAATGCTTGCACTCTGTGTATGTGCTGGCGCACGCGGGCCACCGGCACGGGAATGTGTATACACATTGACGAGCCGAAATTTGTACCCTTTTCTTGTCTCCACACATGCCTGCTCTTCTCTCTCCTGGACTTTGTATCAGACAAATTACATGTCGTCCAGCTTTCGAACACTTTCTTGGGCTAGGTGGTGGTTTGTCGCGCGATCGTGAAATTACCGGCTGATTGGGTGACATCATCCGTATACGAAAGAATGTGCTGATTTCACCTGGCTGCTGTCGCTTTTTTTGCTTCGTTATATTTTAAAACTTCAGCGTGAAAAAAATCAAATGATACGCATAAAAATAAGTATATATTTTTACCATGGAACCACGATGAACAAAAAATTCCACTTTGGAAAATTTCCAAATTGAAAGTTTCCTGCCTCTGTCCACACGAGCCCTCATACTCACACCGCAGCTCATTTGCGTAACAATGCGGTCGATGCGCGATATATGTCGCCCGTGCGAGCTCGCGTTATGAGCGTCGATAAATCAACGCAGCTGCTCTCATCGAGATCGATTATCCCGATCCCTATACTTACGGCTCGCGACGCCGCGTACGTACTATCGCCTCCTGCGGATCTTCGAATCTTCGCTTTTCCTTTTGCCGAAGTTCTCGCGCGTGCACGAGCTTATCGCGCGTTTCATCTCGTCTTTTCGCGATCGGTTTTAGCGGCGTACGAGTTCTTTTTTTTTGTTTTTACGTTGGAAGAGGTGAGCTGGAGTATTAAAATTTTTTGCGAGAGATATCTGGAAATTCATTATTCATGGATGTGCGCGCGGAGAGCGTTATTATTTGCATGAATATATATATATATATATATATATATATATATATATATATATATCGCGATGTAATGATTTTTGATGAGGCGCGACGATGTTTACTTAACTCTGCAGAGGACGAGGTGCGATGGGAAAATTTGCATTCCAGAGAGAGAGAGAGAGAGAGAGAGAGAGAGCTCGTTTTCGATCGATCTTATCGATTGACTTTGAACTGTACTTGCGAGAATATCTGCGTGTTATAATGTGCGTACGGTAAATTCGATGTGAATATCGAAAACTGACGAATGAGAATCTATCGTTCAGCGGCTTGATTGAAACAACCACGCGATATGCAACAGCACCTCTGACAATTCTTCGACCGTCATCGAGCGCATTTTCCCTCTCAATGATTTGCATCCTCCAGATTCAGCTCTTACATTCAAACCTCACCTCCATCCTCCCTCTCCCACAGCCATTCCTTTATCTCTCGAGAGCGTCGCGTGATATAGACTTCTGCGTCGATGCGCAGCGGCATCGGGGCAGGAGCCCTCGATAAAATCGGTTCGTCGACCTTCGGCAGATGCCGATAATTATTCCCTCTCTCTCTCGCTCGACTCGAGAAGAAAGAGGCGTACCCGCACTACTCGGGCGCTGTATACGAGGAGCCACTCGACTCACCGGGTTCTTACCTCGGGCGGCGACACTTACACTTGCGATTACGCGCGCACGCCACTGCAACGTTCCCTCCCCCGTGCGTGCGCGAGATAAATCCGCGCGCTGCAGCTATGTGGAAGACAGCCGGAGCAGCTCGTATACGGCCAGCCAAATATCGCTCCGAGTGCAGGAGGAGCGACGAAAAACGGTCGAGGTGCGCAAGGTGGAGCTGCTATGGATTTTTATCTCGGTGATGCGAACGCTCGATTTAAATAAAAATGAGCCAGTTACAGGGATCGGGACTTTTACACAAATTACACTAATCAATATTTCAAATTCATTACGAGATTAAAGAATCACCCCACTTGTTGATCTCTCCGCAGACTGTACACACACACACACATACACACACGCGCGCGTACATCTGACGCGCATCTAATAAGCAATCTTTTCTACAGTTCCCTTTTTCCGCCACCAGCGCTACGCTGATTACTTGCGTTGTACGTATACTCGGCGCATATCGTGTACGCGATGGATAAAAATGCCGAGCGAGATAAAAGTACGGCGCGTAAGCTAGGTTATCATTATTATTATGTATATGCCTTCTCGCCGTGCCTTCGTCTCTCTCATCTTCTTTTGCTTATGAATTTTTGCCGATGGATTGAATTAGATAGTAAAATATCGAGGTGCGATTATCTGATTGAATCCGTATCGATTCATCCGGGCGGCACTGGTCGGCTTACTTTTGTACGTAAGGGCCGCCGCCGCCTTCGCTGCGCGTTATGCATATTTATTATTTTTACCACCGCGACTTCTTGTAGAGCAGGCCAAGTTACGCAAGACTTTTTTCCCCGCTGAGTTTGCCATCTCTCTCTCCCTCTCTCTCTCTCTCTCTCTCTCTCTCTCTCTCTCTCTCTCTCTCTC
>QLSS01000127.1:0-28100 GCA_024372645.1 Trichomalopsis sarcophagae
ATATATATAAAAATTTACCTGATTAAAAAATATTTCTGAACCCAAAATTAAATCCTGAAGTTCCATTTTTTCTTCACTTAGAATTTTCACTTAACCCATTAACGCCGAGATTATCAGAATTTTTACTAACTTTTCAACGTGTTTATTTATTATGTTATCGGACCAAAAAAATAATGGAATAACTCTAGTCCTACGTGAAATTTGATGCTCTTTCAGAATCTGAACTCAAAATTTTGATTAGACACCGAGAACAAAAAATATGGCTGATTTAAACGTGAAAATTTTAGAAAAAAAAAATTTTTTTCTTATTTTTCTTCACAATGATAACGCAAAGGTATCAACTTATTACTATGATCAGAGGTGATCATGGCACTCGAACATTAAGAGGAATTTTTTTCAGAAAAATTCATCAATGCGTTTTTTAAAAATGGCGGCGAGAATGAAAAAATTTTATAAAAATCTTAATCTTTTGTTTTCTTAAAAACTATAAACTTTAAAAAAAATTTCTAAAAACAAAAATGTCTTATAATTAGTCAAATAACACTCAAATTTTTTCAGAATTTTAGGAGACAATTTTTGATTTTCAAAAATTTCAAAAAATCCAATTTTTTAAAAATACCTAAAAAATTTTTGAAAAAATTTGTGAGGATTCCTTGACTACTTCCTTGCTCATTCTGTACATATACATTGTTTTTTTCTACTCTTAGCATTACCCAAAGACAACGGCGTGGACGTGTCTCCATTGGGGTGCTTTTTTCTCGTGAGTCCCCTTGCCTCTTACGTTTTGGGGTGCTTTTTTTCGTGAGTCCCCTTGCCTCTCACTTTAATATTTCTTCTATCAGTGCTTTTCTGTCCAACAATTATTGCATACATATAGATTGCATTCTTTACAATAGATCCTTGTTCTTATTGGACATTTTTCAATTGAACACCTTTTCAATAGGCCGCTACTAGATCGTTTATGAAATGTTTTACTTGTTTGACCTTTTTGAATATAATATTTAGCAATCGAAATAGTTAACTCTTTTATTCCAACTTTTTTCTTTCCATCACGTGTAGCATTGAAAATTACGTGGGCATTGGTAATGGATGCCTGTATAAATCTTATAAAAACGACCCATGTCCATTTTTTGGAACGTATACTTGGAAGTACATTATTGCAGCGTCTATCATGCACGTCAACACCACCCATGTATATTCTTTTTTGCAGCTTCAGATAATAATATTGTTTCTTCACAAGTATTTGGATATGACTTCTCGCCATCGATCCAAATGAATTCGTGATTTTTTTCAAGTTTATCTAAGTTTTCAGAATAAGTAGCACAAGCTTTTTTATAAGTAATATTTGGTATTGTGAATTCATGTTCAGAATCTGAATCAGATATCGAATCACAATCAGAATCAGAATCATCGGAGCCTGAATTGTCTGCATTCGGAATCAATATGTTTTTGTCGGAATCACTATCCGAATAATCTGATTCATACTCTGCATGCGATGAAGCAGAAAATTTTGAACGTTTTCGTGACATAAATGTATTGAAAAAGTGAACACCAATATTTTTATTATATGCTTTACTTAGAATTCATCCCAGGCGGAAAACCTATCAAATATGAACATGAATTTTGTAGTGGTAGATAGAAACAAAATTTTATGTACGACGTGACATGTAGGTGGCGGTACAACTCACCTTATGACTCGAGGAATTAGCGTCTGCTCAGTATTCAATATATCAAAAAGTACAATTCAAGAAAAAGTTTTTTCTCTAAACTTATAGACTTTAAGAAAAAAATTTTAAGAAAAAACTTCTTAAAATTAGTCAAGAAACACTCAAAATTTTTGAGGTATTCTTGAAAAATTGGATTTTTTGAAATTTTCGAAAATTAAAAATTGTCTCCAAAAATTCTGAAAAAATTTGACAGTGTTATTTGAGTAATTTTAAGACATTTTGTTATTAGAAATTTTGTTTAAAGTTTATAGTTTCTAAGAAAACAAAAGATTAAGATTTTTATAAAATTTTTTCATTCTCGCCGCCATTTTGAAAAAACGCGTTGATGAATTTTTCTGAAAAAAAAATCCTCTTAATGTTCGAGTGTTATGATCACCTCTGATTATTGTAAAAAGTTAATACCTTTGCGTTATCGTTGTGAAAAAAAAATGCGAAAAAATTTTTTTTTCAAAATTTTCACGTTTTTTACGTTTAAATGGGCTATATTTTTTTTCTATGTGTCTAATCGAAATTTTGAGCTTAGATTCTGAAAGAGCATCAAATTTCGCGTAGGAATAGAGCTATTGCATTATTTTTTTAGTCCGTATAAATAAACACGTTGAAAAGTTAGTAAAAACTCTGATCACCTCGGCGTTAATGGGTTAACCGAAAATCCCGTCGAGCAGCACCATCTCTCCACTTTCTTTAATGCAAGCTGCATGGCGTCGATTGCTGCGCCAATTTCACTTCCTTTTATCAGTATCAGGAAATCGTCCGCGTAGGCTTGAGCGTAGCAGCTCCACCCATTCAGCGTTTCCAGTAGCCCATTTGCCACCAGGCACCAGATGGTGGGCGACACCACCCCGCCCTGGGCGCATCCCTTACTGACCTTGCCGGAGACCGTTACGGTTCCGAGACTCGAGATCACAGTCCTCCTAGTAAGCATGCCCTGAAGCCATTTTATTAATGGTCTAGGCATCCCGTGCAGTCCTGCCTCTTTAACAACTGCTTCGATAGAGGTGCGGTTAAACGCTCCCTCTATGTCTAGAAAAACTCCCACAATTACCTGCCCCCTTTCCAGCTGCTCCTCAATGCGCCAAACCGCTGAGTGTAAGGCAGTATCTGTAGAGAATCCCGCCCTGTACGCATGCTGGTTAGGGTGAAGAGGAAGCACGGTTAGGATATCGTCTTGAATAAATCTATCCACCAATCTTTTTAGTGTCTTGAACACAAAGGAGTTAAGACTTATAGGTCTGTAATCCTTGACGGTGGTGTGACTTGGCTTCCCTGTCTTAGGAATAAACACAACCTTGGCCGTTTTCCATATTTCAGGATTATTTATGGCAAAACTATACGGATTCTTAGTCTACAGGGGGAGAGCCCGGCTGCGCGTATATCCTGGCTCTCTCCCTGTAGAGTCTAAGTTTATGTTTAGGCTCGAAAATGTGTAAATATCGGCGTTTCCTGCTTCCTCGACCTTTGCTGGGTATGCCGGTAGCACGAGACCATAAAATCTCACCCAAAAACATTGTTTGTGAAAAAATTACACGGCGTCATAGTCTACAGGGGAAGAGCCCGGACGCGCGCCGATGCTAGCTCTCCCCCTGTAGAGTCCAAATTCGTGTTAACGCTTCAAATAAAGAAATATCACCGTTTGTTGCCTTCTCGACCTTCGCTTGGTCTGTCGAGAGCATAAGGTCATCAAATCTCGATATAAATATGGTTTATGCAAAATTACACGTTTTTATAGTCTACAGGGGGAGAGCCCGGCCGCGCGAAGATCCTGGCTCTCCCCCTGTAGAGTCGATTTTGCGTTCACAATCATAAATAATTAAATATCAACGATTCCAGGCTCATCGACCTACGCTGGGCTTACAGGCATCAATAGGGTATGAAATCTCGTCCAAAAACATTGATTAGGGCAAATCTACACGGATTCATAGTCACAGCAGTTATCACATATAATCCGTAGTATCATTAATAATTTTGTCTCTGATAGTTTTTTTAAATGTACAATAGAAATTTTTTGTGCTACAAGACAGTATTCAGAGGTTATAAACATACAATCACCCAAATGTTTCAATATCAATACCAGATTATGCGTGTAACTATAATTTATTGATTGATATTTCTTATTTTTTGAGGCCTACGCATGTCCCCTACCATTTTGAGAATTACGTAGATACTTTTCTAGTTCCAGCAGCAATCTTTATAACTATTTTGATAGTGATTGTATAAAAAAATCCAATATTACAGGCATAGGTATAAAAGTTAAATATTCATTTCCATTACTGTTTAATGAAAACTAAAACTCCAACTTTGACCAGCTATAACTCAAAGCCAAGTGAAGGAATCGGGCTGAAATTTTTTTTGGGAGTCAGTCACAACTTGTAGAACATATATATACAGTTTGGGCCAAATCGAAATTTTTCATCTGCGATTTCACAGAGAACCACCCATATATATATAGTCTTTATTGTTTCACTCATATAGTGTTTACAATATTATATAACTTTTCTTATACAACTTCTTTTGTTCGTCCTAACCTATTATGTACAGTGTTGTCATGTGTCTGTATAGATTAAGTTATTTTTTGTAAATGTTCGGGAGTGTGTGTCCAGTTTGAGTGTCTGTGTGTGCGTGTGTATTGATGCTTGTGTGCGACTATGTGTGTGTGTACTTGTTCTTGTTGCTGCGTGTTAACCTAACCTATCTACTCTTCTTCCTCTTAATCTGAGTCCCCTGACCTCCAGATTTTATAGCGTCCTTCGCCTTCTTTTTCCGGTACTCTTGCCGTCTTCACTATTCTCTCCTTCTTCTCGTCCCACTTATATTTTTTCCCTCCGATTTCTGCGATCCACTCTCTTTTATTTGTCTCCCTCTCTTCTCTTTCTTCCTCTTCTCTTCTCCTCTTTTCTCTCATTATAAGGGCTCTGGCCTTTCGTTCGTCTGCTGAGAGCCACTGCTCTATTTGTAATTTACCTCCCTCTTTTCCCATACCTTTTTCATATCTTCCTTTGTCCTAAAAATGACCTTCTTGGTCTCCTCCGTCCTTGAGTCTTCCACTTCCCACTCGATTCCCTCCAGGTAGTCGTCTAGCCATTCATTCAGTGAGTCCTCCTTCTCCCAGTTGTTTAGGTGTATGATTATACCTCTTTCCCACACTTTGCATTTGCTTTCTTCTCTTCTGTGTATGTAGCTGCCTTTGTCACCTCTTCTCTCTCTCACTATTATCTCTTCACCTCTTTTCAGTTCTCTTCTCCCTCTTCTCATCACCAGTCCCTTTTTCCCTACTCTGCCTATTTTCCTTAAATATTCTGGTGTCTCACCATACGGTTTGATTAGTTCTTTTGTGTCCTATCCTCCATCCACGTTTCTTGCAGGCAGATTACGTCGTGTCCTTTTATATAACCCCATGTCCTCACATCCATCCCTTTTATTCCCGCTACATTCCAATTAATTATTCTTAAGTTCTATTCCTCCTTGTTTTTCCTCATCTCTTGTCCTAATCCTTCTCTGAAAAAACTCTTGTTCTCTTTGCCTCCATGCATACTCCACCCCATTTATCTAAAGTTTATTGTAGCCTATTTTTACTTCTTTCCCTTATTGCGTGCTGTCTAAGTTTTTCCTTATTCTTGCTCTCTTTCCTTCTCCGTCTCTCTTTCTTTTCCCTCTTTGCATTCTCTTCTAACTCTTTTCCTTTCTTCACTCTCTTCTTCCAGTTTTCCTTTTATGTTTTTTACCTCTTCCTCTATTTTTTTGTTCATATTTTCTTCCAGTCTTCGATACTTCTGTTCCCAGTTCTCCATCATCTTCTCTCTTTCTTCTTTCTCTGTATCCATTTTGAAACTCATCTCTTCCACTTTTTGCAGAATCCTATCTATTGAGGTTTTCTCGTCTCCCATTTTTCTTTTTCCTGCGGCGTTCTTTTTACGTTCCCTTCTTCTGCAAATGCGTATATATATATATATATATATATATATATATATGTGTGTGTGTGTGTATACATTTAGTTAAATCATTAATTAATTGTCTTTTTCTTCTCCACGTGCCCAGGAAAAAGCGTGGTACTTTTTGAGCACTATAAGAAAAAGCTCTTTTTGCTACCAAAAAATTGGAGCAAAAATGGAATTTTATAACTGTACTTTTCCCGTGCTACGAAACGTTTTCTAAAAAGCACTTTAATATATTCTCTCTTCGTAACAATCCTATTTAGGCACTGCAGTATGCTGGGCCTTTTGAAGCATCTGACGGCACTGCAGTGCAGTCCACTGAAAAAAGCTCTGGTTTAACTTAGACATCAGCAAATTAGAGTCAGAGAGCTCTTCATCTTTCCAGATTAAGTCGTGGTCCACAGCTTCTTTGGCGTCGATGCGTTTCTTTGGATCTAGAACCAACAACTTGTCTAGCAAGTCGCAGGCGTAGTGATCCTTAATAAAAGATTTTAAATGTTATAAAACATGTAAAAATTACATAAATTACATATTATATTTTTTTTAAATCAATAGATATAAACAATGTTTAATTTGCAATGTTATAATATAATTATTACTACCAATACAGCAACATTATTTATTATTATTATCGGGCCAGACTGCAGGAGTGATTGGTCCGCAGAGGTGGATGATGAAGTTTAGCTGCGCCTGCTCTGATTATTCTGGGAGAATCGGTGTTCTGTGAAATGAAATTTATTATTGTGTCACAAATATGTCACTGTTACCAATGAAACAATAATTAGCAATTTGACAAACAATGAATTACGTTGTCCACATTTCTGACAATATGCAACCAACGCTCCATATGCCTATTTCTGATCCGTAATTCCTCTTACCGAGTAGAAGCTATGGCGACCAGTACCATAGTATCGATTAGTGTACGTATTTAACTCTGTTAGGGTAATTCTGAGCTTACCAAACTAACAATCAATTATTAATATAAACGTGGGCGGTCAGCTACTCTCCCATACGGAGAAGATTAGTGAAATTAGTAATTTATCGCGCCAGAATTGTTTGATTTGGTAAATTTTAACTTTAAATCATTAAGGAAAATAACTTACTTGTGTTTGATGGATCACTGGAAAACTAGATCAATGAGGTAGTGGTAAGAACCAAAACTATGACTGCGCTGGGGTTCTGTTCTAAATTTTATTTTATTCTTCTTTCGATAATTGACGTGACGTACAATGAAATTCAATACAATCGTTCGACGTGAGACAATTAGCGATGCAATACGAAACTCAAAGAAGAATATTAATCAACCAAATCTTTTAATTCTAAAGAAAATAATATCCTTTTTCTATATTCAATCAACTCAATGTGAAAACTCGGAGAGAAAGCGTCCTGTCTCTAGGAGCGCACACACAGGAATGAAGATTGGGGGAGGCAGAGTTTGAAGAGAGCGTGATAGCTTTCTCCCACACAGGGTCTTTACTTCTCCTTTGCACTTCAGTTTAGCCGCGCTTTCTCTCTCTCTTACTCATTAGGCCGTATGGGTCTAGCTTACGGTCAACGGCTAAACTGCAGCGTCGACTGTATACGCGCGCTTTCAGCCGAGGAAGGAGAAGTTTTGTTTTGGTTTTGAGTTACTTCTCGCGTACGTTAAGCGTCGAAGTTTCTGGATTCTTTCTTTCTTTCGTCTTGGTTGGATTTAATTTAATTTAATGTCTCTGAATAGCTATCCAGGAACTTCGTCACTTAACAAACTCATTGTTATCTTTTACCCTGTAAGGCTGGGTTAGACCAAAGTCGGTGATCTTCAGAACGCCTTTTTTATTAATAAGTATGTTCGCCGGTTTTAGGTTCCGATGCATAAGCTGTAAACAGTACATTAAATTTTAGCACCTATTTGCTACTATTCTATAATAGAGTGCATATAAGTTTTGTATTTTACAAAGCTAACGTACATACCTTGTTTACATGCATATAGTAAACCCCGTTGAACAGTTGGTAGAGTACTTTTTTATCTCTTTAACTTGGAATCGGACATGCTTGGCGCTTAGCAAGCCAGACAAATCATGCTTGCGAAACTCGAGAGCTAAATAAAAGCATCGTTGAATACTCTTATTGTTATTAAACTTATTTGATATTGTTGTCAAAAGTGGGAGGATAACCCAGGAAAAATTCACAACTCCATAAATATATATATAAAAGACGGCAACGTTTCGTCCTTGGTGGGGACCTTCTCAAGCCTTTATTGAAAAAAATATAATATAAAAATATAAATCATTTTTTAGAGATCAACTTGTTGTCCTAACAATAATTATATGTAGAAATAGTCATACCATAATATTAAAAACAAACTTATTGTTATTTCGTCTTATTGTTATTGCCTGACATGGGAGGTGACCTAACCACCTCGATGAGGCGCACAATATTTTCATGCTTTAGGTTTTTGAAAATCGTTACCTCACGGAACGCCGTTATCGGCATCTGCAAAAAGATACAGTGGTTAACTTTAAGTTTTAAAAGAATATCAAGGGACGTAGTGGCGCCCCTGATGGCAAGTATAAGTACTAGAGTACTATACCCGCTGTCGAGCGCACCGCAACCTTATATTCTTTGAAATTGAGTTTGTTTCGAACCTCTAAAAAATATTCAAACATTTATATCTTATTGAAATACGTTGTTTTATTAGGCAAATCAATGTTACTTTCAAAGATAATAAAAGAACTTTCATTTAAAAAAAGTTTCACAAAAAATGAACGATCCGCTATCATTCTATAACTGACCAAAATTTTGTGTTGTGTTATTCAATTTTTTCAATTTTCAATTTTTTTTCTTCTGCCAACTTCCGTCCTTATCGGATATAAAATAAAATGTATATGACGAGACACGAGTATCGTACATGTAAATACGTGTGAAGGCAACCGCAATAAACAGGGCATGCAAAAGGCGAATCTGCATTATTCTGCACGACGCGAACGGCGAAATGAGCGTGAGCGCGCAACATTCGCAAGGCGAGTCCGCACGAGCGCGGAGCGCGGCAGTCGGCGATCGACGACGCGCCAGGCGACGCGAGCGGCGTACGCGGTGCGCCGTGAGCGCACCTATATACATATCCGCGCCATGCGCTTTTATAAGGCGGATCGCGCGACACGATAAGCAGTTCCACTTGAGCTCCACTTCTTTGTAGTATCGTGCGCATACGTTACTACAAGGAATAGCAAGAGATAGACCTACGTCGACGAAATCGTCTCGTGAGCCCACGTGACTATTTGGTAGACGAACCGAAAACCGAATCTCCGAATTGCCGTCATGCACACGAGGCAACCCGGAACACCCGAGCGACATCGAGCCTCGTCTAAGTGAGCACACGTGACGATACCCTGTGCCACCGTAAAATTCCTAACCAACGAAGCCAGCCTTGCGCCGACATCTCACGACTCGCTTTATCTCTGTGCGCACACAGGATAAAGAGAGGTACGAGACGAGTGACGAAGATTTGTGAAGCCTGCGCTCACGACTCCACAAATCCGAGGGATAACCTCAAAACCCCGTTGCACTATCCCAGCCGTTACTGCGCTCACACAGAGCGGTCGAGATCGTTGTTACGCGACACATTCGGATCGTTGGATACTGGTTGTAGGTATTTCTGTGGCGATAGATTCTAGCGTGTACATCTATTTATTTTACAAATCTTATTTGATGGTTGCTTTTGAACTAAAACTAATACTCACTATTTTAACAACAGTTTGATGATTCTCTTTTAAGTTAGTGAGGTATAATGTAATATATCTATCGAGAGTATAGTTTTTATTATAATTATTACCCTTAAAAATTCGTGAAATCTTTAAAATAAAACCTTTCTCAAAAGGTCAAAGGTGGGCAAGTATAAATTGGTTTTTACTCACTATTATAAAAAAATATATGATATCAAATAGTTAAATGGCAGTTACGTATTTGGAATAAATTTATCAAATTATTCTTTAATATGATTTATAATTTCATTGTTTTCCTAACGTCATTGTTAATCTACTGGTGGTATTCTACACACAATAATTATTTGAATGAATTATATTATCATCAAATAAAAACCAGTTTATATTTGCCTACCTTTAACCTTTTAAGGAAGGTTTTATTTTAAAGATAAGTTATACATTGAACAAAAGAATATAGGTTATCAACTTTGACATTGTTGTCCATCAAGATCTTTTTTAAGGCCACAATAATGCTTCGATCGAGCGCGGTAGCACCCCGATGGGAAGTGTAAGTTTAATACACTATGCCGTCGGGAACACCACAACTTATTGTACTTTGAATTTGCTAGATAACTCAACATAGTTTTTCGAATCTTTCCAAATACATAATTTGATCTGTTTTAATGCTTGTGAGTATTCTATTTTACAGATTTCAATTAGATTTTTCTAATCACTATAACATTTTGCATATGAACAGTAATCTAAAAAATGAGTTAAAGAACTCAGAGTGAGTTCAGGCAAAGAAAGGGTTGAGTGAGTACAAGGTTAAGTAATTAAAAAACCCGATTTTGCGGTAAACAAAAATGTACTTACTGTAAAAGTCCTTACGAATTAGAGGGAAAAGCCGCAGCCAGTGTGAGCTTTATCCAAAATAAAGGAAAGGAAAATGTACCGAGGTACCTTTTCTATGATTCTATCATATAATACTGCGTCATACTTACATGGCTGTGACTGATATAGCTTACATATTAATAATGAAAAAAGTAGTCATAAATCATAAACAAAAATTTGTAGAAGTTTTTCTATTGTTTTACGCTATATCTTATACTTAGCTATAAATAATTTTGGATATAAATAAATAATATTTTAAATCTCTAAGAATTTGTTCGTTCTACCAATAAAGTTTATTAACCTTTTCAAAATGTATAAACATTGTTTGATAATTTGTACAGTATGCCTGAGTTAATGTAATTGTTTAATTGATTATTGAAACAATTTAAGGTACCTTTACACAAAAAATCAATATCTCACTTTTTTTTAAATTGAAGGTGGTGAGGTCCCCTTAACCAAAGTCAAATTTATTATATTTAATCATAATGAAGCACCAACATTTTTTTGTAAATAAAGGGCTTCCTTATCTTAAAGTTGAGTTGTATGATGATCGATTAGGAAACAACTCTCAAGATACTTACTACGTAATTTGCTATGACCGTTTTATTTTGTTTATTGGTGAACAACTAAAATTTTCTTTCCATGTATTAGAACGTCATAAAAACACTATAAGTACATTGGAACAGTCATGGCAAGTTACTTTGTAAGTATCTTGAGAGTTTTTCCTAATTGATCATTATATAACTTAATTTTAAGTTTAGTAAGCCCTTTATTGATCAAAAAAATTTTTGTTGCTTCATTATGATTAAATATAATAAACTTGACTTTGGTTAATTGATCTCAGTTCTTTTTATCTGTTATTTTGTTGCAGAAAATATCAAACTCGCCTAACCTTTTACTTTTTTAAAAGTTAATTTTTTTTAGAGATATCTATTTACTTTAAAAATTTTAAAGTATTTTGATTACTAGTTTTTGAGCTAAAAATCGAAAACTAAAAAGAACCGCTGCCAATTCATTGGCACGTAGCTTCCTCCAACTAGATTTATAGTTCCAATACATAGAATATTATTTTAATATACAATGTTAATGCTTTTTTAAATATTTTCAATTTCGATTATTTTGCTGAAGGAGCAATTAAAAAATAATACAAAATATTGTGGATCTAAATAAGTTGGAATACGTTTAAGCAAGCCATCTGCGCAAGGATTGGCAGTACTCATGTACTATATGTCATACTGATATGTGTGTGTGTGCGTGTGTGTGTGTGTCATGACACCCCTATAAGAGGAAGAAAAAGTTTTAAGAAAAATCAGTTTTTACATTTTAGCTCTTTACTTGAGAACCGCTCGACGAAATTGTTTAAAATTTTGAAGCATTTGACTGCATTGTTTTAAAGATATGAGGAATCAAAAATTTTCAAAAAATTGAAACCTTGATATATCATAAGAACCATAGGGATTTAAAAGCTGCGCAATGAACTTCGCCAAGAGACATAAAATATATACTTTTTCCTAAAATCTCAAGTGCAATAAACCCTTTTTACTTCCGTAATCAGGGCAAAAAAAAACTCATTTTTTCTAGTTTTCGATTTTTTACTGAAAAAATAAGTAGTCAAATCACTTGAAATTTTAATGGGATATAGTTTGACCTTTACCCATCGATCTGATTTTTTTCGTGAGATTATGATGTTTGGTTTCAGAGATATGAATTTTTTTAAAAATTTGCCGAACAAAGCGGTCGATCCCGAGGACCAAACGGGAAAAAGTAAGTAATTTTATTCTCTTTCAAATGTATATTAGCTAAATTGTTTGTAACGATGGGATGATTGAAAAAAACGCAAAATAGTCACACACATACATCCATATGGACATTTTCTAATAACGCGTGATTTGAACTTCTAACAACCAAAAAGTATTTTCTAGAAGTTTTGACGATACTCCAAATTTTACTATTACAAAGCTTCCTCTAGGAGGAAGCAATACGTCTTCTATATTGTACGATTACGGAATTGAAAAGGCTTTAATCAAGTTGAAATTTTGGGAAAAAATCGATTATTTGATCACCTTGGATAGGTTATTTTTGCAGATTATAAAACCGTTTAGTTTAAAAGATATCAGGATTCAAATTCTTTGTCTCTCAACCTGTATACCCTGTATAACTGAAAATTACTATTTTTGTTTAAGCTATTACTCGCTAACTAAAGTTCAGAATGTTTTAAGACAATTCATGATTTTATGAGGTTTCAAGGACTATGGCATTTAAAATATTGAGGTTTATATTTTTTCATGAAAATTATATGATTTGATATTATGACGGGTGCTTCTTTAGTAAAATAATTAAGATTGAAAGTATTTTAGAAATCATTAATATACTGTATATTTGAACAATATTGTATCTATTAGAATTATTAATTTTGCTGGAGGAAGCTACGTGCCACAGAATTGGCAGTGCTTTTTATCATTATTATAGCGTTCACAAACTTTTGCTTATAATAATGATTTCTGTTTATTAGTCTCTTGTTTTGCTTAGCTTTATCAATTGCAATTTTTTGATCAGACAAATAATATTTATACGTTTGACTATTGACAAAATCATGAACAATTAACTGATTTTTTGCCGGTCATGTTATTTTATTTGATGGTTATGTTGGGCGTTTTCAGTTCTCACTCTGGCGATTCTACGGTCACAGTAAGTGACAATGAAATCATTTACAAAATTTTATATTTCACGGTGTATTACGGTAATTACAAGGTAGCGATAATGATTGAATTTTCTTAATATTCATTTCGGAGCAGGACCGGATTTACGAGGGGCGTTAATGCCTGATTAAGCACCTGAAGTTTACATCAGGTGAACCAGATCCGGACCTTATGATAGGTACGGTATCATAAGGTATCTTTTTTCTTCTCGGAAAGGTAAGGGGATGGGAACTTTTCGAATAGTACAACAGTGCGCGCGTCGACGCCCCAGATAAAAAATGAAATATGGTATGAATCAGGGCCTTATAAAGTTCTTAAGGGCCTCAACTTACTTATAAGGACCGGATTCGGATACCTGATAAGAGCTTTAGGAGGCATGTACACAGGCTTTGATCAGTCCCTTGTAATGAATGAGATATTCAACGTTTTATAAGGTAATGATCAGGCATTATAGTGGTATAAGGCTTGTGAAGTCAACTAAGTAATGCCTTAACTTCAAGCGTGCATGAGGACCCCCTGAATTTAAGAAATTGAAATTTTCATAAAAGGTTGAAATAAAAATAAGTATAGAATCAATACATTGCAACATATTATTGAAAATAATTAGCGAATATATTTTTTATTATATTTAGATATAAAATATCGTTTAAGACTGTTGTAAAAGGTGTTTTTCTACCTTACTCGATTTTCTCACTTGCTTTGCTCGTGCGAAAAACCTCGAGCAAGATAGAAAACCATCTCCCACAACAGTGTTATAATATACTATATTTCCATTTCAATATAAATATATACAATTGCATCATAAATACTTATAAATATAGTACGTGCATTATAAGTTGGAGAAGTACATATTTAAATTAAATGGTACATACTTGTATAAGAAACAAAGCCACAAGAGAAACGTTTCCAATCTTCCGGAGACTGGGCTTATGATTTTACCATTTCATCAATGAAAAGTAGATCGTCTTTATTGAAGGATGGTTTAAGATACATCACAAAAGCATCCATAGTTTACTCCGGATAACTCAAATATGTACATGGTACGATTACTGCGTATTTTTCCTCTGCATGCAATATACGATGACTGTGTATTTTTGACCGTCTGTCTGAAAAATAGTAATAATTAGTTATTAACTGTATTGTGTAAATAGCATGACCTTTTTTATTGTCAAAGTACAAGCAGCAAATTAGTTATGATGTACAAAATAGTATATTGTGTACCAAGGGCGTAAAGTGGACTTTTTTAGACCGAGTGTGGAGTTTGCGGTATGAATCGAAGGCAAGTGCGTCCCCGAGCCGAAGACGAGTTCTAAATTATTCATTATAGCTAGCTTAAAGCTTTACAAAAATCGTAAACTTTTTTGGATTGGGCGCCTGGTATAAGAATTCACATTCTCAAATTTAGTGCTTAGCAGACAGAACAATTTTAAATCTTTCTGTAAAACTGCAATTGGTGACATGATAAGAAGTGCCCGAAGCTCACTAAGATTTCTTAGTATTCTAAAATCAATTGTGTACATTTGGTAAACAATGTTGTATCTGATTGTCGATACTTTATGCGCAGAGAGAAAATATTCGTGCTCATAAAAGAAAATTATACCTAATGCGAAATACAAGTTCGTTTGACATGGAATCACAGAAGCGCTTTACGCTTGTAATTCTCTCTTAAATATGAAATGACCGAGAAAACTTGCAACAACGAAAAACTTAAAACGTTTGACTGAACTGCAGTGATGCCCTTTAATACACAGACGTACAAATCGTTTTACTGTAAGCTTCCAGCGTAGAGAAAACGCGCCAAAGTGCGGAGATGAGAAAAAGCTCGCGTGGATCGGAAGAGAGAGAGAGAGAGAGAGAGAGAGAGAGAGAGAGAGAGAGAGAGAAGGGGCGCACTCGCTGTCGAAAGAGAGAGGGAGAAGAGAAGCTGGCTGGTGGAGCGTGAGGATCAAGCCGGCGCGCCGCGCAGGGCACCGGGACGCGCGAGGCAGTCGCCTCCGAGCCATCGGCCCGTCGACGTGTGCCGCACGCAAGGGCCATGCGCGGACGCTGATGCTGCTACTAGCTGCATCGCCGTCGCAGCCGCTGCCGTATCATCGGCCACAGTTGTACGAATCACGATTTCACTATTTGCTTTCTTTCTTTCTGATCTGACTAGAACGGAGAGTGAACGAAAGCTTGCGCTTGCTTTTTCCAAGGGATCGACTTGTGTACTGTGGTTCAAGAACTGAAAAAAAAGAATCGGTAGTGGACTGTTTTACCGACAGTTTTTGTGTTCATAATCTCACTGCCGTAGTTTTCTCGCCCGTACTGAATTCAAAAAATTATCGTAAAAAGTATCCTTACATTTAATAAATTAAACGATTTTTGCATAGTAATTTTTTTCACTCTCGTAAAAATGCACAGCCGAAAATAAACACGGGTGTCGAGTTCGTTTATTTACTTGCTCAATTATTGTAGTTAGTACTGCGTTGTAGTTAGTTTTTGCATTAAACCGTCACGTATACATAACTAGAAATGCCTCAGCAAACTATAGCATGACAAGCACTCGGATCAGCCTAAATTATGCAAATGGCACCAAAAATAAACTAACGAGCTTTATTCGGCTATAAGGAATCAATAAATCGAACAGCATTAAAAATAGTGGCAGGCTCATAACAATAAATCAAGTTTCCTAGAATCCATCTACTCGAATATAACTAGACGATTACGAGACCCGCTATATTGACTCATATGGTTCAGAGTGTTAACAACATCGACGTCGATAACAAAAATAATAATAATAATCTGAAAATAGCGCAACGGATCAATTTACATTGAATATGAAAAGAATTGCTAAATTCAAAGCCACAAAGAAAGTAAATAATTTGTTCTCTTATCGTATTACGGCTCCATCATGATCCTCCTCTTGCCGCGACGATTGTAAAATGACTTTTTTGAGTTAACAAACGACGCCACACCCCACAGGCGAGTATAGAGAAGGATGTGTCTGCGACGTGCGCGCACGTGAGCCGGCCAATGAGCGACAAAGACAAACGGTATCAAGACAGTGGGGCTTACGCATACATCGCGCAAATTTTCCAACACTCGCTCGTACTTTACAATATCACTGACCTTATCGACTACCCGGACTAAAGTCGGCTTCTGTGTGCTCTTTAATTTTCCGAGGCAAACGTTAACATCTTCAGCTGATTAACTACTGTGTGAAAATCTAAGTATTTGTACAAGCATTAGCGCGGGCTAATTGTGATAGCTTGAGGTGGGAAATTTTCGAATTGCAGATGGCGCGTCCACCGTGCTTTAAGTCCGTGCATATAGTCGCGCTCATGGTCTATTATAGCTGACACGACGGTGCGGTCTGGTGCAGGGATTAGCGTGAAGTGTGAAGTAACTTTGGGTAGCGGTAGATTTTTTTAATGATTTCACTAATTTTTTGACAGGTTTTATTTTGTATTTTTTTAGATAGTCAATCGCAATTCGGAGCGTCAATGCATAAATAGTCAATGCATAAATAGTCACGCATAACTTCACGCATAACTTCATACTTATGCTTCCTGAAGAAGCAGGCGCAAGCATGTCTGAGTAAGAGAAGAACAATTTTATTAATTTGCATTCATAATCACTACCCACAATATTATCGTACCTTGAATTTTCACTCAGCCATTAAATATTATTTTCATCAAAGTTTTATCGTTGAAGAAGAATCTCAGAAAAGAAAAAAAGTAATAAGATCTTAAAAAGGTGCTACAGTGCGAACACGTATATTTATTTAGGATTTTGTACAGGCAGCCTCCTTAGTAAATACTCGTTAGAAGAGCACGAGGCATCAAGTTTAAAGAGCTTCCTCCGATCGACCGGAAATTGTTAACACAAATGAGTGACCACCGCGCTGCCATCACAGAACAGCGTGGATACTAACAACACTGACAGTACCAGGAAATTGTCGCAATTAATTGCAGTGAATCAGAGCGCGCGCGCACGCACGGTACACGCCATCTTGGATTCCAGTGTCGACGCATGACGGCGCTGCCGCCAAACTATTCTGTTTGTTATTTGAACCTGGAATGCCGGCCGAGCTCGCAGCGAGATATAAACTGCCGCTGATTTTCAAAGAGGGAGAAGGAAAAAAGCTGAAGTGTGATCAGTTCCTGGTTGCGAGTGTCTACTGACAGAGAGACTGGTATTTTGATTTTCGGACGACTGTTTCAATTCATTAAAATATTTCCACGAGTGTACCAGCCGAAGTTTATATGGTATACACCGTACAGTGTTTGACGTTTCTCGTTTTATGGTTACAAGGAAAAGTGTGTCTATAAAAAGATGGATGTTTATATGTATCTGATGTGGTGTTCTACGTTAATTAAACTCGTGCTACAACTGAAGATAACGGTTCATAATCTTGACAATAGAAGTTAAGTGTACATCTGAGTAATAATGGGACAACAATTTTACAAAAGTTTTGCCAGATAAAAATGATATATGTATAAACGTGACAGATGTTCTCTATGGCTGTGTTTATACATGTGCACGCGTGAGAAGTGAAGCCATTCATAAATGTCAGGACTATTAGGAGAAACTGCAGCGATGCATCAATAGGTTTATTTCCGCGGCATATTTACGTACGCAACGCTGTTAATCATCGAGAAAACTACACCGGAGAAGGAATCGAACGAATTTCCATGAACAAATAGTTATAAGTATAAAAATTAGAGAGGTTTTACCTATACCGTAGTAAGAGTTTATATACAACCTGTTAGCTATAAGCAAATAGAGAAACAGCCGTGTATAGTTTTCTACAGACGTGTAAATAAGCTAGGACGAAACAAATTAATCATAAACATTAGCCAGTGTGACCGCAAGTCAAGCAGAAGAAGATCAGAACGAAGCTCTAATGAAATCAATTAGCGCTTGTAAGGCAGCACTTTAACGAGTGCATCTCACATTTAAGATCTCTGCTATGCTCTGCGGATAACTGAAAAGAGGACCAATCGTCGTGATAACATCGACACTACGTACATCGGTAATAATTTCTCAATAATTTTTAAGACTTGCGTCTTGCTGTTGTGACTCTCTCTATATGTGTCGTTAACTCCCACCGACAATTATTCTTTTCATGTTCTGTATACGCGTTGGAAAAGTACTCAACGTAGAATGTTGTTTTATATCAAGATTTTATATAGTTTTGAAGCTATATTTTTTTACCTTCATCAATTGGGTTTGGAACACTGTTATTTTTATATGTATATAAGAATCTAAAATTATTAAATGAAAAATAATAAAATAATTTATTATGCTACATTATCATTGATTCGTTAAAAATATACACTTGATACAAATCGAATGTTATTTTCAATGACATTGATCTCCAGAGTACGGTTTATAACATTAACTAGTTTTTACTTATTTTACGTGATTTAACTGGTAACTAAAAAACTGAAAAACTAAACTCTGGCCTTTTTGCAATTCTTTTGATCAAATCACTGAAAGAAAAACTTTTCATGAATCATGCGCCAAAGCACAACTTGAATATCTCTTATTTCCTCTCGTTCGATACACGGGCCATTGATTACCTTTTTCTCTCGTAACTTTGAATTCCCGAGTAAAAATCCTCTAGGATTGTAACCTTCGATACCCAATAAACCGATGATAGAGGCTGCCGAAGGTCACATGCGACTCAAAGCGACCAAATTAGGACAAAAGCCATTATCGAGCTTTCCGATTTCCTCATCCCTCACAGCGGGTGGTAGTAGCAGCAGCCCTTCCTTAACGACTGTCAATTGGCCCGATTAAACACGCAAGCTTCGTTTGTGAATGTATGCCTCTGAGAGAGAAAGAGAGAGAGAGAGAGAGAGAGAGAGAGAGAGAGAGAGAGAGAGAGAGAGAGAGAGAGAGAAATCAATAAAACGCATATCCCTCGCATATTTCTTTGTTTGTGTAAGGGATGGAACATGCATGTTATCCAAATTTTTTTTTATGATTATTCGCAATCAACATAAGATGAGAATTTGATCTTGATTTATCATTCCGAAATGATTAAACTTAATAACTATTAAATAATTAAACAACAGTGAATTTATAATAAGTACATAGTAAATCAACGCCCTGAAATTTGTGAATCAGAAGGAGTTTAATATTTTAAGTATTCTAAAAACAAAAGTGTATGTAGCACATACAGATCGTTGACCTGAAATATTCATCTTTTTCTTCATAGCATTGTGTCTATCTATGTATTCTTTAAAAAAATTGTAACAAAACAAGCTCATCTATTTCTGTAAAGCCTAGACTTTCACTGCTTGTCTGGACAATTGCCCCTGTTTCTACTGCGACCCGCGTAACCACATGATTATAAAAGATAAACCATTCCCGTAGTGAAATTGTTTCTAGACAAGTTTACTATCTTCTTGCAACAAATTAAAGCGATCTTTCTTGTGAGTTGACTAGCTACCCACGTCAGAGAAATAAAAAAAAATCTCACACCAATAATAAAAAGAAATCCAGAGACTTCCATCCACCCTTCACACTCAGTTTGACGTATAGTTCGTAAAATAAAGTTAAAATGGAGAAAGATATAGAGACAAAGGAGGGTTCTGGCAAAGAAAAAAAAACAGAAGAGGGAGTTTGAGGTACCATAGGGCCGCTCAGGGATTCTCGGACGTAAAATATGAGAGCCACGTAACGACCGTAGCGCAGCGACGCTATGCTAGTCCTTAATACTGCGTAGCTCTCCCTAGCATCCATATACGTGTGAGTATATATTAACGATGGATAAACGGAGATGTAATATTTATTTATTGGTTGTTGTCGGCTGCTTTCCACAGGGAGAGAGCAGCTTCCCTTGTTATACTTATTTTAATTTTTTTGTTGGTGCTTAGGAATCAAGTGCGTGCAATTTGCAAAGTGACGAATAGCTGCGGTATTTTCGAACATTTTAGATTTATTCTTGAAAGATACTTAATGCAACCTTCTCGCAAAATATCGTTGCGTAAATATATTGTCAAAGTTTTTTATTTATTTTCAATTTTTCACTTTTGAAATAATACTGGACATGCTGAATATTTGATTTATTCGCTAAGTGACAATTAATTTTGTCGGCATTAAAACAATTTTTTTTTCAATCTTGTTAAATTTTCCAATTATACGATTTTTTAGCCTTACTCTCTCGCAGTGTTTACATTTTGTTTTCTACATCCTGCATAAAAATATAAGATAAATTTCAGATGTCTATACGCACCTGAAAGCTTTATTATGAACGAATAAAATGCAGAATGGAATGTTGCAATAAGCCACATTATCTAGCTTAACATCAATATCAACCTGGAGATCAAAACAATTGTTTGATAAAATTAAGCTCTAGCATAAAATCGAGATTGATTATCATTATTTCGGAATCACCCATTCAAGTCTCATAAAAACGTTCCAATGCATAGGAAGTCCGTGGATAAAGAGTATGCATATATTGGTAAAGACTAGATTTGGATATTTTTTTTACGACTGCGTATATTTCTTATAATCTCACGCAACCGAAAAGTACCGAGATTTACGCTCGAAAATCTCTTCACATCAGATACACTAAATACTTCACTCGAAAGAACCAGTATGTTCGGATATACAACTCGGAAGGGAGGTCGGGAGGGGTTACCTGTACGGAAGAGCAGCTCTGCTATACTGCTACTGTGCTGCACTCGTTCACGGGCCGATAAACTTCGGCGAATTGGGTCAGCGTGAAATCGTATGTACCTTCGATATGCAAGCACATACACGCACGCAGGCGCAGGCACACACAAACGAAGTATGTGAGACGTGGATGGCCGTAGGGAGCAACATTGGACTTTCGTTTCCGATTGTCATTTGGATCCGAACGAAAGGCTAGTATTATATACGTATATGTCGATAATGAATAAATGTGCGCAATCCTGACGAATTATGAAGATTAAACCAGCTGCTGTAGGTACAGAGGAAGTTTGTATTGATTTCCGAATATGACGACATTCATTGTTGATTGACGTATAGGAAAGCTCGATAAAAAGGTTTGAATTTTGATTGTTAAGAATTGTTAAATATTCAGCTGCTTTAGACATATGTTTGCTTATTTATACGCGCACATACATGTGAGAAGTTGCATAACATAGTGGGGGCAACTCTGCTGAGAATATCTTTTATTCTGACGTAAATTCCAATTAAAGCTATAGAAATGACTCAGACATAAACCAGGGAAAACTCAGCTTTCGACCTAAAAATAAATCCGCTACGTAACAATCGCGAAAGTCTCTCTGACCTATCTTCGGCAAGCCAAACAATCACTGGCCAATTTATGACTTGCTCCCCCCAAAAAGAGAAACCAACAAACAGCTGCGCGCACACTTCACCTCTCTCCATTCATGCGATCCGATCAAAGTTCCTTCTTCACACATCCCTCCAGCTCATAAAGCGTGGGTTCATCTCCATCTCCAGAGTCTTTCGCATATGTTACATTCCGATTTCTGAAGGTGAGCGATAATTTAGCGCAAGCGTGGCGGCACGCATGGCACGTCGAACACTGTAACGCCAGCATTAATCTTCTCAGCCGACGAAAGAGCGCGTCGATTGCAAAAGCAAAATCGAGGCGAGAGCGCGAATTCAGAATTCAACAGGTGGATGGGGAAAAGTCAAAGCTGCATGACATACAATGGTGGAAAGGGGGGGGGGGGGAGTTATGATAAATCATCGGAGCTCGCGCGAGAACCGCGAGATTGTGCAAAGCGCCAGGCGCACGCTTACAGCTGTGTGTGTGCAGACGCGCAAACACGTGTGTGGATCTGATGGCAACCGACTGGGGCCTCGATGTTTGATTTACGCACTTGTTGGGCTACTGCGATTCTGCAACGTATAAGTTGTAATTTGGATTGACATTGTACAAAGGAATTATGATTTATGTATGAATGTTTGAATGCAATTAAGTTGCATCGATACTCAACAGTTCATTCCCATGCAGATCCTCTTTAAAAAAGTGATATCGGAAAATTAAATCCGAAAATACATTGGTTGATTCTGGTGAATCAAGAAATGTGATTGGCTGATGGCGGCGTTGCAGTAGATATCTAAAACTTCACCATGAGTGGTTCTTTTGATGCCGCTTAATTTGAAAATTTGACCCGTAAAATGTAGTGTGCGTGGAGCGTGCTTAAACACATCTAGTATAATCAGAAAAATATTATTTCTACAATTCGAAATAATTCGAAACAGTTCATTTATTATCAAATTAATTTTCGTATTTAGAATTAAGAATATCTTTCCTGGGCGTATCCTTCTGCTCCATACCTGTACGGGACAAGACTACATCAAGGTTCAAAAATAAACTGTGAAACATTGTTGATCAGATATTATAACTTTATTGAAATCTCCTAACGATCGGTCCTGGTGTGACCTTCTCTCACAAGTTGTCGCCGAGAACTGAAGCTCTACTCATTAAACGCCGCCGAAAACTCGGGCCCGCTAAAACAAAGACGCTTTCCCGAGGACTACCGAAGGGACTCGAAGCAGTGCGCGCGCTCCTCTATATCTATAGCTATACACACGCAGTCATGTGCCCGCGCGAATGCCTCCCGCCAATCGACTCTCTGGCCTGGCAGTCACAGATCGGCCCTTTAGCCTCTCTGCACTGAAAGTGACCCTCAAAATCCGCGGAGTAAAACTCCTAGAGGGGGTCGTGGCAGTCTAGGAATGATTATAAAATCACTCCTAACCGTATTGGCCTGAAGCCACGAATCGCCTTGTCGATTCGCGCATATGAGAGCCAAATGACGGAGAAACGTTCGCTTAAATAGGTAAAATACATTATTAATAAAGAATAAATACGCTGCACTTGCTCTTATCCCTAGTAGCCCTCGGTTACATCCGGAACAATACCTATATGTTTATTCTAAAGCAATGCACGTACTTACAGATCAGTATTATTCCTCTAGTAGCAATAAAACAATTTTTTTTCTTTCAGAATATATTTATCTCAAGTACATGGTGAAATTCTCATGTTCCCAAAATTAAATACCAAATTCTAATTTCGAAGTTGAAATACGATAGACTTTAACATTGATTGTCAACAGACGTTACAGCTTGAATACGACCACATAAATAAACGAAAAGCGATTAGCTCGCGATACAGCGGCATCTACTATCCATAATCCACGACTCGAAGCCATTCCGGTCGATCGAGTAATCCTCCGCGCCATCCATGAAATACGATGGCAGTCGTTCTCGTCTCGGACGTACGAATCAGAATGTAATGTCGTGAGCTTCCTTCTAACTGGTTGACAACGACTTTTTTTATAAAAGAAATTAAAAAGATTTAGCTTTACGAGACGTTATAGTTTTACCATAATACCACTAATCTATATACAGCTTACGCAGACTGCTTGTTTCCGTACGAATTTGTTCATAGTTATATAAATTAAAATATCTTTCACAGTTTAAAGGTAATTAATAGATGCTTATTGATTATGTAATATGCTCAGTATAAAAACTGAATAATATTTTATTGATAACAATATAAAAATAAAAATATTAAAAATCGAAAAAAGTAAAGGACTATTTTTGCAAGCACCAAACTTTTCTATAGGTTATTTTTCGATATTCACTGTAATTGGTTCTTGAAGATGTGCTTTTCTGAAGCTTCATTTAAAACTTTGAAAGTCTCAAGATAAAAAATGAATAATCATAAGATCAATGCGCAGAATCGTGAATCCCCTTTCCTTGAGTAGTTCGTAAAAATAAAGCCCCCGAAGCAAATTGTCTATTATCTGAACAGACGGACTCCCTGTTGATTCGTCTCTC
Organism: Trichomalopsis sarcophagae; assembly: GCA_024372645.1. Taxonomy (NCBI): domain Eukaryota; kingdom Metazoa; phylum Arthropoda; class Insecta; order Hymenoptera; family Pteromalidae; genus Trichomalopsis; species Trichomalopsis sarcophagae. The sequence goes on from QLSS01000127.1 coordinate 23,736, forward strand.
GAAGCAAATAAAAATATCCTGCTAGAAGGAACGAGACCACTCATTATCTCACGATCCCATCAATTTCCTCTTTCGACGGTTCGCTCAGAGTCTTTATACCTCAATGGAAGAAACGAGCCGTGATTTCCTCTAGTCGACAAGGATTATAGATATACGCTGGTTACTCTTTTATTTGCGATTTTCGCTGGATGTCAAAGATAATGGAAATCATCAAGTATCTTATTTGATAAATAATGTTTTGAAGCATCGGGTGATCTTATTTAGATAATAATGACAGGAACTTGTAAACTTTCCTTCTTTTAACGAAACATAGTTTAAGAAAACTATTATTAAGTTTTCTTAAGGACTGTCATTATTTTATACTGTATAGTTCATTGGGTGGCGTAGCGAGATAAAAATATGATAGTTTTCGATTAAGTGCTGGTAAAATAAATATTACAACTAACCAAGAACATATATTCTGTAATATGTATAAGTGTCATCATTATTTACTGCTTCTCAATTTCATGAATACTTACTAACGATTCTATGGTTCAACGTTCAACGTTATCTATATCATAAGAGGATAATACTATACTCGCTTGTTCAGAGGACAATTCTTCGTGAAAGAAGGTTTAGGGAGAAAGTTATAGGGCTTCAAGGAAATATTTATATCACGACAGATTTTTCAAGATACTCGTTATCCTACAGGTTGAGAAAAATTTTGAAATTAGTATTTTTTAATATAAAATAATATATATGGTCTTAGCCCTTTTTCCGTGGACAAGATTACGACGTGTGGCACAGTATGCGCTTCAATATCACCGCAAAGTCGACTCTCTTTCCTTCTACCTTCCCTGGCATATAAGCCCCTAACGAGCTCCATCGACTATCTCTTCCGTTGGTAGCTTTCCTTCGTTCATCTTTACTTCCCGCCCAAAGCCTCTTTGCTTTTGGCTCTTTGATCGCAAGTCTATCGTTACGAAAAGTACCTCTTTTTTCCAATTACCTTAACCATAACACGTGTATCGATGGCTAAGCACGAACGCGTAGGTGGCTCGGCTCGGTATCGGTATTTGAGCTAACTGGCAGACTAAGACATCGTTCGGGTGATCTTAGGCTGGGAATTGAAGCGGTTGTTTGCTCTCTTTAATTGACACCGCTTCGTTTTAGGTGATTCTCGGGGATTTGTGCGATGACTCGACTTCCAATTCCGAATACTATACGAGTATTTTCGGCTTTTGTTTTATCGTGACGCTTAGTTAGGCGGTAAAGGAGAAAGGTTATTGTATTGGTTGAGCTTTTAAAAGTAAGGATTTGCTTTCAGATAATCTATACAGCATAATTCGATGTATTAATTGGGCTAGAAGCGGAATTAAATTTATTTTTATAATTATGAATTCTTGATCAACAAGTTGGAAAGAAGTGTACTTATCAGGTTTTCCATTAAAATCGGCTATTGTTATTGTTAACAGTTTCTCTGAAACGTAAATGAATTGTAATTTGAATACGGAATAAAAATCGTTACACTTAGTTAGTGAATCTTATTGACAAACCTTGTAAAGATTACTTGTACAAATATGCTGTTATAATCACTGATTACTAGCCGAATAGAGAGGGTTTTGCATTTCAATGGAGCATTTATGGTTTTCCCATCAGAAGCTCGACTACGTTTATCTTTTACCGAACTAACGTAAAAGACGAGAAAAATGATTTCATGTTATCAGGACTACGCTTGCGAACATTAAGTAAATGAAAAAAGAACTTTTACGGATATTAGGGTGATAGTCAAAGATCAAACAATGCTAAAAAAAATGTTATTACTGAGAAATAAGGAAAATGGCTTGATTAGTTCGTTTTTACCAAATAAAAACTTCGTTATAGTTGAGTAATATTGGAACAATATGCAGAGGATGAAATCTATTTTATAACTTACTAGTGACATTTTGCGCGTTTCGCGCGAGCAACTGCTTTTATTTTTATGCTTTTTGAACATAAGTTTTAAGGCCTTAAGTTTTGAGGTTATAATTCCTCAATTTAGAAATATTATTTTAATTATTATCACAATAACATTTATTAATCAATGTATTAATTGTTTTATTATTTATTCAATATTCATTTATATCATAAATAACTTTGTAAAAATTAAATCTATTTTAATTCGTAAATATTATCTAGATTTTGTATTTTCGTTCCCTTTTAAAAGCATCCAATCAAATCTCGTTTTAGTCGGCTTCACTTTTCTTGCATCTCTTTTTTAAGATGGGATATTTGATTGTTATGATTTTCATGCTTTCTTAGTCAAACTTAGTAGTTTGCGTTTTTGATGACACAGATTTTGTTCCGGCATTTCTAATGGACACGTTAGCGCGCCAACTCAAGTCGGGTGAGAAACAATCGATACTCTATGAGAAAAACATGCCTATGTAGTGCGGAGCTGGTTGGCCCTACTCGTACTCGCATCGATTTTGATTTCAAGCTTTTCACAGGGAATACATGTGACGACGTAGGCACACGTGCAACGCTATACTAACAGTGTAACGTAATATCGTCACGTTTCCAGCAACGGCTCGTGCCATTGTACCAACTAATTGGATGGGCAGTACCACCCGCGGCCGAGAATCGAGGTCATGCGTGAGCGCACATACACTTTTAACAGTGCTGGTGCATTCAGTCTCTTTTCGTTAATTAGGATCACTTCAAAATAATCATACTTCGCGAACGAGAAGTGGTGGATTGCAAAGCCCATTATATACTTCATATACGTAAGCTCAAAGGCGATTTCGCAGAACGTAAACTATGAAGATCCTTGGGAGAACTCACATTTGGAAATTAGATTATCACTGGTCAGAAATAATTTGAGGATGGATTACATCAATAAGTCAGGCTAATTATCCTCGAGTACTGAGGGTTCTCAATTAAAATTGCAAATTAGACGCGAAACTCATCGGTATATATTTAGAGTTGTTCTTCTTGCGTAATGTATGCACACTCTATTTTTAGAAGTAATTTAATGAAACTTGAAGAGTGGGGTGCTTCGAAAAATCAATACAGGACAAGAAGCTCTGTGCGCGTACGATACTTCTATCTTCATCAGCTCAATATATGAAATTCACTTCACTAGGTAGGTGCTTGCGTGTTTTTGAGTAGAAATTTGCAACACTGATTCACTACCACGATATGATGCATTGCAAACTTTAGCGAAAAACCGTACTTAGCCACTTCTCGCCAAATCCGTGACGCAGTCAGTCACATCCGACGTTGAAACGTGGTTTGCAGCTCTCGAACTGTTTACTGATCTGTCCCCTTGCAAGCCGCAAGCCATCGACCCACAGACCTCGGACCCTTTTAATCCTCCCGCCAAGGGCCGCCCAGCACAATTTTGCGAAACCCCCGGCTCTCTCTCTCTCTCTCTCTCTCTCTCTCTCTCTCTCTCTCGCTCTCTCTCTCCATCTCTCAGTTTTCTCTTTCTTCGAGCTTATGCAGATACGCCGACAGGCACACTTGGCGGGGCGTAGCGTTATCGTTTCATCGATATTCACGCGGGCAAGAAGGATACACGCTGGAAGGGAGGAGGGCGAGTCGACGAGTTTACAGCGATTGAATTTGCCGGCGTTGCTGCTCCGGCTAAAAGTAGAGGAGAAGCGCGACGCCTACGGCTTTTCCTGACAGACTTCATTTCATTAGGCTGTGGCAGTCGTTCGGTCTTCTTCCTTTTTCCAAGGCTGATGTTCCCGTGAAGGATATTTTCACAGCCCTAGAAAAAGAGTCAGCGAGAGTGTGTGCGGGATCATGAATTATGGAAACTCTGGAAGTTGTCCCTTTTTTTTGCGGAAAATTCAGAATTGAAGAGCAAAGTGTGCCGGCCAAAGGTTTGTTTAGATTTCAATCGTTTTGCCTTTTATTTTGTTGTCGGGTCAGAAGGGAAGTGAAATTTCGAGGGGGATGTTGGGTATGGGCTGGAGCTTCGACACTGTAGACACGGTCGGATAATGAGGGTGATGCGCATGAATTTCAATATCGAAATGATGTAGCGGATTATTATCCGGCTTTGAATCGTTTTTCTAGTGGGTTATAAATGTATGATAACAGAAATCCATTGTTATACATCTGAATCGCGCTTATTAAGTATTCATACACAAAAGTTGTACACAACTTTTCCTCGGCAAAAAAAAACCGCTGCCAATTCTTTGGCACGTAGCTTCCTTCAACATTATGTATCGCTTTAATATCTGAATTGTTTTTACTTCATATATAATTTTATAAAGTTTTTGTACTTTTTTGTGTGTTAGATAAAATTATTTAAAATCAATTATATATACAAAATCAATTATATAGTTCTCTCTCTCTCTCTCTCTCTCTCTCTCTCTCTCTCTCTCTCTCTCT
>QLSS01000127.1:31488-72462 GCA_024372645.1 Trichomalopsis sarcophagae
TATATATATATATATATATATATATATATATATATATATATATATATGTATGAACTCTGGTCGTCTCGTTCAATTTCCGTCAGCATCTATATACAGTGACTAAAACTGATTTGTACATTATTTCCAACAGTGTATTGGCCTAACAGCGTTCAAGTTCTTGTTGTTATCACAAATATTAAGAGTAAAATAATCTTTCCTCAAACTGATTAACACTGTAGATTCTTTACAGAAACAGTGTAACGTAGGAGGGAAAAACGAAATTAAATTTCGATAATCATGAACATTCGTTTTTCAAGTTACGCGAAACGTCTTACGTCTCTGGACGTTCGTTAAGTTACCACTGGAGTCGTAGAGAATTTTCGTTGACTTCATTCTCATTGTTCTCAAGAAATTAACTCCTTTCAAGACGTAGAAAGCGAGCTTGCACGTAAAATAGTCGTCTGAGGAACGCGAAATACGACGCACTTTCATATACACGTTATATTTACAACTCAGTATGTCTTACTCGTATATTATGTTTGCAAAATATAATATAAAATATGATTTAAGAGTTCGTCGTAGGTAAAAACGCTGTTTTTCAAGTATTACTGTTCTTGCAAATAAAAAAAAATTAATGAAAAATCGGTTTTGTACCAGCCTTGTATTACATTTAATGAAATATTCTAAAGAACTTAAATGTTAGTCGGACTTTTTTTTATTTATTTATATTTTTTTGAGCCACGAAATTCCTACTACTAGAATTAACTTAATCGAATGGAAAAATTGTCATTTTATTATATCATCTACAAAAACGACAAATACTATTGGTGTCTATTCAAATACAAAATTCATCCACTTTATCAACTTGCTATTTCATCTATCAACCCAGCCTTTCTCAAATTTGATTTCATTCCAGGAAATCGGGAAAATGATAGATAGTGACTTTTAGTAGAAAATTGGTATCCTATAGATCTTTCTTACGGCTCGGGCCTGGATGCTATCCTGAAAAATAACCGGCCGTCCTCTTTTTAGGCTCTACATGCTTTACAAGTCTGCCCTTTCTTCTGTTTCGTTATCAAATTGCGCTCCATCATTGGAAATCGCATTACACCGGAAGGCGCGTTGCTATACTACCTCTATATCGAGCCTCTGCGCGATTGAATATAAGAAAATAGTAGAATTTGTGAACTTTAAAATGACATAGTGCGCGACTAGTATATAACAAATAACGAGTGGTTGCATGTTAAATTATAAAGTCTAGGTATCTGATAAGTTTTTTATACAAAGTATTTTTTTAATTATAAGCTTAAATAATTAACCAAAAAAATATAGAAAAGTGCCCTGGTATAAACGTTATTGAACTTTCTAGAAATACGTAAAATATAAAATACATAAGACACATCCCAGAAATCGATTTCATAACTCCTTTTCCAATACTTCTTTATCGTATTCTTGTCGGATCAGATTTTCTTGCCATGAGTGTAGAAAATGTCAATATAATAATTTTCATATGCGTCATATAAATCTCGTATTTTAACTGTAGGATATGTTGAAATTAAATTGCCATTCCGTACCCTGCAGAGCGTTCTAATAATTTTACCCAGAGATTTAAATGTGCCTCAATAAATATAGCTTCGTCATAAAATAATTTAAATGAAAGTCAAGGATGTACTGAATTATATGGGCGATTCATCAAATAAAGTAGAATTTGAATTTGTATTGATTACCTTCTTGTTTCAATGAAAGTAGTCGAGTGGTTGCAGGATAGTATTGAATTTCCGATATTTCAATTACGTTGTCTGATGTATGACAGTGGTTGGAAAAATAAGCAGCTTTTATTGAATTCCAGTTGATCATCTCGAATTACAGCTGTGCACTTTTTTTTAAACATCACTTTATTATTACACAAATATTTAAATTATAGCTCATGTAACGATTCTTATTTAATATAATTTCAATAAATAAAAAATATTTATGAAATTATGATTAAAAAATATCAGTAGTATACTACTGTTGCAAGCTATTGGAAGACAATATAGTAACGACCAATTGAGTTTACACGAGTACTATTAAACCTCGCAATCTGATCAATGCAGTGTTCGTACTTTCGAACGCGTACGTTTTCCTCCCACCCGACTTCTCTCACCTTCTATCTCATATTCTGTAAAGGAAGAAAAAAAACAACCCCACGAGCAAGCAATTCGAGTTTAACGTAAACGCACATCCTTTGAAAGCAGAGGTAGCAAACTACAAAGTTCTCGGACTACTGATTTGCTTACGCAGATGTATCGAATGTCGACGGTCTGCGGTTCAGCTATATAGCTATTACCACAGGCAACCGTCTGGAACTACGTTAATCATCACTATGCATTGTGAATGTAATTAGGAGTATTTGGAGATTCGATGTGTGATTCTAAGCAAATTTATTATAAAGTTTAGGAAGTTAAAATAGGCATGAAATGTGTTTGTTTATAAATAACCGGTAGAAGGCTAAAGGATAGTGCAAATACGCATTCTCAAAATATCTTATATAAGGAATCGAATGAATAAAAAACATATTTAAGTACCCTCTAGTATGCAATGTTTATTTAAATAAAAGTATAGTAAATACTTTTTAAGTGCTTTGAATTTTTAACACTCTCTTTACTAGGAAAGGCATCTTTACGAGTTTTGATATCATGCAATTAAATTTTTAAAAGAAATTCCTGTAGGAAGTATTAAGGAGCTTCGAAAGTTATTATGATTAAGAAAAATTAAGTAAATAAGTTTCCTTTCGGACTGCTGTTTCGACCTCCGAACAGTCAAGACGTGTTTACCTAGCGCTCCGGAATTTTCGAAGTGTGTGTTTCGTGTCGGCGTGTACTATATTGGCTTCTATGGAGCTCGCCTTAGTGAAACTAAAATCTTAACGTTCAGTGATCAATTAACTAAACTTTCTTATATTACAACGTCATCCGTACTGTGTCTCTGAATACAGAGACCTGTACAAAATGATCTCTACCGGGAATGCAACATCATCGAAAGCTACGTTTTCAAGTGTCATCCAACAAGAAAAGTTATTAACACGAGAACATGCCATAATTGTCGATTCCATCGACGGACACTCTGTTGAAGAATACGCCGTCGCTCTGATAAAAGTAATCAACCCAAAGGACATCCTATATGCGTCACGCATCAACCAAAACCGTATCTGTTTCTACCTTAGTAAAAAAGAGATCGTCGACAATCTTATAGAAAATAAAACGAATATTGAAGTCGGAACCGTTCTCTCGCCATTAGACCTCTCGTCTCAAAAGCACAACGTGTCACGATTTCTAACGTACAACCCTGCATTCCGACCAGCGCGATTATGCAAGAGCTTCAAAAATTAGAAATTACTCCAGTTTCACAAATTACGTCGATTAGGACAGGCACACAGCATCCGTTCCTAAGTCATCTTTTAAGCTTCAGGAAGCAAGTCTACATAAAACCTGAAGACGAATCGATAATTCCAAACAACTTACGCATAACTTACGATAACGTAAATTATTGGATATACTTCTCCTCCGACAAACTTACGTGCTTCTTATGCAAAGAAGAGGGCCATCTCGCAAAATACTGCAGAAATGTCGAAAATAAAGAACCAGATAACGATAAAATCACAAAAGCACAAGACGCTTCAAATACAGAGTCACCGTTCAACCGACAATCCAACCTCCGTTTGTCGACATAGAAAAGGATACGTCAACAACCCTCCAGAGTGCAGGATTCAAGAGACCGACGCCTCCCAGCACAACGTCAACTTCTTCAGGACTCAATACAGAAGATAAAATGGGCTTTTCCAGTAAACCTACAACTAAAAGACCTAGGAACAAGTCTGAACGGTTATGTACAATAGATTTTATAAAACATCTAGAACCAGCAAAAAACTTTGTACTTTTCAACTTAGGAAAATTTCCGTTCAATCACGACAAACTCGTAGCCTTCTTAGAAAGCGTGCGTATAGGTGCCAATGTACAAGAGGTAGCAAACATGTACACAAATAATACAGACTCACTCGTTTAAATGCTCACAGACATCTATCCACACATAAAAGATCGCGGCACCAAATCTAGAATAACACGCATTCGAAATATACTAAATACCACTGATACTAACAAGGTCATAACGTACAGCAAAGACTCAGATTTATCTGACTCTGAAAAACTAAAATAATACAAACAATGGATAATAATTCTAAAACAAACACCACTAATAATTCTCGACTTAAAATTCTCTACTGGAACGCTCGTAGTATCACACAACGTAAATATGAATTACAAAACATACTTCGAGATACAGACATTTTCGTTTGTGTAGAAACATGGTTGAAAACTCACGACTCTTTGAAAATTCCAGGATTTATAACAATAAGAGAAGATAGACGAGACACACAAGGCGGGGGCATTCTATTTTTGGTTCTAAAAAAGCTAGTTCCCATAATATTAAATCAAATTACAAAGCAGAAAAATGAAGTAGAAATAGCTGGTATTCGCATTGAAAATACAAACCCGCCACTTGACATTGTAGCTTGCTATAGAATTCCTGGTCATACTCTATCACAAACAGAATGGAACGATATACTCGCATGCACTACTTATAATAGGAGACTTTAACGCCCATAATGTCAAATGGAATTGCACAAAAACAGATGTAAATGGAGACAGATTAGAACAAAGTATCGAAATCCAAAACATGTTTCTACACAATACGAACACACACACACATCGTCATCCGTAATAATAATAAATCAAATATTGATCTCGTACTTTCAACTATGCCCATAGCTGATAAAATCAATTTCGAAATATATGATGAAACACTAGGGTCAGATCATTTCCCAGTAGTGTTAGACATCGACGCGTCTTGTCACAATATATCAGAGTAAATTCTTTAAAATTACATCTCTAAAAACTAACTGGACTCTTTTTGATAATATTCTTAAAAATAACTTGCTTAAAAATAAATGCTTCTACACTCAAGAATACGTGCAAATGCCTCCACCGGAAAAATACGAATGTTTTACACGCACAATAATAGAGGCAGCTAAAAAGGCGACTCCGCGTAAAAAAGAAGGTAATAAAAAAATTGTAAAAAACCCCGTTCCCTGGTGGGACGCCGAATGCAACAAAATTAAACGATTAAGACGAGCAGCTTATAAAAAATGGGAATACACCAAAAACTTGTTCGATTTAATTGAATATAAAAAAAATGTGCTCTTGACAAAAAACTATTCAAACAAAAGAAAAAGGAACACTTTAGAAATTTCGCCTCATCAATTAATTTTCGCACAAGCAAAAAATATGTTTGGGACGTTTGTAAAATCCTAAAAAATAGTCAAGTTAAAATCAAAACTCATAGTCTAACTGATAAAAGCGAACATACAGAAAAATGCACATCATGCATTATTAATTTATCCCCCCCCCCCTGGGTCCCCTCTGATCCCAACTGGATCCCGACCTGCAAAACTGATACATTTTTGGACAATTACTTCTCTTACTCAGAACTCAACAATGCTCTAAATAGTATTAAAACTAAAGCTTCCCCTGGTCTCGACGGAATTGACAATCAAATTATTCAAAATTTACCAATTAAATACAAGCCATTATTACTTTATATTTTCAACGAGATGTATAAAACCAGTCCATTTCCGACAGACTGGAAACACTCCTATATACACCTTATAAAAAAATCCGACGGAAACTCCGTTAGACCAATTGCCCTTAAGGTCCTGCATGTCTAAACTCTTCGAGATACTGATAAAAAATAGATTACAGTGGTGGCTAGAGTACAATAACCTTCTCCCCTTAAAACGAGCAGGTTTCCGCAAAGGAAAATCCTGCTACGACAATCTTACATACCTGACATTAGACATAGACACAGCTTTCACTGAAAAAAAAGAAGTACTCGCTGCATTTTTAAATGTCTCAGAGGCATTTATCAACGTATCTTCCGACTGCCTATTATCTAAACTTGCTGACATACAATGCTCTGAACATATAATTAAATGCGTAAAATTCTTAACGGACGAAAGATACATTCATACAAGTGTCCAAGATCAAGAATTCAAAAAAGTTTGAAAAGGTGTCCCACAGGGCGGGGTTCTCAGCCCGATATTGTATTTAATTTATGTTGCAAGCGCTACCAAAAACATTTCAAAAGAGACCGAGATTTTACAATTTGCTGATGACATCGTTATGTATGTAAAAGATTCCTCAAGCTCGGTAGCAACAAAAACTCTTGAAAAATCTATAAACACGCTAAACTCAAATCTTATGTCTATTGGTCTCGAGCTCTCACCGGACAAAACAAATCTGCTCCACTTTAACAGAAAAAAAAAATAAAACCTGGCAACGTAGCGATAAAAGTAAATAACTACGACATTAAATCCCTACTGCGAAATTTCTTAGTCTTTTATTTGATTATAAACTATCTTTTATCCCTCACGTTAACCAGGTCTTGACGAAATATAACTCAGCGCTCAACATCATCAGGTTCTTGTGTGGCACATGGTGGAGAGCTGATCCCTCGATTCTCATATCAATATACAAAAGCTACATTACGTTCGTTAATAGATTAGGCCAGTTTTATTTATTTTCCAACAGTTAAAAAATATGCTAATAAATTCGAACAAATTCAATTTGCAGCAATAAGAACCGCACTGGGTCTTAGGAAAAGCACACCGACAAATGTTTTACTAGTAGAATCTAAACTGTTATTCATTAACGAACGAGCAAGGACCCTCGGGTGTAATTACTTCACAAAAATCAAATCAATCAAATCTAACTTGCTAAACAAAAAATTATGTTACTCCTACCGAATGAAAAAAAAGAAAGATAGACTGATGTACGAATGTTTAGATCAAATTTCGAATTTTGAGGATGGCATCGAAAAACAAAACACTGCTTCTATGTATAATTTCGACTACAACACCACTATAACTTCAATTCCGTTCAATACAAATATAGGAAAATCATTAAAATCAATGAAAGATCCTAATGCTTCACTAAATACGTTACTCAACAGTCAAAACACGATTAATATTTTCACTGACGGTAGCAAGATTCCGGATAATAAGCATGTAGGAGCAGCTTGTATAGTGCCATCCTTAAATATCGAAACTTGCAAATCCATCAACAATATAGCCTCCATTTTCACAGAGGAGTGTGTAGCCCTAAATTTAGCCATGGATGTCGCGCTTCAATACGGGGACCAGAATATTCAGATATTTACGGATTCCTTAAGCGTTTTGCAAAAACTCAATTCTACAAAAGACTACGTTACTATTAATCGATACGTAATGTTAATCAAGAAAAAATATTTAATGTTTAAAAACACGCACAAAGAGTCCAAACTGAACTTTATATGGCTACCCTCGCACATGGGAATCACAGGGAACGAAAAAGCTGACGAACTCGCCAAAAAAGCTACAACAAAATATTATACAAACATAAGCCAAGTTCCATTTACAGACTTTTATGAAAAATTCAAAAAAATAACCCAGTTTAGAACCTTTGAACGAATAAAACAACAAACGAATATAAAAGGTAAAACATACTCCAAGCTATATCTCAATGATTTAACCAAACCTTGGTTTGACAAAAAGGTACTATCCAGGGAATTGATTGTGACAATAAACCGAGCTAGATCTATCCACTATCACATGGCTGAGTCGCTTAATAAAATTAATGTTGTAAATTCACCATTGTGTCGTTGTAATCAAGAAAATGAAAACATCAACCATGTACTTTGGCAATGTAACTTATACGATGATCAACGACAAAAACTACTTAAAAACCTAGAAAAATTAAAGTTACGATTTCCGCTATGAATAGAAATGTTTATCGCAGAACCTCAGATTAAACCATATTAATACATCATCGACTTCTTGAAAGAATGTAATCTAAAAATATAAAATGTAAAATTTTTGTGTGTTATGTTCTATAAAAAGAACTATTGTTGATAAAACTCGTAAAACAATGTAGAATCTTGTAAAGCAGAAATAAACGTCAGGGTCCCCTCTGCATAGGTTGGAAATGCTTAATAAAGAAAAAAAAAGTTTCCGTTCTAAATTTTAGAAACATTTATACGTTACTTTCCAAATAGCTCTTTAATTTACGTAATTAGAGTCTCAATGAACTACAAGAATCTCTAGTTTTCAAATGTCTCTCAAATAACCACCCCAACAGATCATCAACTTGATCAGATTTCTCAGATCACGTATCTATTGCGTACATGTGAATCAACTGGGGCAAGGATACCTTCGATTAGATTTCAGGAAAGTTCGTACCCTCTTCTTTGTTTTTTTCTTTACTCTCCCCTTTCTCGTATTCTCGCGAGTTCGTTTTTTTTCTCGGTAATCGAAAGGCAACCGTGAGAAATCGGAAAGCTACTAACAACGGCGTCTGTCAGATTTAACAAAGAAATAAAAAGCAAGTATCTCGGAGTATTTCGTTATTTCGCTCTCTCCTTCTGCTTCAGCCGAATGATTTCTAACAACTATATAAATATATATATATATGTGTGTGTGTGTGTGAAGGGAAATAAGACGAGATGACACGTGCCGATAAAGTCACAAGTTGTCGGCGCTATATCGAACGAAAGATGGAAATAACGGGTGTTATGAAGTTTTCTTTTGCCTGCGAAGGGCATAACAACGCTCAGAAAATTCAAGACTGCCTGTGTCACTACATTGATTCTACTGTACGCGTGTGTACGTCAAAACGATGGAGGTGTCATTTATTCAACGAATTGAGTGGGAGTTTCATGAAAGAGAAATAATATTTTTTGTATGATAGGCTCTAGTTTAGCTTTAATTGGATATTTTTAGCGTGTGATAAAACAATGCAGTGTTGTAGCACAAAAAATTGATTTGGTATCAGAATTGGATTCCAAAATAGTTTTATGACAATAATAGTACATTTTGCAACAAGAGTGGGAATGGGGGGGGGGAGAATAAGATATTTCTAGCGAAGAGAATGTTTCTACATGAGTAGGAGTCGTGGACCGCTTGAGACAGACACGAGGAAATTGAAAACTGTATAGAGTCTATCACTGTGAAAAAATTACATTTCAACTTTCATTAAAGCATTTTTTTACTATTTTATAACAATATCCAAAATCTTTGAGCAACTAAAGAAAAGTACTTTTTCCACTGTGTGGAGAAAAATATGATTTTCTATTCCTTTTTTAAGCACGTGTTATTGAAAGAATAAATTTACGATGCATTCACTTAAGTGAGATATTTTAAATTTACTAGCGAATTTAGACAGGCTCCGTGCGTTTTAATTTGTTACTTTTTAAGATTTAAGTAAAGGTTTGAGTAAAGTTTTTAAATATAGAGTTTCTGACATTCATAAGAGTCAGGTGCAGACTATATAAAAGTGAAATTTTCTTTCATTCAGAAAGTATTTTCTCTGAGGTTAGAAATGTATACATACAACTTTTACAAGTTATGTCATGCACTGTCTGAATTTGTAAAATTCTAAACATCAGTAACAGTTTGGATATAACATTCATTTTAATGTCTCATTTTATTATATAAGTATTATTGCCTTATTTATTATTTTTATAAAATTTAAACTTTTACGCAGGGAATTTTCAACAATTACAATGAATTGAGCGAACAATATTTACACAGCGCTACAAAATGAGTACTTTTCCATCGCTTTTGCGAAATTTAAATCCCGCCTAGTATATAAAACTGCGTTCAATGATCTACTTTGCACCCCAAGAGAGTACAAACTTCAGCAAGACCAAGCGAGAACTCTGTCATAATTATACTTTCCCCAGGCCGCCCACAGTGTCTCCCAGCCTCACGTGATAATTCCGTTCAATTTCCAGCTACTTTGAAACTCGCTCAGCATGATAGTAAATACGAAGAAGAAGTAAAAGTAAAGAACTAATAGCAGCAGAAGCAACGCCGTCGCAAATAGTACCAGAGCACAGGAGACGAGTCGCAAAGTAAACTCGTTCATCGCTGGGAAAAGCGAAGCAAGGGTGATCCCTTACAAGTAAACTTATTGCCGTCAATGCATTTTTGTTGACGCCACCTAGGACCAAACAGCCTATACGAGGAATATTCAGCACTAGCAAGTAGTAGCCTTCAACAAGGAATAGTTGGCCGATCGAACGCTGCGCCAGGACAACGCATCTAATGGTTCTAGACGAGATAAATTTGATAAGGAAGAGAGACCAAGCTGACGTAGTCTTATTTGTTATATATTTACCGAGTATACAATCTGTAGAACCTTTTCGTCCGGCGCTGCGTTCTCGTAATCAAGGGGCCACCAAAGTTATATGTACACAAAGACGCGTGAAATACACACGTATACATGTATACACGCGCGTACACACTATAGTCAATTATTATACGGGCTAGATAGTCAACAGCTCGGGGATATTTTATAGAGATTTATCAAAAGAACCTTTGCCGTACCTACATATTTTTTGCCTTATCACGAAGAGTCTTCGCAGCATAAGAAAAAGAAAAAGAAGAAGCAAACGCCAAAGTCCAGAGCAGTCGCGTCGCAGTGTCGACGGCAACAAAGCCAATGTCTTTCGTACATGACTCGTGTGCCAAAACGGAGTTGCCGTCTCGCTGCTAAGCGGCACTTCGTTCCAACTTCCTGGAAAGGAAAGAGAAGTGGAGAAAAGTGTGGGAGGATATTAAAAAGGGAAAGAAGAGAGATATCGAGAAGGTACCGCTTTTCTCATGCTTTCATCCTGCAAGCCAAGCGTGTTATGTGCCTACGTGTTGCACGACGTGTTTGTTATACAAGTGTAAGTGAGCGTTTTGTGTGGTCACTTTTATATCCTCTCTTTTGTTCTCTCTATGTTCTTCTTTTTTCGCGCATGAAATTCGTATGCTTTCTTTTTAAATTTACGGACATATTGTATAACTCACTGTTGTTTGTTTTTATGTACTGTTCCTTGCATTCTACTAAAATTCAGATAAATGTTTGTTTTTCAATGTTATTGTAGCATTTTTCGTTTAAATAAATTGCATTATAAAATTATCGCTTTGATATACGTCAAAATTGCATCTTGTAAACACGACCATTACTGAACTTTTTTGCTTTCAACGTAACGCACAAACTTCTAAAATGTTTGGATGAGTTAAAAACATTGCTGCCAGACAGGGAGACTTGTTATCAGTGATTAATCCGATTTGTTGTCTCAAACAGCAATCATGAGGACTAAAGGTCTCAAACTCTTCGTAACAACGTCCTCCACTGCAATTACACCAAGTCCCTAGATGCTCTTGCATCTACTGCTCTCAGTCTATCTTACAAATGTTTTGCTCAGGCTTGGAATATAGTTGCAGCGAGTTCTCCCATGTTTTCGCGATTGGTAACGATTGCACGTGCATTAATTATGAGCCCGCGAGGATGCCTGGTTACGCTGCTGCGTGACGGAAACCTGACTATTAATTGATGGAATATTAATATTTCAACGTAGTGTACGTAGCGAATCTTGTTTCTTTGCTGGGTTATCACTTGAAACCTCCTAATGAGTTTCTTGTTGGTTAGAAAAGAAGAATTTATACCAAGTTTATCGGTCTTTCAGCAATTTCGCGTTTCCAAGGGTATATTATTATAAAATTTATTCATCCTATAACTTCTCATAAAGTTATAACTTTTCTTCAAGTTTATAGCTTGCCACATATTTCAATAAGACATTGACAATCGCAAACTAACTTTTCACATGATCATCTTCATTGCTGATATTAGAGATTATTTTCTAAACATTGCACAGTTTTTGATTGTGTCTTTAAGAAACTGACTAGAAAGACTTTAAACTTGCTGAAATTTGAGCGTTTTTCCGAGTGAGACGCTGGGTGCGTTTTTCGTTCAATTAAACTCACCCGGGCGTTTGTACGCGGTTGCAGATCCCTTTTACGGTTCGCGCCCTCGATCCCGAATACAAATGCATTGGAAACTCGAAGAGAAGCATAAAAACAAGTATTTAATTGGACCGTTTGTAAAAGTAAGAGTGATAGAGAACGTTTCACGCTATGAATTCGGATGTGAAAATTATACAAAGAGGTGAACACTACTGAGATCGGTGTGTAATAGAATTATACATTTTACGTAATTTACATTTTTCAAAAAATCTTATAAAATTATTAAATGTAATCAGCATTATTAACTAGAAACAATGATTTAAATATTAAATGTTATGAGATGATTATCTGTGATAAAATCGAAGCATTTAATGATATTGTCCAGTAGAGTTGATCCAATTATTTATCCATTACAATATAGGCAGCGCACGTAGATATAGGTATTTAATCAAAAATTCAAAATACCTAGTATATTTTAATTGAAACAGTTCAAATTCTTTAGTGTTTTAAGACAAGAGGTATTTCATTACGAATGTCTATTCAACGGAGTGAAAAAAATCAACGTGGTTCTACGATGCTTCTTGAAAAATAGTTTTTCACTGCAGCTCTAAAGAAGTAGGCGCTAGAATCGTATACTAGGACTTCGAGTTTTTCCTTTTTGAGCTTGGCGTGATGCAACTTTCAATCGATTTGCTTATTCTATACTTTTTGTTACCTATGATACATACGAAGTGCTCCGAAGTCACGAACAGACAGGAGAATAAGTGCTTGTCGTCGTCTTTTTGTCGTTCTAGCCGTCTGTCATGAATATAACAGAGAAGCGATGACGAAGCGTTAGAAAGCTTTTATATAGCGAGATGAAAAATGAAGATCCACATATCTGTGATTTTTTGAGAAACACGTGATTCTTACGTGTTTTTATTTTGAAATTATTAAGGCTACAAAATCTCATTATTAAATTTTGTCTCAAACGGAAATTAACAGCGAACAAACAAATAAACCGTTTCCTAATTATGAAAACCATAACTGCTGAAAGTTATTAAAATAGTATTTTTTATTACGTATAACTTTAAAGTTGTAATTATATAATTACATGACGACTTATTGGTTAGAATATTTAATGAACATTACACGAGAAAAAATTTCTATAAAGTGAATGGTCAAATCTTAAAAATACTGCAAGCTAGGAAAGTTGTACTAGGTAAGATTCATAATTATAAAAAACTTTTGAAAAGAGAGGCTGCTCAATCACTTTGCCATAAATAGTTTCGCGATTTTGCATTATTTATGTGCATTTTTGAAATAAAACATTATAAAACGGAACTGCCAAACAATTTAACGATTTTATTAATAAATCTAAATTTTAATTGGAGTAATAACTTAAGGATCTTTTACACTACTCTTTTTCTCAACTTTCAATTAAATTATTTTATAGTAATGGAACACTTTATTGAAAACTTGTAATATAACTTATATGACAATTAATTATTTCTTCACTCACTTAATTCAACGATGCGATCTTAACAGTCCGATAAAATTAGAATTATATGCATCAATGGCTGCGACCCTACAAGACTTAAAAATATTACACACTATACAGATTTATCTTAAAGAGTGCACATTCACTTATCATTCAAATCGATAAGAAGGAAATGAAAAGAATTAAAGTATTAAATACATTTATTTAGGTGCTGGTTGCATTTACGAGAAAGAAAGTGTGTGGGTCCGAATAAATATTAGGAGAGAAATAGAGACATTTTATTACTAAAAAAACAACAGCGACAAATTTTTTTGTGCTTTTTTATCACGATAAAGTAACTAATATTATTTTAAAAGTCACTTTTCAAACCGTTGAAAAATAAAACGAAATCGAATTCGAAAGGATTCGCTTTGCTTTGAATTTGCCTGAATCAGCTGAGACATCACTTCTTCCACGCTCGATTAGTCAGTCGAATGATCTTACCTGCTTCGACAGAATTATATCATAGATGGTATACAGACTGCTCAGCGTCACACTTTGAAAAAGTCTTTCTTCACGACAATATAAAAAAGTGCCAATGTGTGCGAGGTCAAAAACCTCAAGAGACGAGAGACAGAGAGAACGAGATGAGGCACGGATGACTTCTTGCGCACGTTATGAGTAGAAGGAAGGAACGGCCGCGATTTAGAACGAGCATTGGTTGCTGCTGCTCCTGTGCCATAGTGTTGTGGTGCGATGCGTATCTTGGTCAGTGGCCCCTTGGGAGGGACACACCGATGATTTTCTCCCACGAGCGTGAGGGACCTTTTCCCTGGATGCCGCGCATTGCTATATAGGATAGAAACTCTCGCAGAGTTGCGATATACGAGAAAGGAGGGTCGCGGTGACAATGGTGTATGTGTGATCTGGTTTTCAGAAGTTTTTCGAGGGTTGCCCGCAAGTTCTTTGGTCATGTCGAGAAATTCGAAAGAAGTCGAGTTAGTTGAGCAAATACCGGAATTGCGTTTTGATTCCTTGGCGTGTTTCTTTCAATCTATCAATATTCTTGTGCGGTCAACTTCTTTGAACATTGACATTTATGTCGAACCCTCAACCCTGTGCAATTCATAATATTGATAGCTGCTAAGTGCGTGAAAAGTTTTGCACCGTTGCAGCTTTAAGTATTCAGCGGTACAAAAATTTAAACTCAACTTTGAACAAGTTTGTTTACTCATTTCGAGTCAATCGTTCTGCTCGTTAAGCGAGCAGCTACAAAATGCGCAGTATAACTGCAGTGAAATAAATGTTTTATAAGATTCTATATCGCATGTTGATACAAATATCCAAGTAAACAAATCAACATTCGCATTCGTTTCGTGCGTTGGTAGTATTCTATTCTGCTATTTTCTTTAAGTTTCGATTCGCAGTAGAAAAACACATGCAAATATCAGCAAAATTCAATTTCCGTAAAACTTTTTGATCAATTCTAACTTCAACACAGTCCTTGAATTTTTAAATGGCCGATTCCAATGGAAATCGTTTTTCCGATTGAATAAAGAAGCACACGTGCACAAAATGGTTCGCAACTCTCTTCTGATTATTCATCCATAATAAAGGATTAGCGTAGCTTTTGCAAAGTTCAATCGCAACGCCACAAATCGTCAAGGTCTCCTCGGGAGAACAAATTCTGAGTGCGCGGCCTACCTCTGAAATTGAGTGCCTCTGCATCGCGATATCCAGCGACCCAGTTTCTTGCAAAATCTTCTGCTTCTCTACATTTCTTTCTTCGCTGGCTTGCACCTCGCTTTACTTCGGTTTTATTTTCACAGCTTTACTCTCTGCTGCAGGCTTTCGAGAGGCAAATTTTTACAAGTCCCTTGTCGAGCGAACGATTCCCCGCCGTTCGCACGACCATAGAGTTCACTTGGATGGACCTTCGTATGTTGGTAAGAGCTGGTCCTATCATAAAATAAGGAAAATTCCCACGTGGAGGCGAAAGAGGAATATCTTTGTGTATGGTTCACAGAATCGCACGAAAGGTTGGCGAATGGACGTGCTGGCAGAATACGTTTGAAATCTATGTTATGTGATCAAAGAAGTGGCAGAAGCTGTAGCCAACAAATATCTAAATATAGAATTCTTAGGATTACATTAAAGCACGTGCAAAAGATATTTTCTTTTCCTGTGTGTATTATATCAAGTGTATTATATCAAGGGTGGGAATAAAGATGCTGGCCTCATTTCACACGATGTCTATATGTAGATGGTTAATAGACATAGCCGTCAAAAACTATTCGAAACTATTTCAGTCAAAAACTGTATCGTTATATCTTTAACTTTTTTCTTATTATTTTGGTTAAAAATTCAACCGTCGCATAGAATATTTGCAGAAAGTATATCAAGCGAAAAACAGATATACTATATCTAGTATTTGTCCATGAAAGCAGCGTTATGAGCGCATGCATAACAAAGAACGATCCATCAATGTCGAAGGAGAAAAATAAAAGAATGTGGTTATACATGGTTGCAGCAGAATTATCAATAAGTGGTGTAGTTTATACAAATATTATTTGCGAAAAATGAAAATTCAGGTGTAAGGTAAAGGCGTAAACTAGTCCGCAGTGAAATATACGGAACTTGCAAGCGAGGAGCCTGATTATTCATTTACTTTATTCTAATACTCGTCGAGCATGATTCCATTTTTCGCTGAGATCTAAAGGAATGTATTAAAAAAAACGTCAGACAATTGCATTATCTGAGAGACGTGAACTACTCCATTACTATTACTGTGACGGAAAAAGAAAGAGAAATTGACAGCAGATGATTTAATCAATAAAAGTTCACGGGCAAAAAATATATAACTCTACTTTCTGCAAATATTCTATGCGACGGTTGAATTTTTAACCAAAATAATAAGAAAAAAGTTAAAGATATAACGATACAGTTTTTGACTGAAATAGTTTCGAATAGTTTTTGACGGCTATGTCTATTAACCATCTACATATAGACATCGTGTGAAAGGAGGCCAGCATCTTTATTCCCACCCTTTCTGTGCCTCTGCATAATGACGTGAGCGTGTCGATTGCCAACCCACGCGAACCCTCAAAACTCTCTGTCTCCCTAGATCACGCACGCAAGTAGTATCACAGTGTCGTGTAAGGGTCCTTGTGGGAAAATCCTCCAAAGCTAGCGCCAGATTCAAAGTACGACGCAACCGGGTTAGAGTGAGAGTGTTTGACTCTTGGAATTTTGCCGAAGATGTGTATGTGGCTTTGCACGATGAACGCCTAATCACCATCAATGAGGATTTTCTGAAAAGGGAACGTCTGTGATGAGTTTCTCAGGAATTGGAATACCAGGCGTTTATGCTACTGACGCAGAGAGGTAGCAATATTTCTTTGATTTGCCATAATTTTTATGAATTAATATTACGCATTCATCAATTGAATTTTAGGTTTGAATGTAAATTTGATTAAGACGACAAAAATTTCAATTAATTATCTTAATTTGTTTGTTTTCTAAATTTGTTAAAAGAATGCATGCACAAATACATTTTTTTTCTGTTCTTTATATTTTCTCCGCAGTTTTTAAAAAGTGTTTAATGAAGACTAAAAATAACTAAAATAGAATTACGCAATATTGCAGCTTTGTTATACATTTAGAGGATTTGGTATTTGAGGTTTAATCAATCATAAGCTTATCGTTTGACCGATTATTATTTCTATCGTTGTTGTATTTTTCATTCGGAATATATATATATATATATATATATATATATATATATATATATATACGTTTTTCCTTATTCCAGTTTCTGTTTTAATTCATCTACTCGCCATTCCTTTCTCCATCTTATAATCGCTAAATCTGAAAGCTCGGATGAAGAGCAATCGATTTCTTGGCAATATCGCTTGAAGTGGGGTGATCCCCAAAGTCCGCAAACTCACAAATCTCAGTCCAATGGTATACCGCTGTGAAATTAATGCACTTGACCTCAAATGCGAAGGCAAGGCATTCTGTCCTTCCCTCCAAGTGGAAGCCTCTCGGCGGTCGGACAAACATCCGCGCGCATACACTGGGTAGCCGGTAAGTTCTCTGAGGGGAACATAGAGAGATAACGAGAGCCGACATAGGTCGCCAGGTGCCTTGGCCACGGAAACGCAATAGAGTCGTCGAGCAATGTATGCTTGCACACGCGAGAGTGAGAGAGAGAGAGAGAGGACCGTTATGTTTGGCTGTATGCATACAGGGAGAGGCCTTTATATTAGCGTTATGTAACTGCAGCTATAGTGAGTTTATAGGTTTATTGTAGTACCTATGTATGCGGAACTTTGCATATCTGTATGCGAAAGTAATTTATTTATTTGTATTTTTATTGATTTTCGAGTATTTTCTTAACAAACTGTAACCCATGCAATATCTATCGCTTCCTACTAGTAATTTTTCAGTTTCGAATACGAATTTTCTAAAAGGTCATAATAATTCTTTCAATACAACGTTAACATTTTGATTGGTCTGCAAAATATTCTGTTGTATTGGCCCAAGCCGGTCGAACAGCAACATTCTTGTCCTTCGAGTGAATTCAGAATTCCATTTAGTCGAAGTAGAGTTATGCTTTCGACTTGGCTAACCCTCCTCGACCTCTTCCCTCTCCCGCTTCCTTTTGCATAGAGATACTGTACTGTAGTTTCTCGCAGACGTATAGTGGTTGTTAGTTCGACGATCAGATAGCCAAAGTCATCTTATCTTTCTTATCATTATCAAAAAGTTGTGAGCCAAAAATAAATATGATATGATCAAGTGTAAAAATAAAAACTGAGATTATAACAAACATACCTAATTCACATTCATCAACAATAACTACAGATTTCTAGTATATTTAGAAAGCAATCGTTGCGATAATAACAAAATAGACCAACTCTTATCTCGGTACTTATGACCAGTCCACGAACTCGCACTCGAAGCATCATCGGTCAACATCGGATTACCTTTGGTGTCAAATGCCTTCTAGTTGGGTGCTAGTTATTAATCATCCATGTATTGCCCAAGCGGCTCGCATGTAATTCGACACCATTTATTCGTACATGACAATTGTGAAATATTAATGTGTAGTGGTGATCTACTGCGTATCATACATTAAGCAACGTTTATTTATAGAGTTTTATTAGAATCAAGGCTGAGGAAGCTCTTCTACTCTGAGAAATGATCGCGCGATAGAATATGATACGAAAGAGTAGGTGTCATTTATTTTGTTACGCGATATATAGAAGCGTGAGATATGCCGTGTATAAAATGGTGCCGTGTACTTCAAAAATATGACTAGCAAAACAGGATTGGAATGTGAGTATATTGGTGTACGAGAATAGAATTCTGAAGGCTTCAGCAGCGAACAATTCAATAATTTTCTCATTAAGGGGGTCTGAAAGTCAATTCAAATCTAGATTTCGCGCCACAAAATAGCAGACGACAAAAATAACTAATTTGCTTATAACAAACAATAAAAGCAAAATTACGAAAAACCAGGAGATAGTTGCCCTCCGGTACGCAATTATCTATCATTTTACAAAGTTTCAAGTTATTATAACAATATGTCTCAGAGAAAAGCTTGAAAAATATAAAAAAAATGCATTTTTCAAGCTTTTTTCTGAGGCATATTGTTATAATAACTTGAAACTTTGTAAAATGATAGATAATTGCGTACCAGAGGGCAACTATCTCCTGGTTTTTCGTAATTTTGCTTTTATTGTTTGTTATAAGCAAATTAGTTATTTTTGTCGTCTGCTATTTTGTGGCGCGAAATCTAGATTTGAATTGACTTTCAGACCCCCTTAACGACAATTTAATAAAAGCAAAAAATAACAAACCTATACATATACGAGCATAAGTTGAAAAATGTCGGTGAAAAATATACATTAAACAGCTATGATAATAGTTTATGTTTTTTTTAAATTATTTCCAATTTTCAATCTCATAATCCAACGCCTGACCTGCAAACTACGAACATAAGCAGCTCTTCTTCAACCATTGTCGAGTTCAGTCACGTGCGTGCGTAAAAACCCCGCATTGGTCTATAGAGATGGAAGAGCAACAACGCGGCTTTTTCTTCTCCTAACTTATTGTAATCTGCGCGGCGAGAGTGCAAGAAGCCTGACCCTCCTCGCCGCAACGAATAAAAACAAAACGCCTCGACTTATGATACGCGTACCGACGCAGCGTGGATAAAGTCTAGAGGGTGAGAAGCATTAGGAGACGGATTAGAATTTAAATTAGCCATGGAAGTGATTGCTCCAATCAAGACGGGCGGATTCAATTAGAGCCAGAAGATGAAAAAGATTGCTGTTCACTATAAATCCTCTGTGTCTGAATACATTTATTATATCACTTGGATTAAAAACAATGTATGACGATAAATTAAAATGAGTTTTGCGTAGATTCACTTCAAATAAATTGTAATCAACAACTTGTATATAGTGTGACAAGTTAAAAAACAAACGTGGAGCCTTGACTAATCAAATTCCTCTTCTATATAAGACTTGATTAAACAATGCCAATCATACTGCCATTCATGCTCCTTCCTTCTTCTTTGCACGTATACGTCCAATTAATCAACATTAGTTATGCGCTTTTACGCAAACTCTTGATGCTAGGTACACATAATTAATTTCCACGCTATTCCTTTATTTACATGATCCTCATGCGCCCTCGAGACTAATCTACACATATAAATACGTGCTTGCAAAATTGTGCTTCGTTTCTCTACATTATTTGACGTTTTGCCCTTCATGCTGTTTCTCCAATTCGGCCACCATGCAAAAGTGTGTTTGACGTTACTATATCTACCGTGTATGCGTCGCTATTCATAACCTCGACCTCGTTTGTCTCGTCCATGCATATTTCCCGCACGTATGAAGCGACAAAGATCCTGGCTAGCGCATCAGCTACGCAGGTAATTATTAGGAGTTACGGCTGCATTATTCGACACCGAACAAACTGTACACATAAATACCCTACACAAACGTATTTTTCTACACGGATATTTTCTACACGGAAAAATTCTACACGGGGATTTACTATACCTATATTCTCTACACCGATTTTTTACTATTTTACTACGCTGCAAAACTCTACACAATCACATAACCTATTGTCAGATCATTTTTACAACAATAGGTTATATGCTTGTGTAAGGTTTCACCTAGTAAAAAAATAATAATAATTAGGTGTAGAGACTACTCTAAAAAAAATTAACTTTTAAAAAAGTAAAAGGTTAGGCGAGTTTGATATATTCCGCAATAAAATTTCAGATAGAAAAGAACTGAGATCAATCAAACAAAGTCAAGTTTATTATATTTAATCGTAATGAAGTGAGGAACAACTCTCAAGATAATTACTACATAACTTGCCATGCCTGTTTCATTGTACTTATAGTGTATGTATGACGTTCTAATACATAAAAAGAAAATTTTATTTGTTCACCAATAAAAAAAATGAAACGGGCATGGCAAGTTATGTAGTAATTATCTTGAGAGTTGTTCCTCACTTCATTACGATTAAATATAATAAACTTGACTATGTTTGATTGATCTCAGTTCTTTTCTATCTCAAATTTTATTGCGGAATATATCAAACTCGCCTAACCTTTTACATTTTTAAAAGTTAATTTTTTTTTTAGAGATATCAATCCTTTTTTGTAAATTTTTTTGAGTATTTCATATTTGACGTCGTAAAAATAAAATATAAGCATCTTTAGCACCTTTCGACCACAGCTTTTTTGTAATGTTTTTATCACTAAAATGAAATCACTCATGGTTCTGATATATATACCACCCTTGAATCATTTCTATACCTAGACACCAAAAACCAAGGTGCAAACTACCCAGACCTCGTCATCGACCATCCTGTACACCTGGACACCGCCGTGGAATGATTTTTACACCTAGACACCAAAAACCACGGAGCACACCACCTAGACCTCGTCGTCGGCTACTCTGTACACCTAGACGCCGTCCTCGTATGATTTATTTACCTAGACACCAAAAACCACGGAGCGCTACACCTAGACCTCGTCATCGGCCACCGTGTACACCTAGACGCCGTCCTTAAATGATTTTTACAGCTAGACACCAAAAACCATGGAGCGCTCCACCTAGACCTCGTTATCGGCCACCCTGTAAACCTAGACGCCGTCTCCGTATGATTTTTACACGTAGACACAAAAAACCTCGAAGCGCACCACCTAGACGTTATTAGCCACCCTGTACATCTAGCACTAACAATACGCGCCACTTGATATGATAGAAGTGTGTGGGAAAGCAATATTCAACTACACTATACGTATAGTTTATAAGTGGCAAACTTCACGGTCCTAACGTTTTTCTGTCTGGAGAATCGCACATCATTCATTATTACATAAATTTTGCTAATATTTTTACTGGAAATCTTAATAAAACATAAGCCACTTGATATAAGCTACAATTTTTGCAGCAGGTTAAGTGACGAAAAATAATAATAAATAATAAATCCAACTACACTGCATGTGCAGCTAACTTAACGGTCCTAACATTTTTTTTCTGGAGAATAAAGAGATGATTTGAGCATTCGGGAATTACACATCCATTTATTTTGAAAATGAAACGGTTTTTTTGACACTATTTTTGGTAGGATCATATTTTAGCACAAAAACATGATTCAATAATTTAATTAAAAACAGTAATAATATGCATTTTTTTACGATACTATTAAATTCGAACACCAATATAGAAGTAAATAGTGTCGCGGCGCCGCGGCTTCGTCTGTTTTTCAAACTCGGCTTCGTGGCGCTACCGCGCCACTTGATCCGTGTAGAAAATATCGGCGTAGAATTTTTTCGTGTAGGAAAATAGGTTAGTGTAGGGTATTTATGTGTACAGTTTGCTCGGTATCGTGTAAGGTATTTATATCTACCGTTAATTTTTCGGTGTCCATTATTCAATAACATGGAAATAGCATATTAGGATTTGCAATTTTCAGACATATTGAGGCAAATTAAATGCATCCCGATACGGACGTTACTCAGCTGGTTGTGTCAAATCCCCGGAAAATCGTAATGACGCAATCAAATTAGTTATTCTTTACTTTTGAAATGAGGATGATATTAGTTACAATTTATTTCGAATAATATTGAATTGAATTCTTTTCGCACAATAGGAAATCAGCGCTGAATCTCCCACATTCGGTGAATGGATGCGCATATCTAGGTAAACATTGGCAACAAGTTTCTCATTTGAATATCCGAAATTTAATTTTGTTATTCAGCAATTCGATTGTTAACACGAACAAACGAATTTGTCCTCGCTTTCGAATTTGCTTGCTATACATGTGGGCTGACAAAACAATTCAGTTTGAATAGGCGCAGAAATGTCAATTATATTTTTTTAATCCATCGAGAGGCTGTGGCAGAGTACTGGATATAGCTGAAAATCATTTCATATTTCCTCTTTACAAAAGTGATACCCGCAAATTGAAGCCAAAAATGGATTTGTTGATACTGATGAATCGAGAAATGAAAAATTGAAAATTCTAACCTTAAAATATAGTGCGCGCAAAACACGATTAAATGCACCTAGTACTGTAAAATCCTTATCATTTAAGCTATAAACAATTCAAGATCGTATGTACGAAAAATTTTTATGCAAACTATGCCATTGGAATGCGTAATAGGGAGCCGCTGGCCACGCAAACACACGGACTGAAGGTGGCGATTCGTAGCCGCAAGGTACACTGCAGGGATCGATTCCCGCAGTGGCTAATTTGTGGCGTTCGCTCATACCGTGAATATTACAGGCTGCCGAAGCACGGAGACTTGAGTTTACACGCTGTGTTCTGCCCTTTTGTTTATGCACTGTAACTGTGGTCGTTCGCGTATCAGGGAGGTCACCCTCCGCTTTATGTCGCACTGTAAACGTTTAGAGGCTGCTTCTGTAAGATTGCGGGCGACGCTGATAGAAAAATATTTTATCGCGACTAAGGCTTGAGAGGTGAAAATGACGTGCAAGGAAAAAGCTCATCGTTGGGTAATTTTTAATCTGTGATCATTTCTGGCATTCTTTGTTTGCATCACCAAAAATACAGCTGTGGACAAGGAAAAATAGTTGCGATAATACCAATATAAGAAAGTTGCTACTACTACTTAAATGTGCTATAGAACTCTTAAAAATCATCAATGTACACTCGTTATCCACGAATGACTTCTAACTATAGTCTATAGACTATAGTGTTGTCTTTTCTGGTCTCTCTCAAATACCTTGATGTAATACAGAATGCATGCAGATAAAATAATTAGCTTATCATAATAGCAGTCGCTTTTAACCCAATTCAGTATTGTTATCTATGTCGTTCACAGCATGTAAAAAAATACACTGGTAAAAATTTACAACGCTTAACAAGAGCTTACATTCAAGCCTGAGTAATAAAAGAACTTTCGAAATTATATTCCACTCAAAAATTTTTACCAATCACATTCTTTGCTCCAAAGAGCGCATACTTGATCGAAAAAAAAAAACGGAATGTCATATAAAAACGTGTATATGCACTCACCTGACCTCCAGACATGTCGGTGTTCTTCTTTCGTCTGCACAACTTGCGCCGGCAGGCCGAAGAGGCGCGCAAGAAGCGTCAGCGTCGTGGAGGCGCCGGTGGTCAATGCGGCCAACGTGGCCAGAACTGCGGCGACCAGCCTCAGCCAACCGCGGGATCCATGCAGAGCTGCAATCGGGTGCACCGGGGACCCAGCAAGCTGTTCGAGCGCGCACCCCTCCAGCCCAGTGACTCGCTCGACGAGATCGCCTTCCAAATACCCAGGTGAGCAACAGTACAGAATCATTACGCTCTTTAATTAATAAATTTGAATTAAGTTGTTTTGAGCGTGTTGTTACAATGATAGTAAATACATAAGTCATACAAAATTTTTTTCTTCATTGTTCTGGAAACAAAATTGACTATTTTTTTTAGAAATCAGAACTAGTATATTGATTAAGATAAAAAATTTAATTGGTTATAGTTAACAATTTTTCTTAACTAAGTTTGTTCAATGATACCAACAAAATAGTTGGTGCGTATTTTCCGAAGCAATTTGGTTATCCCAACCAAGTACTTGGTTATCACAACTAACCATTTTTTCCGTGTAGAAATTTATTATTTAACCATTCTTTTCTCTTAGTTCTAAATATTAGAAACTGTTATATTGTTAGCACCTTAAGAATTTGATTAATGTTCCTTTTTTCCACTGACCGCATCATTCATGAAATCAGCAGAAAATTGGTATAAAGTTTGATCAAAACCATCATTTTTCAAATATGCTCTTAGATAACTTGTCATGATAAGCGAATGACAAGGAATATTTTTAAATTTTGTACAACTTAAACTATTAAATCTTGATTTGTAAACTTTCTTACTACCTATTTACAAAAAAATTAAAAGTTAGCGCTTGCGTATCCTAAATCTCACCATAAGTCAAGTCTCCAACGGCCGAAACTTTTCAAGACTTTATTACTACTGCAAAACTTTTTCTATTTATACGATATCCTTGACCGTCTACAGTAGGGTCGAGCTCCTAATGAAGATACGCGATCCTAAACCTGTTAAAGACTTCGCGCACTCATGGGGCAGACAGGTGTCCCTATGATTAGCACTGTCAGAGTAGGCGTCTCGGCGTATTTAACCACCAATTTTTCCTGAAATCACATCGAACCCTTCCTAATTAGCGTCCGTGCTGGCTAGAGTAATCTTGTATTTCCCGGGATCTTTTCTACCTTCCGTTCTCTCGTTATTTCTCTTCTTCGATGGTTGTTTGTTGTTCGACGGAAGACCCGCCGAGAAAAATGCTTACTCGATAATAAACGAGACCCAAAAAGGTCTCTTTGAATTTATATACTCTGCAAGGGAAGGTTTTTATGCGTGGAAAAAAGTGCTGGAAGAAGTTGGGAATAATGTTTGAAGACTTTCCATTTGCATACTTCTGGAAATGGCAACTGATTTTTTGCTTCGGTTCTGTTTACTTGGACTTGAGTTGGAAATCCTACTGCTTGTAAAGCAACATTTGAGCGAAGAAGTAAAAAACGAGTCGTTTGGTGGCTTCAGCGTAGACCTTATTACAAAATGCTCTGCACGTATGAAATATTTGTAAATGCTCTTATCAGAGGACGATGTTATGAATAAAGACTGAATCCACGGTTTAACTCTTTTTATCATATTGTCGACGGGTTGTATACTTTTTTAGTATACACAAGATTTATGCTAATCCTATAGCTGCATTTTCGAAGAACTGCGTTAACGAATGATGCACTTGATGAAATAAAAATGCTCAAAGATATCACCTACATTATATGATACGTTTATGACTTACTCAATTTATCTCTTTCATTACAAGCGGCCTAAAAATGTGTACAGTTCATCTCTATTTTGCAATACTTTTTCGCCGCATCACTTGCACCATGCATGTCTCTTTTCGCGTTAATTTATTGACACATGGCCACGTGCGTCGGCGACTTTTTCGCTTACTCTTTAATACATCTTTTTACTCTTTATGATCTCGCACGCGTGTGTACATAAGCGATGCGACCTCGCATTATACATGCGCGTCGTTGCTGCGGCGTTACTGGATTCATCCGCAGCTGCAGCACAACTGCAACATGTCGCAAAGCGTAAGACCATGAAGGTTGCGGGGAAACATGAGCAAAACTGAGGATGATTTCCGCAGCTTGATGCGATCTCGAAGGTCCGAGGAGGCAAGTTTATCGGATTTTATGATAGACATGGCGAAGGCGTCGGAGATTTTATGACGCGATGTCCATTTTATACACATTTACCGTCAAGGTGGTTGCCATCGGCGTATGGTTTATTTTTTAATTCCAAAAAAAATTTGAATAGTCGTCATGCATGAATATCTCGAAATGATGAAGTCATGATTATTTTATACTAAAAATAAAAGTGATCATCCTTCTTTCATCGTTAATTTTCTTGAATTTTACTTGAGATGATATTATTATATAGCATTTGAATTCCGTAATTATAAAAATTTTATAAAACTTTGCATGTCTATACCCTGATATTATAGTGTATGAAATAAAAATTATCACAATTCCAGTCTATGAAATTGTTATAAACAATAAATTAATTACTTCAATCGTTATACATCAAAGTACATAAAAGTAGGCTTAGAGAATATGAGTATATGCGTTTACATGCATGAGCGAGGGAGGTAGAATAATACAAGCTTGATTCATATAGCGAACGTTATGTACCAGAGCAAATTCAGCACAAATGTCTTGTTACGTGCCCTTGAATTAGCAATTAACCGCATACACCTTCGGATAATAAACTTTATTCTTTCTATTTCTTAAAATTTAGAACATGAATTATTGTAAGCTATTATAATATCGTCGGTCCCTACGAAGACTAGCACTTTTCACAACTTTGCAGCGAATACTAGCACGTTTTACGTCTTTGCCGCGAAGACTAGAACTTTTCACGAAAACCCTTGCGGTTTTGGGACTGTATGCTTGAAGAATTGATGATATCTATGAACGCCAAAGTGGTACATAGTAACATTTACATTCAAAGAGATGGCTAGTATAAAAATAATTAAATAATCATACGTTTTTCTTATGCTACAAAGAGCATTAGTTTGAGCCGTGAAATGTACTACTCTTCGTAGGGACCGACGATATAAAGTGCCTATTATAATTTCTTTTTATAGGAAACAAATTATTACATAGATACGAGAACTATAATGAACAAAAAGTTTAAAACTTATCAAGCGAAACTAACTGCAAAAAGATAGCAACTTTTAAACTATCGTTTTTACACGATTTACAAATCAAAATTTGCTCAACTTTTGCACCCTCTGAATAACCTGCCGGATAACCTTCAACCAATACGTCCGGTAATGAAGAACTCTTACAATACATTCCCTTCATACGTATGCACACAATTAGATATCTACACAAATGAAAATTTAGTATATAAAAGCTATAATATGCGTACCTATATGCTAAATTATTATGTACTGTCGAATCATATTATTATAATGTGTTATATCGCATGAAGTATAGCTATGTTCATTTAAATATCGCTATTTACTATTATAATATATGCCATTATTGATTTTTCCTTGTACAGCCTGTCAATAATTTAGTTTCCTGCTATAAATCAATCATTAATAACCCATTCTCAAAGTCAAATACCGAAACTATTTGTGAATGCGATAGACGTGCAATAAAAGCGAGGTAGATCTGAATTGATCTGCACTTGAAATTATGAGAGACCCCTCGACTACCAGGAATATTAATTGGCTTATCGACATGCGCACGCAAATGGAGAAAGACAAGAGGACAAATGAAATCTAGGACTTTCTATTTGATGAAATTAATCCAGTAAAGGTGATTTTAAACTATAAATCTTTTTCATGCCATTAGAACATATTCGCTGCTGTAAGAATGATATAAACCGTTTAAGAAATATGTTGTTTGTCATAAATAATGTATTTTTTACCACAGACTATAATTACTGCAGCTACCCAACACAATTTCCATGATGTATCTATCTACTTATTACACCCAGCTTCTAAAAAAATGTAAATTTATTCCACTTTCCATCCGTTCTCGGTGGTATAAAATCAATATAATATGCTAGCTATACGTTTGTAACGTGAATGTCGTACGTGTGATATTGTACTGCTGTACAATGCACTCTATACTTACACAGTTATATATGTGATTCATTAAATAAAGACTATATTCGGGCGAAATTTCGCAATTTATCGTATAGTTTTATACGGTCGCACTTATACCTTTAAACCAGAGCTTGTCAATATAGATTCACTCATACTCTGTAACAGTACAAAGATGACAGTACAGTGTTGATAAAACGAGAGAATAAATCAAGTATATTGGATTTACACACCCTCGAAAATGCTCCCTGACGTTTGGGTTTCAAAAAACTAAGCGATATACGCAAAGGGCAAGAATGTAACTGCGTATACAAGTTTCTCCAGAACAATAACCAACGTGAAAGCAGATATATTTACATAGATTTATACGAAGAGGCATCAGGCAAAGACAAAATTAGAGGCACTCGAGAAATATATAACGGGCGCATTGCGGTGCTGAATTGCGTTGTGTTTATGCAGGCGCTTCTCTCGGCATTTAGTCTCTAATCGAAACTGACGGTCGTTGGTGGCGCAATTCTCTGCCCTTCTCTTAGGGAGATCAGTGACTTTGCGAAGGGGAACAAAAGTCATTCGTTTTCGTTTCCACGGGCGTTGCGACCCCTCCCTTTACTAAACAAAAAATAAATAAATAAATAAAGACGAAAGAAGACACAGTACCTATTCTGCTTTTGTGAAGAAAGATGTGAGCGTAGTTCAGGCAGATAACTATTCAGATACTAATAGAGCTTTTCTGGTACGTGAATAAAGTAAGTTAACTCTTGTTGATCGGACAGAATTTATTATTTGTACTTGCTATAATATTTATACACACCGATAAAAATATATATTGGTATACATTTTTATAGATCTGATTGGTTTAAAATTATTATGCCGCAATTCACTGACGCATAATGATCAATTAAAGTTTTAAGATATTTTTGATCGTTATTGCTCGTATCCTGTATCGTTATGGCTGTTTAATATTAATCCGTGCATAAGTGACACATTGAAATTCAAATTCACTTTATTACTATAACAACTAATGACAAATCTGATGATGTTGAATGATTAATCAATTTACATTTCCAAATCAAACAGCATTTACTGATATTGTAATCTAGCTCTATTTAGTAGAATTCGCCACTTCCTTATCATCATAAAATTTCTTCTTCCATGACGTATAACTATGTAAGATAAAATTGAAGTATTTTTGTAACACAAGCACGATTATCGCGCTTTTCGTATCTATTAAGCGGGCTTAAAGTACATTTTTTTAGACCGTCGGGCAAAAAACAATTTTAGCAGTTTTTCAATTGTTTTGCCCGCATACGTGGCATATGAGGGTAAAAAAAAAACTGAAAAACGCCCGCTGAATTTTTTTTAAGAAATGGTCAACAGCTCACATTAAATATACGTACTTATATGTAGGTGTGTGCGTTTGTATATGATCATGTACACGTGTGTGTGTGTGTATGTGTTTGCTATTTCGTTAATTTTTGAGAACCTGAAGAGCTCTTTAAACCTTACAAAATCTGCCGTGTCAAGAAGAGTAGTACTCCTTGGTTGCATTTGAATTCACTCGAGACTTGGATGTCGGAAATTACGTTGCTGTCATGTTCACACTTTGGCTTTCAATGCTTTTATCCGTAGTCACAAAAGCACTATTTTTGATGCAGGCTTTTTCATTGCAGAGTCGAACGGAAGTAGTGTTTTCCAATAATAGTTCTAATACATTACTTCCTCTTGAAAATAAAATAAAAATATCATTTAAAATAGTTTTATATAATGTTTACATTTATTCAATGTATTGCTGTGCTTAAATATTATATTACTAAAATTGCATATGTATGCACATTTCTCAGTTTTTATTTTTTATATTTCAATTTATTCTAATAATTAAAAGTTTTTTTAAAGTACTTAAAATTATTCAAATAATCGAGGCAACATATAAGATTTCGATATTTTCAAATCGCTAAAGCCATAAAATATTCATTGCAAACAACAATCGCTGTTACCTTAGATATTCAGTACCCGAATCCACATACAAGAGCGCTGGTTCAATCAGTATATTGCGTGTTTCGCGCGTGCGCGCACACGCAACAATCGGCCGGCTGTTTACGTAGGGAACTGTAGATACATATCTATAGGATAGCAGCAGTTGTAGCGCGGTAGGTAAGCAGAGAGCGAAAACGTTAGACCGCTACAGTAATGGAAGAACCGAGGCAGGGGGCGCCTGCCGTCGGAAAAAGGAAGTCGTCGTCAGCGCTATTCACCTGCAGTGGAGAATCAAGCAACCAACTTGAACGAGGCGGCTGTGTCCTTCAGTCTGATATATATATATATATATATATATATATATACACATACACACACGCGCGCGCGCACACACACAGACACACACACACTATTATCTCTACACTGGCGCGTTATGAATTGGATTGACCCTTGCAGGCTCGTTTGAAATCATACGCAAGAAAGTAGTAGCGCCCGAGATTGGCCAGACCTGCGTTTTTTAACTTTACTGTTTCAATTATTCATTAAAAATATGCATTTCAAAACTATACATTTAGAAGTGATTTGTTTTCAAATGGATAAAGATATGCATTTTTTATTAATACCTAAGAATATTGATAAATTTTTTACAGAAAGTTTTCAAAAATTTATCAATCAGATGATTATGCAGTCTCATTAATTTTGTTCGTTTACCATTTATTAACCATTTTTGTGTGTGAAATTCAATGAAAAGCTAGAAATTCTTACAACTCAAACTCTAACGATATTGTCATAGTCGATCATCATTTAATTTAAAACAATTTATCGAAAAAATTTCATTTGATCCAATTAAATCGTACACATGTATTGTAGGCTTTATTTTCTGTTTGCATTAACTCAATGAGTAAACTGCTCTTTTATTTCTCCCTTCACGTTTCCTTGTATTCCATCGTTATTTGCGCCTCAGCCAGTGCGCACTTACGTTTACAGAGCGCCGGCGTCGCCAGAGCTAGACGGCCGGACTCTGTTGGCGTCACAAGGTATACTGAGTTTCGTTTATCCAGCTATAATTTCAACGCCTCAAATAAGAACGAATAGGAAAACAAGACCCGGGAAAAAAACACAAACGAATGAATTTCCAAGAGCCAACGAGAGAAAAAGAGAGTTACTAGATGGCAGCAGACCGCGTCTGGACTGCCATCATCCTGGCGCTCTCGCTTCTCTCAACAGCTAATGCGCCGGAAGTGGACTCTCAACGATATTACCTTTAATCGCATTGAGCCTCCCCCTGTCCCTGTCCCGTCGCATTTTCCATCTTTCTTGCGCTGCTAACGCCGAGTCTAGAGGAACACGCAGTGTAAATGAAAGTCGCGGATAAAGTGAGTGCCCTGATTATTTCGTAAACTAAGGGTTTCTATCGAGTCAAGAATTAATTATATACTTTTTTATCAAATATAATCCAGCTTCTACTGCGTTTGCAAGATATGCAATTGATTATCGTAACTGGGGCTTAAGAACCGGATTTTTCGACGATATTAAATGTTATGCGAACAAGAAAACGAAAATCTATTAACGTACTTCAAACCCTGATCAAAAGAGTTTAAGCCAAAAGACTTACATACAAACATATGTTGCACGTTCGCGGAAAACCGTCGTACTTTAACATCGCATTGTTAGTGCATTTGCGTTCGGTGAGTCACGGTAGCCTTGACACGTGTCTACTATGCTGTTGAAACCGCTGCTTTCTACTTGCACGTGTACTTTTTTTACAAATTCATAAATTGTTTCAAAAATTCATAATAATAAGCACTTTCTGTGCTTATTATTATGAATTTATTATGAATTTGAAAATATAATTTTGCACAAAATTATAATTTCTATTCAATAATTCTGATGGTTTAGCCAAACTTCTATATTAAAAAAAGAAACGAAATGCATGAAAGAAATGACAATTGACCGGTAAGTGTTAAAAAATTGAACTCTTTAAAATACTGAACTACAATAAGGCGATATATTCGTTCAATCGATGTTATAGTTTCCAACTGCGCTTTAAACGATTAAAGCCTTGAATGAGGGCCTCATGATCAAGGAACTACCAAAAATTAAGCATCCTCAAAGCCTGGCCCCATTACGGCCAAATTTTCTCTCTATACTTCCTTATCCAATTCCAAGCGGAGTTCAGTTTATCGCACCGGCAGCAGTCGCGCCGGTGGTTTGTCGTCGCTCAAATGCGCTGCGCGACTCGGCTCGCTTGGCCGCTGAATTATTGCTTTTATTGTCGATGGCTGTGTAGAGCGAGTGAGTGCACTGCCGGGCAGCTATACCGGCCGAGCGTCTATATTACGCGGATGGATGGCCCTAATTAATGACGCGGCGGCAGAGCTGCCGGTGAACCAATGCAGCATGCACACAAGCCCAAGGGAAGGTGACGGTTTAGTAGGATGCACATGTAATTTTCAACGGGTTTTAGCGGAAGTTCTGGGCTTTGATTTTCAAATTTCACTGAGTAAGTCGTGGCCGAAGCATTGATCACCCTATAAATTATATAGACAACAAATGTAGATTTCTATTCTGCATAATAGAGGTATAAATTGTACCATTATCCTTGACAAGAAGTTGCGAAGGTAAAGGTTCAGGATAGTCTTTGAGGTATCAATAAAAATCGGATACTTTTCCTTATGATAGTCAAAAGAACTTACAAGTTCTATTGTTGTTAACTTCGTAGATTGAGTTATTGTACTTTTTTCGAGTAATGTATCTATCGACAAGTGAATATTGATATTATATAGGTATATCTTATTCACGTTATTTTCGAAACATAAACTGCTATGCAAATTAAAGATTGATTGAAATTTTCGGCACACCTCTGAGACAAAGCAACGCTTACAGTATAATCTATCAGGGTAATTTATGAACCACGTTCACACTAAAATCCCAGCCGTTAGCACTGGACCATCAAGAAGTATTCTTTATAAACAGCCGAAGATCGAACACAAAATAACAGTCTGAGATGGCACGGTATCGTACAAAGTCAGACACATCAGTTCCCGTACCCGAGAGAAAAATCCGATTAGTGGCTCAGCCCATTGCTTGTTACTCAAAGTATATCTGTCAATGTGCCGGGAAGCTGCTGTCGCCCGCCCGCCTTCTCAAATGGCAGCGCATAGCCTTTTTCTTTTTTCTACTCTTCCACTTTTACTTTTTGCACCCTGATATTTGACGACAGCCAATGGCTTCCTGACGCACGTGCAATTGATTTCCTTTCGGCGTCGGCGCGTAATATTTGGGTTGGCACTCTCTCGTGCTTATCTTTTTTCCTTGAGCATCAAAGGTAATTTTAAACTTTAGTACTTAAAAAAATCGCTGTCAAGTCCTTAGCACTTAATATGTAGAGTAATTAAATATTATAAGTAATCAAAATAATGCATAAGTAACAAGTTATTTGACTAAAAGACCAGATATAATAATAAATTAAGGGAAAATCATTTGTGCTTGATGTATTCCGAAATATTCATTTTTGGGGGGTCAGTTATAATCAGGGTAAGGTGACCAAAAGGATGGGTATAAATGGTGGATAAAAGGAATCAAACAAATTTCAAAAATAACTCGGAAACCAAAAGGTTTTGAAAGATGCGTAAAGAATTTAGCCGAGACACATAAAAAATCTACCTTTTTCCAAAATTATAGATGAATGAAAAGAAGCGTTAGACATAAGAAACTCAATTTTTTCAGTTTTTGATTCGTTACTGAAAAGCGAAATCGTCAAATTGAGACATAACCTATCGTCATTTTTTTGTCAAGTTCTCATATTTCATTCAGGAACTATGGCTTAGTTAAAAATAATTACCTTTTTTGAGCTTTGATGAAGTCGAAAATTTTACTATTACAAAGTTTTCTCTAGGGGAAAGCAAAACTGCAGAATCAAATCCTATTATGAGTAATACTAAAAATAAAATTCTATTTCGAGGTATATAATCATCTATTTTCTCATCGACTAACTATATATATTTTCAACAAATATTATTCCTTTTTTCAATAACTGAACCATTGCTGGGCTCAATTTTACGTGTACATTTGAAGTAGTACCCGGATAATGCTCTCGCTTACACCTCTTTGGCCCAAGAAACTGACACAGCACTTCCTTTTTTGTCTTTACCTCGTCAAGCCCACTCAAAAATGGAAGTTCCATCCTCTTATGCTCCCGCGATCCAGCCGATTAACTCGTAGCATCCATAGACAGAAATGCGCGATGCTGGAATCGATAATTCGAGGATGCAGAGTGGTGGTTGCGATCTCCCCCACTCCCTTCTTCTTCAGCCTTTCAAACGTTCTAATTTCTTCTTCAGCCTTTCAAATGTGCTAATTTCTGATTACTCGATTACTCTCGGTAGAGGCGAACACGGCCGTCTTTCTGAAGAGGAAACCTAACTGTGTTAAGGGTTAGCAAAATTATTGCTGTGGAGAGTTCATGCTGGTAATCTGTAACGAGAAGATAATTAACCGCTAGTTTTGCTTTCCTAATATAGTCAGATATTATATTTCTGCTAATTAACCTAATCATAAGTGGATCGCCAATTATACTATTGCAAGTTAGAATTCTCATTGCCTGTATAAATATAGTTTTTTGCATACATGCGTTATTGCATGTACAGTTGGAATATCTTTTCATCCCTCAATCCGACTATCGAATAATTTATCGGGGTCAGGTATTAACCTTTGCTAATAGGACTTCAGAGTTGGTTAAAAAATTGATTTCCCTTGTGGAGGTCTTATTATACTTATACATCTTTCGATTCAGGTCAATGTGCCAACAAAAAATATTATGGTTCTTTAAGTATTGTGAAGGAAGAACAAGTCGTGGAAAGGTTTTAAGGAATTTATTTTCCGTTTTGATCGTCTGCACCGTGTGCAAGCTTTCATCTAATTGACTTGCGTCCAAAGGGTTCCGTTTTCAGGTCCCGAGAGAAAACAAAGCAACTGTTTCTTCATGGCAACGCATTTCCCTCCCCGGCAACCCACGCGCCAAATCGTCAATACAGAGCTCGATTCGAACATTCTTTGGAATTAAGCTCAAAGTTGTTCTTCGCGCTCGAGACGGCTGACCACGATATAACTCATTTATTCCGCGCCGGGGCACCGCGGCCCAACAGGAGGTTATGCGCTACAGTTCTATTTTTCTTGTCGCGACAATCCTCGAGCCAGTTCCGCCAATTTGAGTACATCGGCAAGAATCCTGTATTCTTTCAATCTCATCGGCCCCAGAGACACTATTTTTCTCTGTGCACAGGGCGACTGACCACAAAAGAGACAACATCATTCCTTCGTGCCAGGACATCGTGAATTATCGCACGAAGTTAATATTACAATTAAATTAGACCTTGCGTACGAAGCTGTTACAATACATTTGGTAATTCTTAACTTTTACAAGTATGTTCATGTTCTTCAAGACTTTAGCAAATAAAAATGTTATATTGACAATTACAATATACAAGGAGATAATAAAAAGTATCGAGTACTTATTTATTGACTTCATTACTTAAAAAACACGTTGATTTAATTACTCTATTCTAGCGAATATATAACCCTAAAAAAACTTTTTTCAAAAGTAATAACCTTGGCAAGAAAAAGACAGTAGTAATAAAAGTAGTGAAATCTCTAAATATAAAAATGTCAAGTAAATGTTTTTTCTTGCTGTACGCATTTAAATATCATTTTTTGGGAAAACTGATTTTAACTTTAATTTTATGTTAATGCGTATAGCAAAAAAAAACATTTACTTGACATTTTTATATTTAGAGATTTCACTACTTTTATTACTACTGTATTTTTCTTGCCAAGGTTATTACTTTTGAAAAAAAGTTTTTTTACGGAGATTTCGCATCTTTTACAAAGAAAATTGTCCTTGAAATCTTGATCTATGTAATAGACAACCAGCTACTATTGCTGCAGAGATTAATCGCATTGCGCATATAATCGTATGACATTATTATATCTAGTACATAATTCAATTCAATTCAATTCAACAATATATATAAACACAATCGCGTGTCACTGACACCGAGTAGCAGACGAATGTCGGTAAAGTAGATTAACTGCTGTAACCACTAGCGTATAATACGTATATAACTCACCGGAAGCCACGTGACCGGAGGAGACAAAATATCGGGAGAATAAATTTAACGAAAAGAAATATACCGAGCAAATGTTCAACTTGCAATATTAAGTTAATAAAGTAATATTTTCGGATCAATCTTTTTAGAAATGAAAGATTAGGTTAATATATTCCAAGTACATACCAACAGATTGAGCGTACGCGCAATACTAATGATTTGTATGCAATCGAAAATTTTTTTTAGGTTAGAAAATCCAATTTCAAAGTATAATAGGGTGTCTCTGTCTCGAACCGAACTTCGTTCTTTTTCTTGCCATCGCGCCCCTTGATCTAATTCCTTTTGAGTAAGGCTCTCTGAGACACTAATATGCGCAACATTAAGAGTGTCAATTTTCATTTCCCACGAGTTTCCGCTATGATGAGCGCTACTGTAAAAAACAGGAAATCAACGTCGCTCATACTTCCGTAAAATTATCATGTCGAATCGATGAGCTTTTTATGTACATCGCAGTCCGCAGAGGTGCGACTTTTAATAAAGCGACGGAATAGTCTCTCTCATTCTCTCTTTATCTCACTCGAGCGAGCGCGCGCGCACACACACACACACACACACACACATTGATACTTAGTCTTTTGATAAATTGAGTTTTATTATGCCAGCAACGGGAAACTAGTGATAAATGTGCCCGAGTCCCAATCCATAGTTAATTATTGAGACTTAATTTTGAAACATTGCTGTGTATTTGCAGAGTCGGCAAAAATTCAAGGTATTTCTGTATGTTATTTATTTGCTCGTAGTGTATATTTTTAGATTAAACCCTCCTATTAAAATATAATATGAAGTATAATTATACATGTAATTTAAATTTTGTTATGCCATTTATAGTTTTCACGGTTTACACCGAGAACATAATTTCAATTTCATCGCTCACGTCATTGTTTGAGGAATCTGTGAGAGTTTTCTATAAAAAAAAGTTCGAGAAACTTTGAACGGATTTTCAAACTGAACTTACAACTTGAATTGTGAAAAAAGCGTAGCCATCTACCTCACTTAACACTAATGCTTCTGTATAGGGCATTGTATAAGTAGAGTAAATTTCTCGAACTCTATAACATTTCAGATATAATTATCATTTGAAATTATAAATAATATATATTCTTACAGAAAGTAAACAATCGAACTTGCACTTGTGTTGTACAGTTTTCAAGGAGCTGAGAACTATTATACATATACTGCGTTTTATAGAGGCCGTGACTACATTAG
Organism: Trichomalopsis sarcophagae; assembly: GCA_024372645.1. Taxonomy (NCBI): domain Eukaryota; kingdom Metazoa; phylum Arthropoda; class Insecta; order Hymenoptera; family Pteromalidae; genus Trichomalopsis; species Trichomalopsis sarcophagae. The sequence continues at coordinate 68,844 of QLSS01000127.1, forward strand.
TATTGCGAGATACTATAAAGATTTTGCGAAAGGGAATGGAGTTGACGATATAGATATAGCGAGTATAGGGTGATTTGAAAATCGATTTCAAATCACCCTATTTTAATAAAATCTGATATTTCTCTTCAGAGAGCTTGCGCAATCGAAAGCTCGACGATTGCGAATTTCACTCGCTGCTTCTACATAGACTGGAAACCCGAATCAATTAATTCGCGAATCTAAAATCACCTATAAAGAAAAAAACGCGAAGGTATAAAAAAATGTCGCTGATTCGCCGGCTCGCGGGCGATTGATGATTAAATTTTACTGGTCGATCGATGCGACTTGCTGTTCACAGACGCGTGATGCTCGCTATATATACTCACTTTATCAAGTTCCGCACACACTCTCGTTTGGACCTGTCGCTCGTTGTCTCTCTTTCTCTCTATCGCTCTCCCCCCTCTCTCTCTCTCTCCCTCCTCATACAAGATTAATATTTATTCTCCTGTGTAGCATCCGCCCGTCTGCGATAGCGAGACTACATAATGCGCCCAAGAGCATGGGAGAGATATTTATGCGTTCGTAGGTGAGCGACGATGCATGATTCGTGTATGTTTGTCGTTCGAGGAGAGGGGACCGAAGCGAGAGATAGTTTACGCGAATTGTCGGGAGCACAGCGATAAGGAATTTTGTTGCGGTCGATTGATTCACCGCGGCAACGAAAGTGTGTCAATATCGCGTGGACGCGGGAGTTTATTCGAATGTGTGTGCCTGTATGCGTGTGTTGTTCTAGTGAGCTTTATCGATTCTTATCGGTGTCGCTGTGGAGTAGAGGGCGAAAAGTTTGTCGTGGGGATAGCGCATACGCTCTTGATGTATACGTATACCTACATATATATATATATATATATATATATATATATATGTGTGTGTGTGTGTGTGTGTGTGTGTGTATGGACTGCCGCTTGAATGCGAGGGAGGTCGAAACCACACGTGTATATAACAGTCGGAGAAGTTGCAGCTGTTATAATTTCATTTTCACGCTGTGGTAGTTTGCAGCTTTTTAGTTTGAGTTAGACGAATGTAACGTGCTCGACTTAGTTTGTATATTTTATTTTATTAATGATGTTTGGAAAGTTTTCGGGAAGTTTAACTTCAACAGTCGTAGCAATTTTGACGGGTTTGACGACTATTGATTTGCATACGCGCGGGTAAAACTGTACCTTTGAGGCTTTTATCCTTAATCAAAGGCAATAAATATTGAAAGAACGAATCAACCAAAATATACCTATACATAGCAGTTTAGCTACTTGGGCGAGCGAAGCAAATAAATCAACTGAATCACCCATAATAATGCAATTTGAAGCAAAGATGTTAGTCTGCATCTCGACGAATATACGTCTCCATAAATAACTAGCAAACAACACGGCTGTGCTGCGCAATCGTGGAAGAATTATTTTCCATCTTTCTAAGGAAAATAAATTATTTACCTTATTCGCGCACTTTAGTCTCCGCCAGCTCGTGCATTTGAGCCCCCTAACAAACGTACACAAAGCGCGGAGTCTGAAAATAAAATAATCTCGTATTTCGGGAATTACATTAGAAATCCGTTTGTATGCGTTTTCACTTACATAAATGCTTCTCGTACCTAACTCTCGTAAGTGTTTGTTTTACGCTGAGCTCGTATGTACGTGAGAGAACGTGAAATCATAAAAATGCGAGGTGATGTTTCGTAGATATAGAGTATTGACGTTATAGCAGCCGTGTTGTCGGGTTTAGTGCTGTTTCAGGGCACTGTCGCATTGGATCAACTGTTGTACTAGAATATTTGCAAAACAATGTAGGAAACCAAATGTCTCTTTGCATTAAATTGAAACGTTTGAACTATATTATGAGTTTTGATCAATTCAAAGATGTGTAAACAATTCTTGGCTGTAATAATGTTTCAAATAAATGATTATCAATTTCGATTAAATAATTTGCGCAGCTGACTCACAGTAAAAAATCTGCATGTAAGCTCAATTTCTTTTGATGGTTCGATGTGGAAAATGCAGTGGAGGCATACCTCTGCTTAATATATCAATAGTTCCATTTGCTAAACAAAAAATCTTGATATGTACCCACTTTCGATCGAATGTGCCTTTAGCCTGACAGACTGTGCCGGTCATCGAAGGGTTAAGAACCGTCGCACTCGAGGTCGCACTGGACTCGTGCGCGTAATTGAAAATCGATGTCCGTGCGAGCTTTGCTGCAGGCGTGCGTAGAATAGCTGTCTCTATACATACGCGGTGTACAGCATAGAGAAAGTACACAAAGTGGGCCAGACGCGTGAGGGCGTCTCGTTGAATTTTCATCCTAATCTTTCAGCGGTATTTTTTTGCGGTCAGAAAAATTAACACGAGGTAATGTCCAGAGGTTTCGTGACTGAGTTCGTCTAGCGGTGCTATGTTATTGGTTTTCACGGCTTTTCTCGCTAATTCGCCTAATGTGCTTGCAATGGAAATTACGAACTTTTTCAGGCGTTAAAACGAAAAGTTTTATCTCCGTAATTAAGTTTCACACACATGCAAATGCTTGCGAATTAAATTGGGCTATACTTCTTTGAGTGCTTTCACTTAATGTTTTAAGATTTTGCAAACTAATGTTCCTAATTAAGGGGATGTCGTCGTTAAAGCTTCATAAATCCGTCACGGGGTATTTTGTATTGCTCCCTCCTAGAGGAAGCTTTGTAATAGTAAAATTTTGAGTTTCGTCAAAACTTCAAGAAAATACTTTTTGGTGTGTTAGAAGTTCAAATCACGTGTTTTTAGAAAATGTCTGTATGGGTGTGTGTGTGTGTGTGTGAGTGTGTGTGTGTGTGTGAAGGTGTGTATGTGTGTGTGTGTGTGCGTGTGTATGCACAACTTAATATTTCTGGAACTACTCGGTCAATATCAATAAAATTTGACGTGCATGTATATTTTTGGATTCTGAATTCGGGAAAAACATTTATTTTTTATTTTTCTAACTATTTTTTTACGGCCAACTTTTGATTTTTAAAAAACACAATTTTGCGTTTTTTTCAATCATCCCATTGTTACAAAAAATTCAGCTAATATGCATTTGAAAGAGAATGAAATTACTTTCTTTTCTCCGTCTGGTCCTCGGGATTGACCGCTTCGTTCGGAAGATAACATGAAAAAGATGATTTTATTTTTAAAATTCATATCTCCGAAACTAAAGATCATAATTTCACGTAAAAAATCATGCCGATGCGTCACGTGTAAAACTATATCCCATTAAAATTTCAAATCATTTGACTACTTATTTTTTCAGTAAAAAATCGAAAACTGGAAAAAATAGTAGTAGTTTTTTTTGTGCCTCGATTACGGAAGTAAAAAGGCACTTGACTTAGAGGGACTTACACTTGCGATTTTAGGAAAAAGTAGATATTTTATGTATCTTGGCTAAGTTCATTGCGCAGCTTTCAAACCCCTATGGATCTTAAGATATCATAGTTTGAATTTTTTTTTGAAAATTTTTTGATTCCTCATATCTCCAAAACAATTCAGTCAAATGCTTCAAAATTTTATTTGGTGATTCACTATAAAAAAACCTATTTGTTGCTAAAATTTTAATCAATTTCGTCGAGCAGTTTTCA
>QLSS01000127.1:129867-155264 GCA_024372645.1 Trichomalopsis sarcophagae
GGGGGGGGGCAAAAGAGTAGAAAAGCCCGTGGGCGCACCGGTATACTTCCTGTTCGCTGGCCGCTCTAAGAGAATCAAGCGTCAGACTTTTGGATGGAATCGGATGAATGGCCAATGGCGAGGTTGCTGGCACCCTAAACCTCTTTCTCTCTCTCTCTCTCTCTCTCTCTCTCTCTCTCTCTCTCTCTCTCTTTCTCTCTCTCTCTCTCTCTCTCTCTCTCTCTCTCTCTCTCTCTCTCTGTCCCTCTCTCTTTCCCTTGCATTCTATTATCGACTTGGATCGATGACTTTATCAATATAATGCTTATACCACTGGCGAACTTTTGAATCATGGGTGTTGGCAGCTATCAATCCAGCGATCCTTCCTCTCAACCGCAAGAGATATTTCATCGCCTTCACTTCACGTGTGGCAGGCGTGTACACTTAGGTGTAGACTACCCACGTGTGCAAGTACCACTACATGTGTGTAGAAGGAGCAGGAGCAACAAACTCTGATTTGTAGCAGGAGCTACAAACTCTAATTGCAAGACAAAAATCCAAGTTTCTAATTGTACTCGAGCATAGGAGTTGTCTGGCTGACTATACAGGTGATCTGTCTCTTTTTTCGTGAATTTGCGCAAGTGAGAATTGAATTAGAACGCGCTTTATTGAGTTGGCAGCGATAGCTCACAAATGAAAGGTAGTCCGCAGGAAGAATTTTTTGTAACCTTTTTTGAGATCGCCAACTTTTTTCGTTCGCGTTTTGTAGAGCAAAATTTTTAACGCTCGCGAGTAAAGTTTGAATGTTGCTGCAGCGACAGTTCAAAGGCAGGACAGATTTTATTCATTTCACTCGGAAAAAGGCGACAATAATTGAGCATGCCTCGAAGTGCGGAAGAAACGGCTCTCATTCATTGCATACTTCCGTAGAAAAACAGTTGCTACATCGCGTGTTAGGCGAGCGTCAGGAGAAGTGAAGAAAATAGTTGGATTTCTTTGCGCATAAGATAAACGTTTGAAATTGCATTAAACTTTAAATCGGGAAAAATTGTATCGCCATTACTTACCCGTGACCGCAGACAAAAGTCGCACAAACGATTCGCACTGAAGGAATTTACGTAAGCTATTATATAAGTTGCAAACGTACAAAAGATAACGTGAAAGTGACGCCAGAATGGAAACAACATAACAATGCGTGATGACGTAAAGATAATGACCAGCAATATGGGATAGGCGAATTTCTTGCATGATTACTAAAAAATTCTTCATGGAAAAAGAAAATGTATCATGTGCTGCCAACGCAGTTTGAATTCTTTCAACACCTTACTTTCAGCTAAAATCGCTTGCACGACGCCAGCTTGAAAGCTACATCCTTCGATACCGCAAGTTGTCTGTGCAAAAACAGAGCCGCCAACCCTTAGGCCAACCACACACACAAACTGTACACTCGGCTCACGCATTGCCGAGTATATATATATACCGTATACCAGGCAGTGCCGGGGACTGCTGGCAGCGTCCGGCTCGTGAATGGCTCGCGAATGCAAAATAATAAAATACCATCGACCTTTCACGGCGCTCGCGCGTTTGCATACTTCTGTATACAGATACAGGTGGCTTGTGTAAACGACGGGTAATAAACACACGCGCTGTTTTTTTCCTCGCCTCCGGCGGCATTTTACAGTCGATTCGTAAAGCAGCGCTAGTACACATCGCGCACTCCGATCAAATAGTAACGGAAGCCCGGCATAATCATTCGGATATCAAATCAGAGCGCGCGGTAAATTAATTAAAAGTGATTCGAGGCTGGCCATTTGAGCGCTGACCTATAGCCGCGAAGATTCGATGCACTGCTTCGGGTATAGTTTTCCAGTTTGTGTAGGGTATACTCGTAAAATATACATTAAATCCTTGAAGGTATTATTGATTGGGAGAGATGCAGGAGTGGGCTAAAATAACTGATTAATGGAGTGGGAGTAATTGAAAAGTTCCAGGGAACAATTGTGTTTCGACTCGCACTTTGTTTATCGAACAACGTGTCCGCCAACGTTTTCTAACGGGCTTGTTAAGGAAAATTCCTCGATCATTGATGCAGACAAGAAGAGTGTAATTTTCTCTGCTGCTGCCATCCACAGAAGAATAATTTAATAAATTATAGCCGATACGACACACAAGAATAAATTAGTTCTCAGTATATATCATATTGACCGGCTAATTGTTTGAAAGCATTGCATACAAGTAATCAGAAAATGCAAGAAGAATAAAGGTTGAGAAAAGAAATAGAGCTATCGCTCGTATGCGCGTCTTTTAACATAGATATATACGACGAGCTAAGCTCTCGACAAAGCCGGTCACGTAGCTCCGGCGCCACTTTAGCCTCTTTTATTATACGTATACACTTACTATACGTTTCTTGCGAAAGAAGAAAGGGAAAGGGAAGAAAAAAGCTTGGCCAATCGACTTAAGAATATCTATTTAGTGCAATGCGCAAGTCCCTCGCCCTCTCCCCTAACCATTCTTCTCCGTTCCATCCCTCGCCATGAGGGCCAAGGAACTTCTTACTGAATTATAACTCGCCAGTAGCGGCTGCACGCGCGTCTTGAATCGTTTCGAGTTTCTGTGTCGATCGACGTCTTGCTCAATTTACTTCGCGCCACAGCGGCCGTCGCTGTTATTCGATCCTGGAATAACGTACAACGGAGTGCGAAGATCCGACTCGAGCAAAGCTTTTTAAACTCTCCAGCACGTGTGTGTGTGTGTGTGTGTGTGTGTATGTGTGTGTGGTGGCTTGAAAGTTTTTTTTGGGGATAAAAAGTATTTGCTTTAAGCAGTATATGTGGATTTTTATGAGCAATACAAAACTTTCCGACCATAGGGTCAGATTTAAACGGCTCGAGAAGCTGAGAGGAAATCGGAGATTTCGCAACGATGAGTTTTGTTTGCTTTTAATGTTCTTACGATATAGGAAAACTTGGAAAGTGTGATCGTCATTCGAATCCATTATTTGATTAGGAAATAATGCTGTTTAATTTTCCCTTTGAGGAGTTTCGCGAAAGAAAGCAACTTTAAATGGGTTAATAACTGGGCAGATTACTTCCTGCTTGAGCCAGCTTATAATTGAGTTTGTTTTGAAGAAAAAAGCAACAGAAGAATTGTGCCAGCCAAGCACAATCCAACGTTTTCCGTGTGAAAAAAGTCCCCTTATGTACAACATTAGCTCACGAAATAGACATATTAAAGCAATCCGAGCAACGCCAAAAGGGCGGTAAACTACTTATCACCTCCTCAATCACGCGCCGACTGTGTTGCCGAACAAAGTCGTCGAAAAGAGCACTATATGAGTAAGAAAGAGCAGCCGCAGCAACAGCAAAAGATCGTTAGCCCGTACGAGGTGACAATTGCCAATCGCACAATATCTTCCGATCCTCCTCCGTCGGCTGACTTCCTCTCAGTCTCCGCAGCATCAGGCTGCATCCTCCTCGCGGGCTCGCCTATCCGGATAAAGGGATCGATTAATCTCTCGCAAACTCTGCTCCTCCTTGACGTACGAACGAACGGACGGACGGACGGGCCCCCCGAGAAGCTTCTTTTGGTCGATTGATCTCCCCCGTCGGAAGATTAATTGTTGTACCTGGCGAACGTATCGCGCGCCAGCGACTCTCGGCGGCTGCTGCAGCCACGCGGCCTGTAGGGATTGTTAAATTGTCAGAAAGTGGAAGGAGTACGAGATAGAGTATAGGTTAGCAGGCGAGCGAGATGTCGGCAACATTCTAGGAACTTGCAAGAAAGTGCCTGAGGCCGTGAACATTTTCACTTGTGGCGTCGTTGAGTTTTTTGAGGTACTGAAATTGACTCTCGGACTAATTAGTTTTGTAGTTTGCGACCACTCTGTAATTAGGCGAACGAAGACTGCTCGATTTTGATTTATGAATCACAAGTCGGATTAGAAAAAATGCTATTGCATAAAAGAGTATATAATCGTTGAAAACTCTTTGAATAATTAAGTTAAGTAGAGACGAATGAGAAAATAAATATCATTGTTTTCTTCGTAATTAAAGGCACATTCTTTGGAGTTACGGTTAAGTAGATCAACCGTGGATATATTCAGACCATCCAAATGACATTATTGGTAACAAAATATATCTTTTATGGAAAAATTTCTAGAACGGTTGTAACATAACTCTTCCAACGTATTCTACAAACGGATTGAAGTCTTGCAGTCAAGGTACTCAAAGCAAGATGTGATTCGTAAAAGTAAAAAATGCATATACACTCAGAGCTAGTGTTTATGGGTAATAGCATTTGGGAGTCGAAAAGTTGCGCTCTCACCTGCTAGCATTGAAAATTTTACAGCTGTGCGCACCTCTGGGGATTAAAATTGTAACTCCTGATGTACGTTCGACTCAAGCGATATTACAATTTTCTACAATTTATTTGACGAGCAATAGACTTTTTTCCACAGGCGACGACGATCGATATACCTGCGTATCTATGATTCTCCCAAGAGAAGGAACGAATGGCCCAAATAAGCTCAAACTCCAGGATATTGTTTAAAAGTACATTAATTATGTTATGATTGAGGTGATTTGGTTTAAATTCCATATAAAAAGTTTTATAAGCATATTACTGATTTTTTAATCAATTTTTGATTAATTTTAACATAATTATCATGTAACTTTTTTAATATGAAATTTAAACCAAATCATATTCATTCATACCATAACCAATGTACTTTTAAACAATATCACCAAATTTGAGCTCATTTGGTCCATCCGTTCCTTTGGAATCTTACGATGCAGCACCTGAAATTGAGAAAAACACAATTAGTTTTGACTTACAATACTTATACATAACCACCGTAATACTTATCTCTATCATTTTTTCATTGCTCCAATCATTGATATCCATCAAAATATAACATTGTTTACCAGACTGTCGCATCTGGACACATAAAAACTCCTGTTGGTGTTCCGGACGTAACCGAGGGCTACTATGGATAAGAGCAAGTGCAGCGTATTTATTCTTTATTAATAATGTATTTTACCTATTAGTAGCTCTATTTTATCTATATTGGCTCTCATATGCGCGAATCGACAAGGCGATTCGTGGCTTCAGGCCAATACGGTTAGGAGTGATTTTATAATCATTCCTAGACTGCCACGACCCCCTCTAGGAGTTTTACTCAGCGGATTTTGAGGGTCACTTTCAGTGCAGAGAGGCTAAAGGGCCGATCTGTGACTGCCAGGCCAGAGAGTCGATTGGCGGGAGGCTTTCGCGCGGGCACATGACTGCGTGTGTATAGCTATAGATATAGAGGAGCGCGCGCACTGCTTCGAGTCCCTTCGGTAGTCCTCGGGAAAGCGTCTTTGTTTAGCGGGCCCGAGTTTTCGGCGGCTTTTAATGAGTAGAGCGTCAGTTCTCAGCGACAACTTGTGAGAGAAGGTCACACCAGGACCGATCGTTAGGAGATTTCAATAAAGTTATAATATCTGATCAACAATGTTTCACAGTTTATTTTTGAACCTTGATGTAGTCTTGTCCCGTACAGTTGGGGTGTAAATGTATCTAGAACACAAAAAGATTAAATTAGTACTTTTCATTTAAAAGCATGTTTTTATTAATAAAATTTCTTCACCGCTCTTATCTTTTTTTCACCGTCGTCATAAGGCATTTTGTGTCTCCTGTCCATTATAACCTCAACTGTCATGTTTATGAGGCAGCTGTGGTAACCCACTTAGTCCAAGATTTGCTGAAAAGTGATAAAAATAACTTTTAAAAAGAAATACTTGAAAGTATAAAATGAAAATATTAATAATATTAGATTTAAGTACTTACAAAATTTAATTTTCACCTGCTTCATATGCATCATCCTGTAGTTCATCTCGAGCTTTTCTTCTGGTAACGCGTGCCTCCTTGGTGCTTGCCAGTTTTTTCCTCTCCGCGTGGAATAATCTGCTGTCGTTTCTGCTTTCTACTCATTCACAAGCAGCTTTTCCTGGCATGACTTCAAACTGCTCCATAATCTTCAGAAAGCCCGTATGACCATCAATGAAGCACGTAATAGCTATGTACACTCCAATATTGAGCACTGACAAGCCACTAAATGATGTTTTTGGAACCAGCTTCCACACAGAATTGTTGAAACTTTCATTAGAATTCTGTATGAAACATCCAACACGTCTTTCCAGAAGGTTTGGTTTCGTTAAATCTTCAAAAATAAATTAATCTTCTCCATAATAGCAGAAGGATTGCTGCTTTTGTGCTTAAAATTCTTCAAAGTCTTGTGCACTTTGGCTTTCTGCCACTTACACCAGCTGCTGACTCCTTTCGGACACAAGTGGTGCTGAGGCTTTGCATCTGATGACAGCTGGTGATAGAAGGTTGCCCAGATTGCATTGGACATGTCTTCCACGGAATCAGGGTGATCCCTGATTGCTTTGCCGTAGTTTGAAGACAGTCTGTCGATCACTTGGGCAGTCAGTCGTCCTCTACCTCCAATTCCTTTTCCATCCGAGAGTGTCTGTCGTCCTAGTGATTTCTTCAAATTCCTGAGACGCGTACCCATCCTCTTCTGCACATGATCGATACACTCTTTTTTTGCACCAATCAACCTGTTGCCATAGGGTTGCTCTTCTATAACTGCTTTCTACACTTTGGAGTCACCATCACCAATATAATTTTTGTACATTACACCGTACTCTTCTTCTGAACGTTGAAACATCTGGACGTTTCCATCCACTTCCATTTTCCTGCACTGCCTTGGTTATCATTACAATTTGGTTCATGCTCTTCGTACCATTCATGATATAGAATCCTGTCTTCTTTGCCCGACCAATTATCACATGCTTTGTAGAAGCTGTTCTTGATGGCGACATCCAAAATCTTTGCTGTTTTATTTCCAATGATGCTGGCGAGGCCTTGTGAAGATGAAAAGCCGTTCTTTCTCTATCTCCTCTTGAACTGCAGCCTTCATAGAGTCCTCAGCTACTTTTTGACACACTTCACGTAAGCAGATTGTGCTACTGGCTTTTGCAGATCCATAATGCCACAAAAGGTAGAAAATCCAGCGTGCCCGTGGCCAAGTGCACGCATAGCGATAAGGCTTCTTCTGTTCATTTCACATGCATTGCTTGTTGGACCCACTTTCTTGAAAGAGTTTATCGCACTTATCTGACGACACTGTTCACAGATAACATCAATTTTGAAAGCAAGCCCTTGTACACTTGATTCACTGCCGTGACGCACACGTGACAGACACCACAACACAATATATCTTGAAGTTCACTGTACAAAATGCTGACATCAATAAGCCTATTTTTTGTAGAAGCAGCATCTGGAACTGTTGATGTGCTGATTTTCTTCGTAGATGCAGAAAGTCTTGGTCTCTTATCCACTTGAGCATCTTCATTGTTTTTAGAGCCATAAAATCCTCTTGGCCTCTTCTTATTCCTTCTTCGAGAATATTTTTCGTCTGGATGAGTGCTGGCAAATCTTCGTCTGACATCCCTTCTTTTAGCCATTATGCTACACTTACACTATTTAATTTATTTAATTTAAACTTTTCACATAACACTTTCATTGACACTTACACTTTTTGAAAAAACTTAACCTATATAAATGCACCTATCACACTCGCGGATTCACTCACGAACGCACAAAAAATAATCCACATTTACACTGACTGACAATTGTTAATTAATTAACGACGGGCAAAAAAAAACTGACATATACTGATAGCTGATAATAGATGTATTTGTGTACATGTATCAGCTGTTCAGTATATACAACAGTATACCCGTGCAGCGTTGGTGTAGACATGATGACAGTCACAAGACAGTCTCAAAAAATTCAAACAGTAGATTTTTCGTTCTTTTTTATCAATGAATAATATCGCCTATATATCGGTTTAAACATAACAATTAATTTTTTAACACACATATATATATAACATACATTTTGTCAATTTTTTCAATTTTTTAGCGCAATAACGATAACGGGTACATATTCTACGGGAAATTTCCTATCAAAATACGGAATTAAAAAAATCGATTTTTTCATGATTTCAAAGGTATTGTGCCCCCTTAAATAATTTTTGATTTGAAAAAATGTATCTCTTTAGAACACAAAGAACATTAACATAAATATAGCGTAAAAAAGCAACGGCAACGCTTGTTCAAACAAGCACGAAATGTTTTAGTACCATTTCAGGAATTATTTTATACATGTTTCATTGAATTCAAGTTTTTCACATTTTAAAATCATTGCACTGGCGTATCGCCAACTGTAAAAGCAAGCGGTTGTGAAAAATCGTTTACAGTGTTAAGCTGTTTGCTTTCCGTGTACGTACAGACGGGCGCAATAGGAGTGTTAAGCATAGGTACTCCGCGATGCGTGTGCTCGCAATCTATCGGTTTCCGTGACCAATCACATTTGACGCGCCTTTTTGCGCGACCCACTCCAGATCCTCGCTTTTGCTTACCACCGCCTCTCATCGTAATTACTTTGTTTCATTACCCACGTAGTTCAGTGTGTCACGCGTGAGCGTATTTCGCCCCTTATTTTCTGCCATCGCGCACGTACGTAAGTGGCGTATATAGCTCGAAGAGGCCATCGCTTTCCTAGCCAAAAATGATTAATAGTTCATTGCTCCGAGTCATGCTAATGAATCGGATATTTTTCTTCTTCATCGGCGGTTTCAGGCTTGCTAGAGTCTCTGCCTCTGACGTTGAACTTCATTCCGTTTTAATATACGTTAATGGGATTGTGCGAGTCTCGCGACGATCGCTCGTAGAAGCTTTTTATATATGGAAGACAAATACTTTGTATCGGTACATGTAATAAAAATACGCACGGAGCAGTACAAACTGAATCAAGCGAGCGAATGACTGTAGTAGGAGTCACTGTCGACTCTTGCAGGATAAAGTATTTGTTATGAAGTTTGGAAACCGCCGTGGAGATCGAAAAAAGTTAAATGAAACAGCAAAAATGATGATGTACCAGTTCTCGAGATCGACAGTGCGCCGATGATACAGATGAGTACCATCTATCTGCGCACATTGGCGAGCACATCGACTCCATCACAGCGTATCTCTTACTACCCACCTACGCACACGGCCTATCTATTTTTAGCAGTTGGACGCTCGTCGTTGCATGACGTCATATGCTTGCATGAACACAACAATCGAATTTGTACGAACTAGTTCCGTGACCTATATGGACTCTGTTACTGTTGCCACGAGAACTTTGAATAAGACTTATGCGATACACGAGATATTATAGCAAACCAATAATAAAAGTCCCCACTTATGTATGCCAAAATTATCATTAAGAGAAGAATGGCAGCCAAGCCTTTGGAACTTAGCTTCCTCTATTTTTCACTACGTTTGAATTTGAAATGAATTGATTTTGATTCAGAATCATATCCCTGGTATAGAAAATTAGTGTCTTTTTTAGCCACTTTTTGAGCCTTTGCTTTCGAACGGACTAGCTAATCCAAATCACCAAACTTAAGAAACGTATTCCGATGAAATATAGATTGTATGGAAAAAAGCGCGAGAATCGAATCGATAGAATTCCTCTCCAAACTTTCTTCTTTTACGAGTGCACCGCTGAACAGCGGCAAAACATTGGCGTGCCATACGCGCATGTGAGATGCTGCCCCTTTGAGGTTGAAATCTTTTTTATTTGTGCGAAATCTTTCGAGTATCGGAAAATGGAAACAGAGGCAATTCCAATATTTTCAATTTGGAATCTCCCTCTCTACCTTTTTCCCTATCTTGCTTCAGGGGATATCAAAAGCATCCCTCGCTTTAGTCTTCGAGCTTATCGAAGTCGATGCTGCTGCTTTGTACACTTGCACGTGTGCAAGTGCGAGTAAATCCGCGCGATTTGAATTTCCAAGAAAATCGTGCATCATATACAAGATTCACTTAAGAACTTTCTACTACCAGAGCCATATATTTCGCTTTCTACACGGAAAAAAATGGTTAGTTGTGGTAACCAAGTCATAATTGGTTAATCAAAAATTGGTTATGAGAACTAAGTGCTTGGTTAATTTAACCAAGCTGACTTTTTTACAATGAAAAAGTCGACTTTATAGGTTACTGACCATTTTACTTGGCAAGGACAACAATTTTTCTGGTACATCACTGTTTTCATAGTGGGTCAACCAACGTTTTTGTTGTAATTACTAAGATATTAGTTGAAATACGAGTTGCAGCTTATATTTTCAAAAAATTTTCTTATTTACCAACTGCATCGCTAGCGCGACGACAGAGTCTCCGCCTTTGGACTTGAAGGACCCGAGTTCGATCCCCAGTGAGGGAGAGATTTTTTTCAGATATATTAATTGTAATATAAAATTGTAAACATGTAAATTAAATGTTAAAAATAATAGCACACTTGTAAACGGGTCTATAAAATAATCTGCATGTATAAATAAATAATAATAATTAATAGTAAATAAATAATAAATAATAAATAAAAAGAAAGTAAAAACATGAGAGAAAATTTTTTTCTTCATTGTTCTGGAAACAAAATTGACTATTTTTTTAGTAATCAGCACTAATATATTGATTAAGATAAAAAATATAGTTGGTTATGGTTACCAATTTTTCTTAACTAAGTCTACTTGGTCAATGATACCAACAAAATAGTTGATGCGTATTTCTCCAAGCAATTTGGTTATCCCAACCAAGTACTTGGTTATCACAACTAATTTTTTTTTCCGTATAGACGTTCAACAAAGTTCTCTATAAAAGTGAATAAATAGAATTAATTAAGCTGTTATCATAATAATAATATCGCTATATGTGTTTGCAACGTTCGCGGAATATTGCAATATCGTTGGCAATTTATTTTTAGGGTGACAGGTCAAAATTCTATTGAAACCATGTGTGAATTTGTTCGCATTTCGCTAGATTTCCCGTGGGTATAAAAGAATGGACATATCGTGAAAATACGCAAAGTGAATTTTCGGTGAAACAAAGCTTCACTTCTGCAGCTATGAAATGATAATCTTTCGAATTGAAAAATTGTGCAAAACATACGCTTGATATTTTGTTTCGAAAATTCCGCGAATAGAGTAAACGACTATGTAATGATAACAGCTGCAATATTTTTAAATTTAATAAAATTCTCGACGTATGTGTAACAATGACGTGCCCTGGATGTACGTACAATCAAAACACACAATAGTGGAAACAAAAACTCAAACGGAGCTTTCTTTTGTGTTGCAGAGTTCGCGTCGAGTACTACGTGAACGAGAACACATTCAAGGAGCGACTTCAGCTCTACTTCATCAAGAACCAACGCTCGAGTAAGTTAATTACCTTCAAGCGTCTTGTAGACTCGTAGCGTCCGATTCATGCGCGCACAAGCTCGGGCCGCAGTATATAAGTAACGCAAAAAATTCCTTGCCCGGAGAAGGGCTGCTGAAAGCAGCAAGTTTTATAAATTCATGACAAATCTCATTTCGAGCGAGCGCGAACGCTAACTTTGCGAAATAATTAAAACTTGCAAATCAGTGGCCATTTTCTCGGTAGAAATAGGGACTGGCCCTTTGAAAGTCGAGTGCGATGAGGGTTTGAGCTTGTTAAGAGGCCGCTGGGCAATTGAGGAAAAAGTTAAACATTTTAAACGCTTGAAACTCGTTTATTGATAAATTATATAAGGATGATCTTTTGTTTGCGTTCGAATTTCACGGGGCGAACCGCAATTATACGAGTAGTTGTACATATAGTATTTTTATGTCTAGACTCAGATACAAACGGACTTTTTGCTAAAAACAGTTCAGCGCGTTAATAACATACGGCTGTTGAGTAAACTGAGAGAAGTTGGTGTTTGTCAATAGAACTTACGCGCACGCAGGCCATACTTTATACAGTTGGACTCGAAGTAGTTGCAGATACTCTGCGCACTGTTTAAATTATCAAAATATACACACAATATATTTATTTTGTAGAAAAACTGTTTGCACTTGGCCTTCCGTCGGAGAAATTCCATTAGAGTAATTTCATTTTTGTAAAATAAACTCAACAGAAATCACTTCGCCATATGTATTTCGTTTAAAATGAACAGCAAAATGATTAAAATAACTCGACGGACATTTTGTATTTTTTTCTCTTTCTCTCCCACGAAAAAAAAACTTAACACCTTTTATCGGAAACCACTAAATTTCCCGATTCTCCCTTATAGTCGCATAACTCGCTCCGAGAGTCTTCCATCCAGGTGCCTGCAGCTGCAGCATAAACCGCAGCTACACATACACACACACACATACACACACATACACACACATACACACACCGCACTCTTCTCTGGAGAAAAACCGCGCAGCCTAACGAGCGATCGGCTGTCGAAATCCCCGACATAATCTCCAATGACGTCGTCTATTCACACAAGCACACAGGCATGCAAGCTCTCCTTCTAGACTTACCGCAGCCGCTTCTTTACGTATATATTATCCAAGCCGGCGACAGTACCGGGGCATAATCTTACTCATAAAACAACACCCCACGTAGCCGATAAATACCCCGGAGAGAGACGGTCTTGCTGTATATAGCGAAACCACAGTATGCCGTTAGCTCGTGCACACGTGTATCTATATATATATTGAATTATGTCTGTAATGCTTTGATTGAGTGAAATGTAAATCGCAGCCATGATACATATTTGACCATCTTCTAAAACGCAGTGAGCAGAACATATTTCAGCTATTTCTGACGTCTGAACATCTAAATTTATAGGTCTTCTAATTTGCAATGATATATGTTTAGTGACGATATTGGCAATGTCACGTTTATTTAAAAAAATAGCTACTTCCCCTGCTCTTTTATTTGTCCGATGGAAACGTGCTATACAATTTTAATCAGGTACATCGATGATATCTTCTTGATCGCTCATTCAAGTTTCGGTTAAAAGTAATATATTACTGCTTCTAATGACGGAATAAGTAAGATCTAGCGCATGAGATCGAAAACTTTGGCAATTAAAAGTAACAAATGATAATCCATTTTTAGTTGTAATGAAATCTGTAATCATTTCTGCTGTTGTTTGTAATTTGTTGAGTGATAATCTACGGAATTCTGGATGAGTATATTTTTGTTGTTCACATGTTTGTTTTACACTGCTTTGTTCTTGCGTTTCACTTTCACTGTCACTCATTGAATTTAAATTACTGTTTTAGTCACTTTCCATTATGAAAATCAATGTAATCTTATTAGTACACGAGTAGTAATTAAATATAAGTATTCACTTTTAATAATAAGAACGAGATATGTTTACGTACGACTGACGCTTAGACGCGGGATAGCATTATTTCCGTTTATGCTAGGTAGAGAAAGCCGAGCGCGTGGGGACGCGGGATAGCATTGTCCAGAGTATAGCGTGTAGTAGAGAAGTATAGAGTATAGAGAAAGCCGAGAGCGCCGAAAGCCACCTAGTCCGGGCGCTGGTGCCATCTGAGTGTAAATTTCAAGCTTCCCTCAGTAACTTGGAGTTTTTCTATGATTTTTGGGATGCTGAATCGAAATTTGTTACGAAGCTCGAAATCCGTCAGTTCTTTTGTTATAAACAAATTACTGATATGCAATAAACAAATAATGGTTATGTGCAGTTGAAAAAAATTGTCGGTTTTTTCTCGTTTCACTCCCCGGTAAAAATGTGTACCTAGCGAGCCTATACGCTAGGTAAGTATCTCCAAATTCGGTGGCGAAACTTGGCATTACTGGGTCTAGTACACTAATTCTTGCATATTGATTTTAAATATCATAAAAATTCTTTAGCTTGTTACTCAAATATGCAATATGTGTCCTTATTGTATTAAAAAATGCTTTGGTAATTGTTAAATTTGCAATTAAAAGTTACCCCAAAGTGGCGCTGTCGGCGGTACTTACCTAGCGTATAGAAGTATTCACTTCAAAATATCGTCGACAACGAATGTCCCTATTAAAAATGACGAGCGATTTAAGATAGAGTAAAAATCATCAAAAATGAGAAAAAATTTCCATGCGCATTTAAAAATTTTAACTGGTTGAAGTTTATCAATTTAATTTATTTAACTTGAAAATTTCAGGATTTTTTGGAGTCCAGAAATCTGTACCTTTCTTCATTATTTTTTATTATATTAAGTATACATCATCAATATGTCATCGAACAATGGCTAGTTTTCGACGAATTCGAGGAGCCTATAAAACAGTGTAACGATCAGGCACTTTTTCAATGTTGAAACGTAATTTTGCATTGTTTTAAACATGTACAATTAGAAAATAAATGGTTTGGGCACGTGCACGAACAATTTTTTTTCGCCGTTTTTGAAGCCAAAAAAAATGTATTTTCCCATAGAATTTTCCCTATATCTACCGAGGTGAGCCCGATACAAAAGCTGTGCGCGGTGCGCGGTTATCAATTTTTTCGGCCGCCTAAACCCATTGTGCCCAGCTTTTACTGCGCGCGAAAAACCGCCGGGAAAAGATGACGACGCGGCCGACGATAAGACACTAAAATTGCGATCGATTACAAGCCGCCACCGATGGCGGCCTGGAGAGCCGCCGCGCACCTAGCTTCTCAGCTAGGAGAGGAGGTTCGCTGATCTTGGATGACGTTATCGCGGCTGTTACGACGGCGCGACGCTGCGCGGCGTCGGGAAAGTGATTTTCGTTGATAAAAATTTTATCTTTGTGGACGCACGGATGTCGGGATTTTGCTCGGGAGACGGAACAGTGCCGTCGTTGAAAGTTATTGCTTTTGTTCGATGCATGAGCAAAAATCATACTCTTGAGATTGTCAGTGGTTCTCATTCTTTCATAATACGTATATATATATATATATATATATTCACGTGTATCATGTTATTCAAGTAAATGTAGTGCTATAGTTTCGCGATCACGCAGCTGACATTGTTTTCTCTCTTATCCTCGCCATTGCATTACCTGGGTGTGTGTGTGTGAAATTGTTTTTTTCCACCTTGTGTTTCGAGCTGGAACGGATTTAACGAAAGCCACTAAACTGACCTTTTTACGTACGAGAAATAGCACGAGCAAAAATGCGCACGATAAATCATAATTAGGGAAGTTGGCCTGCTGCCTGATACTACGCTGAGCTCCTGGCGTGCAGTTGTGCGGAATTGTAAATCGAAGTGTAAACAGTTGATTGTCTTGTTAACCTCAGATTAAAGTAAGACTGTTATTATGCTGAATCGAGAAGAATATTTTTGGAGTCGTAACATAATTAACGGAGCTTAACTTCGGTTTTGGAACTTATAGGCGTATTAATATGGTAATATAATATAGTGAAAGTCCGATAAATCTCGTACTGATCGGTCGAGACGCCGCGCGTCAGTAGCGATCTGGCTATCCTGGCAACCGACTAACGAGACACGTTACGTTCCTACAAGCGCCTGAAATGCACCCCGCAGCAAGCCAAGAAATGCCTCGGTGCACAGAGCGCGCATCGCAACTGCAGCGCCGACAGTCTCATGCAGCAACCACTTATACGCTCTTGCAGAGCCTTGCAGCCTCGGCTCGGTCACGGATCAAATGGCTCGGACAATGCGCCCATGTGCTGCTACAACAAGCCCTAAACTCGCTGCTCGCTTGAGCTGTCGTAAACGCAGTGTGCTGGAGGCCTTGGCTTGGCGCGGACAAAGTAAAATTCGCGCGAGCACGTCGATTCCGGAAAGCCGGCTGTATCACGCAGTACGTAATGTGGCGAGGCCCTTTGTTTGTGACTCGCTGGTCTGGCGAGGAAACCACGGCAAGTGCGGCATCGCGTCTGACCGCGGGCCCGTAAACATTTGCTCGCTCGGCACTTTCGCCCACTATCGCTGCGGATGCGTAAGGGAGACTGTGTCACCGCGTAGGTGTCGACGGATCAGAGCTTACGATCGCATCGGCGTGCTTAGATTCATTTTAAGCATCTTTTCAATCGTTTTTTAGAACTCTTGAATGCTGCTGAATCGTGTTCTTGAATTCATAAATTACACTAGCGTGAGATACATCATATTATATAACGTTGCGCAATAGTCTGAAGTCTGATAAAGAATTCCAGTGTTCAGTGACATTTGATATTAACCCCTTATATTGATGATTAATGCAATCAATAATATAGCTTATTGAAGATTCGCTTTGTATTTCTACTTTTCAGGTCTTAGAATACGTCTGGCCAACCTCTTTTTTAAACTGCTAACATGTTTTCTGTACATGTTTCGTGTGATCAACGACAGCGATCCCACGTTTGCAGCTTGGTAAGATTTTTCGCGTATAACCACGATTATTTTTCAACGCCTTCTATATCGCCTAGTGTAACTTCACGGTTATACTTTGTTGCTGATAAATAACCTTCATCAATTCCATGCCATTGCAAAACAAACGTATAGCAGGGCGTAATTATTATATTCTTGCATTTGTATAAGCGTAACAGGCAAATTCACGCACAAAGACTTTCTCAACTGACGGGTGAAACAATTATTGATTTCTGAGCTGAGCTGACTGCTTTTCCTGAGACTTTTCCAGCATACACGACTTCTAGTTCCTTGCGATATAGAAGCGCACTGAATGCATGGATGTTGGCGAGCTTTCAGCGAGACGCGCATATAAATTCGCGTGATGTGATCGGGTGACCGATAAACTAGACGGACACGAGAGGGACACAGCTCGAAATGATATTTCAGTAGTAAGAGTCGGAGAATGCTCAGATGTATATGCACAATAAGTTTAACACTTTTCGACGCGGGCATTTTTCGATCGAACTTTTTGCCATCGCCGATGTATTTTTGTATTTTTGTAAATCATCATAGCCTGCATTATTTTTAGAAATGTTTTTTCAATTTTCAAATTATCAACACAAAAGATCTGAAAGAATAATCCCCATTTTATGAAAACGGACGTACGGCGTACTCGCGAAACTGCTTGTCCCTCTTGTTCTCGTTCAAAAAGACCGAAAAAAAAAATAAAACGCAATCTTTTCATATGTCGTAGCGCTAGCAACAAATGCTTTCTTCTCGGCGTCTTCTTCAGCTCGCTTGTGCCATGCGCGCAATAAAATGAACAACGTTTTCCACTTGTTCGTTACAGTTACGGCTGCACGCCCGGGAACAAGACCGAGTTCCTGATGTCTCAAAACCTGACCGAGGAGGAGTTCCAGGAGCATCCGACGATCAACTGGGACGCAATACTATGGGTGGGCCGGCCTCTCGAGCTCTGGATCATCCAGGTGATTCTGGCCATGGTCTCGTTGACGGAGGCGCTGCTGCTTGCCTACCTCGGATACAAGGTACGTGTTTTTTTGACGAATTTTCAATTGGGCAGATCAACTTATCACTTGAACTTTTGATGAGAAATTTTTTGAAAACCAATATGGATCTTTTTCTCCAATGTCTTTTTCAAAACGGCTCGTGCAAGTTTAACGAAATTTATTGCCAGGAATCGCGCTATCTGCAGTATGTATAATATGCATTGCTGACAGATCGCAGTTTGTAGGACACAATGAACATCATTATTCTTTCAATTACAAGGACATGGACGTTATCCTCTGCATTATCTTAATAAGTTTTCCCCAAACATTTTGGTTCAGCAAACAATTAATTCCCTACCGATAATAAACTGCGTACGAAATTGGCGTATTGAAGTGACACTTCATTAACCAGACAACAGATGCGCTTTATAATAAATTCCGCAATAGAGCGCTGCGTGCATTGGTTTGCGAAATCAATCGAGTGAAAAGAAAATTGAATATTTTTTTTATCGATAGTGTTAAAATTATTCGATAAATTTCATGCGAAAACATTATCTTTTTAAAGTTTCGTACAGCAGTCACCGAACTTTGCAGATGCAATTTCATGTAGAATAACATTTGCCTCTATATTTCTCTAAACGGCGCATCGCAGGCAGCGCAATAACACCTTCTCGCCTTCTTTGTAATCGTCGATGAAAATTTTCATTTGCAACGATTCGCCGCGGTGCTGGAAACACTCGCGAAATAGCCCACTTTGCAGATCTGAAATGACGCGCATGCAATAACCGTGTCGCTTCGCGCTGTTATTGGCCGCGATGCGGCGAATTATACCGTAGGTAAATGCCCTCCGTTGGCGTCGTAGTCCTTATCCTCGCCGCTGTTTCCGATCCTGTCGTCGTTGCTGTGATAACGCGACGCAGCCAAGACGACAACGGCGCTTTTACGGGCCGTGTTTTCGCTACCTGAGAGCCCGCACGAATGTTTTAAAAGGCGCGGAACGAGCGGTTTATCGCTGCTCAAGCGAAGACGCGAAATTCCTGGAAGACGAACACTGAGATTTTACGGGAGGGTTAAGAAGGCTGGGTTTGTGTTGGAAACGCGCCGCGCCGCGAAAGAAAGGCTGCTGTCGATACTGATCTCCAAGACGACGCAATGGCTTTGTTTATATAGAACGGACAGCTATAATAGGGTCTCTTGATGAATACAACTCTTATGCAAATTTTTTAGTCTTTTTACGGATCTGTTCAAAAACATAATTCGCCCATAGTAATATGGTTATTATTATTTTTATAATTCAATAATTATAAATAGAGGAGGAATCAATTTAACTACTTTCATTTTTCCTCAATCAAGTCGTTAAGCGTGAAACAGATTGTTTTCTTAGACTTGAACAAAGTCGTCAAGCTAGTAGAAAATTCAATAGTTCGCTCGACCGTCTTTTTCTTTGCAAAACTCTCCTGAAAGACTAGACGCAGGAAGTAGGACTTCGTAGATAAAACCATACTTTATACTCACAATGCGAATATTTCCGCTCGCACCTCGAGTATCGTAAATAAAGCTTTACAGCGGCGGCGGCTCTCAGTTATATATACATACACTCCTATCATTTGTATTCACGAGCCTCTCATTGCGCGCAAGAATGCTCTGCTAACCTTCGGAGTGAGTCGGGAGAATTTTTATTGCACCCGTTCGTTCGCGCTCGAACTTTTGCATCCTCCGGAGAATAATTAAAGCGACGACTTTTCGCCGGAGCCGTGCTCTATCTTCTCGTCCTTTTATTATTTTTTTTATCTCGTATTTTCGCGCCAAAGGCGCCCGAGAGTTGAGCTACATCGGCACATTCAAAAAGTATAAATTGATTCAAGTCTACGTCGACTCTGATGAAAGCTGACGGCCTAGAACTCGAATTTTAATTTTATATAGCCCCTATATATATAATATGGCGGAGGTGCAAAGGAAAAAGGGAGCGATGATTGGCCTGCTAAATGAATTTCTCTCTCGGGAACTGAGCGGAAATGAGAAGTTAGATAAAAATTAAATTGCAATTTCATTCATTCCATTATTCTAATTTCCCTTCGTTATCATCTAGCTCATGCAGCAGCTAGCTCGTGGAAAAATTCATGTCATAATATAATACAAACATGCAGGACTAAATCACGGACGTATTCAATTACTCGATCAAAGTCTTTGGAATTTCAACTGCTCAACAGCGTTTGATATGGGCCGTCACATTCATACATCACTCGAATCTCGACCGCGATCTAGTCAAACTTTTCTATTATCTTCGGTGTCACCCCCTCGACTGTGTCCCGCTAACGATAGTATCATATAATGGCTCGAAAGCTATATTCGTCGCCCGCAGCGTAGCAATGGCTAAACTTCATCGGATTCGTGAGTCTTTTCGTAGGTTCCTGTACAGAGACCGGAAGACTCGATTAGTGGTTGGCGTGACGCCTTGCCACCTGCGGTTAGGCGCCCCGGCTGTGATTCAATCCACGTGGGCGAAAAAAGTAAGGCATAGCGTGCTCGTAGGGTTGGAAGGTTCGTTCTTTTTCGATTTCCGATAATGGATTTTCTGTATACTACTTACATCAGTGGAAAGATTTTCTCTGATAATACCGTACGAATGTCTGTTTACATGAAAATAGCTATTCTTAAAAACGCCGAGCGGAGCCGAGCAGCTATATTTTCTAACCGGATCAACGGGCGTCGCACTCGAGTGCATCTCGCGGTCTACGAAAATCAAGCTCTCCTTCGAATAATAAATTTAGTCTTTCTGCGCAGAGGCGCTTCCACATCTCTCGACTTCTACCTCGATTTGTTTCGTCGTTGATGTTCGCTCGCTCGCGCCGAATCGAATTACCTTCGCAGCCGTCACTGCGCACAGAAGCGATGCATCTATACCTTTTCCCTTTTCTCTATTGCCCCGGTTTTATTTGCTCTTTTTTCTCGCCGGAAAAATAGTACAGACGACGACGATGCCGACGCCGAATAGTTTCTCTGTTTCTCGGCACGTTTTTTTTTTTGTTTCTTTAGCCGTGTCTGTGGCGGAATTCCGCTCCAGGAGAAATCGATTTTTTCGAGAAGTCAACTCGATAAGCGTCGCGCAGTCGAGAACAGAGAGTCTATAGACGTGTATAGCGAACTGTGTGGATGGATGAAAAGATCTTGTTAATGAAAAGGGCAGACAAGGCAGGTCTTTTTGTTCGCGATCGACGTTGTTTTTCACTCTGACGCAGGAGGTAAGGGGGCTCGAAAATTAAATCATTAAATTTTTAAATATTAAAATTAAAGATTAAACGCCACATCACTTTTGCCAGGGTCCAATGACGTCACAAGAAATGGCGTGTATACAAGATCATAGCTGTACAAAGAAAAGAATCAATGCTTTTGAAAGGTCAATCATCACCACATGGCGAGCTTTCTCTCAATTCTGAAACCCAACACACGCGGTAGAGAACCTGAGCACGCGCAAAAACATATCGAGCCAAGCGATAAGAGTAGCTCAAAGAGGCCTCGCCCCTCTGAAGTCACGTTTGCTCGGGAACGTGAAATTGGCAGATGACGGTGGCGGCACACGGCTCTTTGAGATTTCACTAGTTTCCAATCTCCGCGTGTGTGAGTGTGTATAGGTGTAACGGGCACAAAAGAAAAGACGACTTTAGTTGCTCTGGAAATAGCGAAACGATGACGCGCCAGCTGTGCCAGCGCGCGAATGCAAGGGCATTGTGCGCTTTGACTGTAAATGCAACGGCCTCCGTTTTCCGCGCTACGATACAAAGTGAAGCTTTAGGGGAACGAAAGGCTCGTTACGCAGAACAATTGATTGGTATAGTAATGTGAGTCGAAGAAGGAGTGCGGAATTATATATGCCATTTTTCATCACAGACAATACAAGCACATTGACTATTCCGCTATAAACGCTTCATTTATATGTACATAGAGCGTCAAAGCCAACTCGAGGCTCTCTCTTCCTCCCTCTCCGCCGGAATCCTGGATTTTCAACGCACACACACACACACACACACACAACACGCACACAACTTTGGAGTATAGGTATAGGAAAAAAATGGTTAGTTGTGATAACCAAGTACTTGGTTCGGATAACCAAATTGCTTGGAGAAATACGCACCAACTATTTTGTTGGTATCATTGATCAAGTAGACTTAGTTAAGAAAAATTGGTAACCATAACCAACTATATTTTTTATCTTAATCAATATATTAGTTCTGATTACTAAAAAAATAGTCAATTTTGTTTCCAGAACAATTTATTATTTATTATTTAATTATTTATTATTAATTATTATTATTTATTTATACATGCAGATTATTTTATAGACCCGTTTACAAGTGTGCTATTATTTTTAACATTTAATTTACATGTTTACAATTTTATAATACAATTAATATATCTGAAAAAAATTTCTCCCTCACTGGGGATCGAACTCGGGTCCTTCAAGTCCAAAGTCGGAGACTGTCGTCGCGCTAGCGATGCAGTTGGTAAATAAGAACATTTTTGAAAATATAAGCTGCAACTCGTATTTCAACTAATATCTTAGTAATTACAACAAAAATGTTGGTTGACCCACTATGAAAACAGTGATGCACCAGAAAAATTGTTGTCCTTACCAAGTAAATTGGTTAGTAACCTATAAAGTCGACTTTTTCATTGTAAAAAAGTCAGCTTGGTTAAATTAACCAATCACTTAGTTCTCATAACCAACTTTTGATTAACCAATTATGACTTGGTTACCACAACTAACCATTTTTTTCCGTGATATACACACGCGACAGCGGCCGAGCCAGCCGATCAGTGCGTACAACAAGCGCCTCAACTGCTCTCAGCACTCCGGATCCCTTCAGACGCCGGGGCAAGAGAAATCGAGGCGCCGGGGCAGGAAGCTTTAATCTCCGAGGCTCTCTCGGCTCTAATGATACGCCCTCTCGCAAACTCGCGCGTTGGTCATATAGCTCACGCGCTTGACTAACCCCCTGGCTCGTCCCGCCTCGATAGCTCTAGTGTCCCCCTTTTCCAACAACACGCGCAGTAGCTATCATTATTAGATCATTATTGCACATCGCTGCATCCGCGTAGTCGCCTATCTATGTACGATGCTGCGCTCGATTACTAAAATCATTTTGAACGGACGGGCTATGAGAAAGTTTTCGCTCCTCTTGGGGCAATCGGATCGAGGCGTTGTTCGGTTTCTATAGGAGCTGGAGGGATTTTCGAAAGTTGAAGTCGGTGCACGTTGCTGCAGCCAACGTTAAAGCTCCTGCATTTCGCCGCAACTGCCGAGGAAATATTAATTCTTGTTGCTTTTTATGCACCGCGTTTAAATTCGTAAGTGAATAAGTGCGCGCTTGCGCTGGAAAAAGGACAGTAAGTTGCTTAAGCTCGGTGAGCACTGGTTATTTATGAGGCCGTTTAACCGCTCTCCCGCACACGAGTATGGGAATAAAAGCACTTGTCGTTAAGAATGTTGCGCATAATACGCTTTAATTATTTATACGGCCGAAGCGGTTCTTCAGCAACGTGTAATGCCGCTTAATGACATGGAGGATCACGATTAGGGACTTTCAGAATTTACTTTAAACTTTGGTAATGAAGTATTAGACTCGCTTCTTATATTGGAATCATTCAACCAATTGAGGTGAAATCGCTCGAAGCCAGAATTATTGAAGTCTCGTTCCAGATTTACTACGTCTGATAGAAATAAAAATGTCATCGCGACAAGGCTACTTTTTATATTAAACAAGCACGTATAATGTAGCACATGCGTGTTTCAAAGTTAATGTATTCTCGGGATCAAAATCACTCTAATGAATAAGCAACATGTTAGAACGCAAGAATGATGTCAGTTTTACTTGCCCGGATGTTTATCGATTCAATCCACCTGGTAACGAGTCAGACGATTTAATTTTTTATCCATCTAAAAATAAGCAGCAACCTAGCTGCAGCGAGAGAGAGTTAACTCGAACAGCAAACTTCAATTCCAGTCATCGCAGTCGTGTTTAATGTACATCAAAGTTTAACAGGGTTCGTCTACGCGTATCTCAGTGTCTTGTATTAAATATGATTTTCCTGCACTATAGATTTTGCTACACGGAAAAAAATGGTTAGTTGTGGTAACCAAGTCATAATTGGTTAATCAAAAATTGGTTATGAGAACTAAGTGCTTGTTTAATTTGACCAAGCTGACTTTTTTTGAGTCTCCGCCTTTGGACTTGAAGGACCCGAGTTCGATCCCCAGTGAGGGAGAAATTTTTTTCAGATATATTAATTGTATTATAAAATTGTAAACATGTAAATTAAATGTTAAAAATAATAGCACACTTGTAAACGGGTCTATAAAATAATCTTCATGTATAAATAAATAATAATAATTAATAATAAATAAATAACAAATAATAAATAAAAAAAAAAGTAAAAACATCAAAGAAAAATTTTTTCTTCATTGTTCTGGAAACAAAATTGACTATTTTTTTAGTAATCAGAACTAATATATTGATTAAGATAAAAAATATAGTTGGTTATGGTTACCAATTTTTCTTAACTAAGTCTACTTGGTCAATGATACCAACAAAATAGTTGGTGCGTATTTCTCCAAGCAATTTGGTTATCCTAACCAAGTACTTGGTTATCACAACTAACCATTTTTTTCCGTGTATGTAACGCCTATCCGTGGCATAAATAGTCCATTATTGCACTGTGCTGATCGCCCTCGCTACGCTCGGGCATTAACTGCACGGTGCAAAAATGGACTGTTTAGGCAACGGATAGGCGTAACAGCGGTTTTGTGCTAGTCAGTACTATATAGCGTACGATACTTGTGGCATAAATAGTCCGAAACGGTACAGAGTTTAGCTCCCTCACTACGCTCGAGTGCTAATACACGCCGTGCTGTAATGGACTATTTATGCCACTTGTATCGTAATATACTATTAACTTTTAAAACGAATATAAATATCGTAAGGAAAAAATCAGTATATTTCTTGCAGAGGAATTAAAAAATATTTTAATCGCTTCTTTGTTGGATGATTTCTTTAGAAATTTCATCTTCAAAAATATAATGCACATGAAAGCTGTGCCCTTGCGCTTAATCCCCCGAGCGTGGCGCGCGTGTATTAATAATAATAACCCTAAATCTCAGTGCTGGACTGACTGGATACTCGAAAAATTCGTTATCTTGGCCTGGCACTCGTGACCGCGTGCGCTTTTCCTCTTCCGAGAGATTTTCTTCGGACGGACGGATGGACGGACTGATGCGCGGACGCCTGACGAAATTCGAATGAATCCAGCCGGCGTGCCCGGGATTACGACGAGGGCACAAGCTCACATTCTTTTTGCGAAATCCTTCAACCACGACGATTGCTCCGTTGATTGTGCAGCTTGCTGTATAGGGGACCTTTTTTCGCATTCATCTTTTTTTTGCTATTCTATTTAAATTAGTCGAGTTTACAAAGATACCAGATCAATTATTCGGAAGAATAGAGGCACTCGACTGGAAATTTGGTTTTCAAGGTGTCAGTTTTTTTATTTAAAACGTTTGCATATAGATATGACAGTTGTATTTACATATTGCAGATATACTTTTCTTATAGTCAAGTCAGAAATAAGGGAGTCGATCAAATATTTTGATTTTTCACGAAAACCGGTGATTTTGCGATTTTTAAAATACTGATAACTTTTGACTCGGGCTGTCATTGTTAATCGTCCAGGGCTTAAATTGAAGATCTTGTTCTTTGGTTTTGAAAATTTAGATTAAACCACTCTTTGTTGAATAGCTATATATGTGACAATCAAAAAGGTCCAAAAAGGGCCTCTGATAGCCATAAGCATATTTTCATAAGAAATTCAATTTAAAGCCCTGGATGGGTGACGACAACCACCCGAGTAAAAAGTTATTAGGATTGTAAATAAAAAAATTACCTTGTGTTTTTTAAGAAAAATTTCGATTTTTCGCTATTTTCAGACCAAGATAACTTTGAATGTAAGCAGCTATTTTTAACTCACCAGGGCTAAAATTGAAGATTTTATCTCATACTTTGATCCTATAAATACGCATTTAGCGTTTGCACCCCTAGAGCTTGAGTACATGACGTTGAACAATGGCTACTTTTCATGAATTTTTACGACGAAAAGGCTATAGCCGGGTTACTATGGTGAAATGGCCCCCTTGGAAA
>QLSS01000127.1:155294-186102 GCA_024372645.1 Trichomalopsis sarcophagae
CGATTGAAAACTTTAATAATTTTTTTAGATCCGATATTTGAGGTTATGTAATCCCAAAAAAATTGCAGTTATTTATGACGTAAAAATACATCAATGTGAATTTTTTAAAAAATTTTTATCCTATAGGGACTTCAGAAAAAAATAAAATCAAAAAAACACGTTTATCGACGTTACTGCGCATGCGCACTAGGCAGAGAGCTAAAAATTTTGCTATGGGAGTTTTTTTTTATCCCCCATCGAATGGTATATAACATATATACATTTTCCAAGGGGGCCATTTCACCATAGTAACCGGGCTATAGCCTTTCACGAAAAAAAATTTGTTATTTGTTCTATAGACAATGTTCTGTAGACCTCAAAGGATAAGAAAAGTGTGGTAGCGGCGATGTAGCATCGAATTTTTTTTCGGATTTTCGAGCACTCTAACTGCATATTTTCTGTAGATTTCTCCATATACATACATATATTCCAAAATGCAGTGACCACTTAAAAGCTGCCGCACTGAAAGAGGAGATTTTCTACGTTTCTTTCTCCTCTCCCCCAGGTGTTCTCCGTGGGAAGATTATGTATGTTGCGGTCAGAAAACTGAGCTAAAAATTCGAAAGTCGCGTACTTTGTACGGCATTTCAAGCGCGCGAGGCCGCGCATCGTATGAGTACTTGTAGCTGAGCACACTTTTACTTGCCACGCCGTAGCTCTCTGAGAGTATGGGATTTCAACTCGCTCGCGCCTTTATGCCGCGAGAAAAAGTTTCATAAGTAACTTCGGCCCTTAACCTTCGGCCGCAAAGTCTCGCTTAAGAGTCTTAATATACGCGTTCGTATAAAGGCGGAATTTATATTAACACCGACTACCAGGTTAATTAAAAAAAGAAGATATGAAGCAGCACGGAAGCTTTTGTTTTGTCAGTGCTGTCCACCTGAAGAGGAGCGTGTAATATGAAAAAGAAAATTGGCAGACCGGATTTGTATAAATAAGTGCTCGAATAGTCGAGGACGTTTTCCTTCACAATTATGTTCGAAATTGAGTTTCATGATCGAATCCAAGCGATTTTGCTCGTTCGCGTTCTGAATTGCAAATTTATCGGTGCGGTCGATACGAATGCTTTTAAAAGTTGCTTCGGAAGACATTCAAATTGCAAAACAAAGATCCGCGATTTCTGTTTTAATTGAACGTTATTATTACGAGTTTTGCAAAATCTCGTTTCCAACTGGATTCTGGAAAAATGTCTTTCATATCCTCCCGGTAACTTCCACAATCCAGCCGTGAAATCGTTGTCGTTCTTCATCCCACGCGCCACTTGCTTTGTAAACTCATCAACCTCGAATTAGACAAATTCGAGGTCTGCGTCTCCCCTTAATAGTGATGCCGCGCCTCTCGACTTCGTGAATCCTAATTCGATAAGAAAATGGAGGTTCCACTCTCTTTGTGTTCCCCGCCATGTCGAATCATCGCGCAAAACGAAATCTCGCACGCTCCGTTAAACGGCGCACTTCCTTCCGCCTGCACCAGCTTTCCACGTCTCGGCTTGTGCGCGTTTCGTAATGTAATGGCGCAGCGGCCTGCGCTAGTCAAACTGCTATAGGGCGAACATTGCTCGTCACGACTCTGCTCTGGAGATGAAGCTGTATTATATATCGGGAGTAATATCGTTTATGGCTGCGTTAACGTAGTTTCGCATGTAGCGATGGCGTTTACGTTTACTCGTGAATGTACACATATATCCATACGCTTCTGCTCATCATGTGCGTCACTTTACACCGTGTAGTTATTCTTTTGCCGGCTACGCTTCCTTATAATGGAATCATCTTACGTTATTTATTTTGAATGAAACATATTTTTGGTGATATTCAAACCTAACGACAATCATCATTTGTCTGGAAAAATGAAGCAGCGTTAAAAATCATATCCGAATGGTAATATTGCAGTAGGCTCAAGTATGTTGAATATGTATAAATGAAACTATGATTATTTCTATACTGAATCAATTATGGAAATCTATTTTCGTGGATTGTTGAGCGAAATATTAATTTATATGATAATATTTCCTTAATGGAAATCAAATCGCGCTTGAACTAGTAAAGATGACTGACACATTTATAAGTAGTTTTGAACTGGGTCAGCTGTAGAGAATTTTTGAGGTTGTGATATATTATTTACTTGTATACTATACATTTTTTAATTCTTCAATTCTATATCAATGAAAATTGCAATTGCAACATAAAATTAGTTCGAGCGTAAACACGTTTTCATTTCACGCCTTACTTATATTTTGAACTTTTGGTAGCTCTAACTTTCGAAAAAACATCAAACGATCAAATTCACTTTCTTGCGTTTCCTTTTATCTCTCCCCCTTAAAAAAGATGTTTCTTTTCAGCGCGCCTCTCGACGAGAAGTTCGTGTTTTGCTTTCACGGTTTAAGGCATACAAGAGGCAACGTTCGACAGCAGTGAATTTTAATACCCCCCCATTTGAATAACAATACAGAGCCCAAGTGCTTTTACGAAAATTTTAATAACGCTATTTTACGATTTAGCATCTGCGCGCGCAGTTCATGCACTTATGCAGCGATTATTCGTCGACGCGCGGTTTAACCGCTGGTTGAATGTTTTTTCATCGCTGCTATTGAATAAAGTTTCAAAATAAACTTTCATTCTGTATGCGTTTTTGTAACACGGAAAAAAATGGTTAGTTGTGATAACCAAGTACTTGGTTGGGATAACCAAATTGCTTGGAGAAATACGCACCAACTATTTTGTTGGTATCATTGACCAAGTAGACTTAAATTCTTAGTTAAGAAAAATTGGTAACCATAACCAACTATATTTTTTATCTTAATCAATATATTAGTTCTGATTACTAAAAAAATAGTCAATTTTGTTTCCAGAACAATGAAGAAAAAAATGTTCTCTGATGTTTTTACTTTTTTTTTATTTATTATTTATTTATTATTAATTATTATTATTTATTTATACATGCATATTATTTTATAGACCCGTTTACAAGTGTGCTATTATTTTTAACATTTAATTTACACGTTTACAATTTTATAATACAATTAATATATCTGAAAAAAATTTCTCCCTCACTGGGGATCGAACTCGGGTCCTTCAAGTCCAAAGGCGGAGACTCTGTCATCGCGCTAGCGATGCAGTTGGTAAATAAGAAAATTTTTGAAAATATAAGCCGCAACTCGTATTTCAACTAATACCAAGTAAATTGGTTAGTAACCTATAAAGTCGACTTTTTCATTGTAAAAAAGTCAGCTTGGTTAAGTTAACCAATCATTTAGTTCTCATAACCAATTTTTGATTAACCAATTATGACATGGTTACCACAACTAACCATTTTTTTCCGTGTAGACTTTCATACTAATCGCAAGCATGCGAACACTACAAAATACATACTCGACATACAAAGACGAAATTAAACGACAGTAATTTAAAGACTGCACGCGCACATAGTGCAGCAGCGTCTATCGCTGTATGCCAACAATATCTGCATATTATGGAAAGAGAGCCCACCTTGGAAATTAGTTTTCGTCGGCTCGTGAGCGGCACTCGAGCTGAGAATTCTCATGCAAGCATTTTGCGCGCGAAATTCCCGAGCGCCAGACTCCTGCTTGCAGTCGTACTTTAGCGAATGTGTTAATAAAGAGCAAGAGTAACAGAGATGGAAAGGAGAATCGTGATTTCCTAGCACTATATTGATTTTACGTATTCCAGCGAAATCGTGGTAGCAATTTTAGATTTTGAAATTAACATTTGGATGCTAAAAACTACTATAGTAGGCTTTAAGAAATGTTTGCAGGTAATCAAGGGACTACACGAACCTATATGAACTAGTTAAATATCGACGTAATTATGTAAAAAACTTCATTTTAACAAGCTTTGGAATTATTTTTAGCGTTTATATAATAGCTGCTACGAAGTTATTTTTAGTAAAGCCACCGTGGTTTAATATATTATTGATGGATACGAAGTATAGTAAACTTCGTTTCAGAATTAACTCAATTTCCTACGATGCACTTTACACCCAGACATGTCTTCAAAGGCTTGAATTTTCGTCAATAAGGCTTCTTCTTATGTATGATGAAATATCTCAGGCGATGCCTTCATTAACTTAATAATCATGAATTCTTATCAATTCTTAGTATACTAGTAAAATCGTAAAAGTGACTAAATAAACGCGTAGCTTTATTTTATATTAAAGCATACACTAAATAAATATGCATCCTTCTGCCAAACAACATAAGACTTTCAATAAAATGGGGTGCAGATTATTAATAAATATTGGACACAGAACAAACTTATTTTCTTTGGAGTACGTTGATAAATTCTTTTCCAAACCAACAACAACACAAGGAAATTAAATAAAATTGTTCCGCCTCAAGGGACATTTTATGCGCAAAAACTACGTTACAGGAATATTTTTAAAAAATTGCGATGTATACACGCGTATACCATTTTAATGGATACACTTGTCGGGAGGTGGAGCGATGCGACATTAATGGCCTCGTACACGGGGATCGTGACACGGCTGCTAGCCCGACACGCTCATAAATGGCCTTGTACTCGGTTCGCTGCTACGCATATATATATATATATATATATATATTTCCCGTGCTAGGGTCGATTCGAAGAGGATCGAGATTAGCGGAGAGGCAGCCAAACTGATGTCATCTTTAGACTGAGTCTGAGTACTTCCTTAGCTCCTTCAGCACTGATTTGTCCATCTAAGATTCCGCGCATATTGTTTTGCGCTTGCATGCCTGCAGGGGTATCATTCACTTTTGGAACAAGTGAAGTTCTGAAATCAATCTTTATAGTTTTCACATCAACTAGGGTGCTGTAAAATAAGCTTAAGGAGTAAGAGCGCAAACTTTTAATTAAGCTGCGTAAGGCGTTGTTAGGCGTAGGATTATTCTCTGCAGTCCGTAGTAGCAACTTTGACTAACCCAAATAAATCGATTTAAAAATTTAGAATCAGATGCTCATACATACGCCTCAACAACAGATCAAATAAAATATATTAGGTCGTGGTGTTTCCCGACGGCACAGTATATAAAACGTATACTTGATATCGGGGCGCTGCGGTGCCCCTTGATATTCTTGATTTTGGTTTTGGTTATCTTAAATTTCAAGTATAATGTGTACCTAGACGGCACTATATGGAAAAATAGACATTTTATGAGCTCCTTCACTATTGATTTGTTGCCTTTGTAGGCATAAAAAAACACTTTTCTGTATAATGATCGTGTGTTATACGAAATAATGCAAGAGTTTTTTCTTTATTCCTCGATCGAAAGTGCGTGTTTTCCACATCGATTTTGCAGCTGAAACCAGCATTTTGCTGCACTGTAAGAAAGTCACGTGCGCCCTCTGGCGGTGGAGCTAAAAACGTAGGCCGCAGTGCAAAAAACGTAGGTCGCTGCCGCCGAAAGTGTTACCGATGACATATTCTATCTGCATAACAACATAACCTGTGTATCATACATTGAGTTTGTTTTTTAAACGTGAAAATATGCTTGAAGATATTTTTTCGACGGCCGCCCCCGACCACATGTCAATGTCGGCGGCCGTCGAAAAATCAGGTTAGGTACGGCTAGTGTTTTCTGCACTGCGCTTTTCTGCGATCCTCAGCTGGAAGAATAGCTGATCGGAGGTGGCTGTCTGCAGTGCAAGTTGAGATGGGAGATTTGTACTAATAGCAGGCATTTTACTCATCTCAGCAATGCACTTTCGACCAGGGATAAAGAAAAAAAGTATACGCAACACGGGCAGAAAATAGAAGTTGCTGCAATGCGTGTACATTAGGTCCTCGGCTTCGCCTCGATCTCATGTACACGCAGTGCAGCAAACTTCTCTTTTCTGCCCTCTTCGCTAAATATACTATTCATGCGCTATCTGTTTTGTAACTTGACGTTTCACAAAATATGCATACATATTTATGCAATTTACGTATGTATAACGCGAAACATTACGGATATTCTAAACGTTTCGCTCCAGGGAAGGCACATACCAAGACAATTAATCAAATTCCTCATCCCCGTAATTGGCGTTCGCGAAATATTTCCCAAGCACTTAAGATAAACATCCTCGATGCCGCAATTACTCTTCTTGTTGCACTTCAGCTGCTGGATATATAAAGCACTCTCGCGATAAAAATGTTGAGTCGCCGTCCCTCCATCTTTTCTAATTAGCGGATTTTGCGGGACTTGGGTGTGCGCGTGCGCATCTCATAATTAGCCCGACCGGCGCTATTTATTAAAGTAGGCGCGAACGCTGTAGGCGCAAAGGGAGAAGAAGCTCGCGCTTTGAAAATATGAAGCGGGCTTGCGTGCAAAAGTTTGGCACGGCATTCGCAAGCTCGAGTAAAATATGCTGCCCGAAACTTCAGCCCGCGCGCGTACCTTCACTGGCTTCTCCCGAGAATAGGTTTGTATTTTCTTGCAGACAAAGCTGCGGAATATACATAAAATAGCTTCTTATGCAAGCACGCGCTGTGGCGTAGTTCCTGCGGCGGGAAACATGGGAAGAAGAGCTACTAACGAATGATGCGTAATTAAGTGTCTTAATTGCAACATCAGCTGCTGCGCTTATTTAGGGCAAATAAACCTAAGAGCGCATGCCGTGGTTGCGGTGGAGTGTCGCTCGCAAAGATTTGCCTTGGGATTTAGCTCGAGGGTGTAATCGTCTACTGTTTGCGTACGCTTAATTTGCATTATAGTCGATATAATACGAGTTTTGCCTCTTATGGATGAATCGTAGACGAACCGTTTGAAAAAGACACGAGGAGAAAAAATGCGAACCTGTATGCATGCACAGGCTCGCGAATGCACGTGTGCCCAATAATATACATGAACTGCACCACTGGGTATGTTGACCTGTCCATCTAATGTCCACAGGGCAACATCTGGCAGCAGCTTCTGTCCTTCCACTTCATCCTGGAATTAGTAAACACGATACCGTTTACCATCACGGTGAGTTGAATTTATTTGACGTTCTGCACGCATACACCGTCTGCCAATTATGCATGTTTCTCTAGATGTTCGAGAGCGCGCTCGTTGTATGTATATGTAATACCACTTGTAGCCACACGTGCGGCATACGCAAAACCTCGTGCAAGTAAAGCGTTAACCAATCGCCGTTAGCCTGCAGAACGCAAAATTTGCCACAGCTTTATCAAAGGGCAAACATACGGGAGTCAATTCGGACGAGGATAATAACGCGATGAATATCGATTGAACGCTGGCCTCGATCACGACCCTACGTAGAGCGTATTGCTTTGTCCGCGACCGCTTATATCGCCTGATTGCCGACTTTATGTCCACCATACACATACGCGCTTGCAGTCGCATGGAGAGAACCGAGAGCGAGACACACTGCTGCGGCTTTGGCATATGACGCCCTGCGGTCAGGTTTGCTCGAGCCTACCGACGCTCCGCGCTGCCGTTGCTGCGCTGTTCGCGCGGTTGCGGTCGACCGAAATCGTCCACGGGCCGTCGAAGCGGCAGACGAGATTTCGTATAGAAGGCTGCGTTTATGTACTGCAGCAGCCCGTAAGCGCTCGGTACTACTGTCGCGACTACTCGGAATTCAATTAGCCTATGGCCTTCTTGACTTTAGGCTTGACTGTTTGTCTGCGCCTTTCATTTCTGCGGCTTTGTTGCCGCCCTGTTGACGGGGTAAGTATCAATGCAAAAGTTTGCTTGTTGACACAAGTTTCATTGGAGGACAAAAAAAATTATAAGATTAGTTTGAAAATATGCGTCGACAATAAACGTACCTGTAGCGACTATGTTTATCCGTTCTTGCGGACACGTTAATTCTCGGCCAATTATAAATTCGAACCGCGCTGTTTACTCCAGCTTATATTTGCGATAACACGGTGATCTATGATATCGTACGCATATACGTTCATGTGTTACACGAAGGATCGAATTATATGCTCGGACTCTTGTCAACCTTTTGCTAATTTTTCGAATTATTAACAGAGCAATATACTCATTATAAGTGATGTAAATGAGCGTACGATGCCCCGTGGTACTTAGTACAACTGTATTTAACTAGGAGCTCACTTTATGAGGTTAGAAGTCAGAAGCCGGAATAGTCATGGATTTGTTGTAAACAATTTATTTGCTATTTTAAAAGCTTTTTCATGGTGGCCCAAGTAGGTGAGAATGTAGAAAAGATCAACGGCCACGCGCATTCGTCTCGAAATCGCTTCGTTAAATCTCCGGGAACTCAGCGTCAGTAGCAGTCGCGAGCAGTGCCACACGGAGCGCATGATGATAAGTCGATGGATATATAACGCGTCGCGAGGGGCGAGGGATTTTACGATTTCCGAGCTCGCAGAGCGTTTTACGACTATCCACGCGCAACTGGAGGGTCGTATTTCAAAAAGGTCGAGCGTTTCCCCGGCAATGGCTTAAATGAATTCGTGCAGTGCACGCTGTTTTGTTTTCCTGCTCGGATATAAGAGGTGAAATTTTCAGACATTACCGGATATTACTTTGGCTCGAGCGATACATGTATACTTTTAAGTTAAACTTTTACACGAATGCTAGAATTATAATACGTTTACGACGTTCGATAAAAAGTGCAACTATAGCTGTGTTTGACTCTGCGAGATTGACTTTAAACTGAATATTATATACATACATTTTTTAGGATGTCGCGAACATTGCTTGGATTGAATTTAATCACAAAATACTTAACGACCATTTCTATTCTATTTTCGTTGCTCTGCCGCTGACATTTCGTGTTGCACAAAGCTATATCAGAGCTTTATTACATTTGTGAAAATCGTATATTTAAAGCACGATTATTAATTCACTCACAGACTCTGATCGAGATAAAAATTAAAGCGAGATTTTTACACTAACTGCTCTTTCATGTTCGAGTAGAACTTAACATCAAAGGAATACATTTGTAACGAATTATCAGATACAAACATCGTTTTTGCGTCAGCAAATTAAAACGAGGTCAAGCGTTGCATTTATTATATCGCTTCAATTCAGCGGTAACAACGGAAGAGAAATAAAGTAGAGTTAAGGGATGGTACATAGCTACAGACGATGAATCATCGTTTTAACTGAATATGAGTGTAAATTTCAGTCAAAGTAAAAAAAAATCATCTATCTGGATGACCAAATTTCAATTGCCTAATGGATTGTGAGATCATCGGTGTGGATAGAAGAATATCCGTGAACGCAAAATTTTACCGCACTTAATCGCTTTCAGAACATACAAAGCATGCATTTCATTATTATGACGTTATATAA
Organism: Trichomalopsis sarcophagae; assembly: GCA_024372645.1. Taxonomy (NCBI): domain Eukaryota; kingdom Metazoa; phylum Arthropoda; class Insecta; order Hymenoptera; family Pteromalidae; genus Trichomalopsis; species Trichomalopsis sarcophagae. Next base: position 164,581 of record QLSS01000127.1, read on the forward strand.
TGTAAAAAACTTTTGATTTACAACAACCGGTATTATTAGCTTATAGAATCTTGAGCATTCGAATAAGGGTTGTCTTTGCAATGGAGTGACAAATACAAGTTTCCGTAGTGAAATTTTAGAATTTTAATTGTGTAGTTAGATTTTTCATATTGTATTTTGAAAAACTGTAGACTGGGAATGCAGTTTTGCACGTTATTCTATAAGTATTCCCTGTACGAATCGGCGGCAGGTATTCCGATTTGTCCAAGAAACACAGACAATTCCTCGAATATAAATAAAATAACTGAATTTACTCATGTCGTTTGGGTCTCTCAAAAGAAAAAAAATATTCGCTTCTATGAACTTGTACGGCTGCATGGTAACCGAGCATATTGTGTCGAGTCGATGGCAGTTTTCGGCACCTACAGCGAGAGAACGTGCGGACCGCGGGATCACGCCCCAGCAGACCGCGTGAACACAGCGGGCACACGCATACGAGCTCGCGTATGTTATTTGCCCGAGCGCCCTTTGACGGCGATCGCTGCTACTGCTGCGGGAAAATCAGACAACGAGAACGGGCTAGCTCGCCAATTGGTGCGCATCCACACGGATGTTTACACCGTCAATATCTGCACGGTCGCAGGCATTAGGCACGCGCCGTTTGCCACGCGAGCCGCTTCTACAGCCAGCATTAAGAATCCCTAACTACTCGTTCTGACTCACGCCCGCGCGAGCTATAACGTATACTTGCATGCGTGCTGTGAATATGTGTACTTTATTATTATTCGGCGCGCTAACCGATACATTTGATTACCTGCACTTAACGTGTGCAAACAGTTGGGATCGAGGCGATGCATTATGATGCTATTATTATTTTTTTCTTCGGGTACAGCATATGCATGAACTGTGTAATAATTTATGAAACTTTATTGCTGGCTAGTAACGGCACTATTTCAATGCGGTGATTTCGCGAAATGGAATTGGTAATTTGTGAATGTTTAAAGCTTTACGACCATTATTTCAAAGGGCAGTACTTCACGTTGACGATGAAACGTTTACGCATCGCGGGCGCGTGCCTGAATAATCAATTATTAATTTACGATTCCTGCTATTCCTCGAAAGATTGACCATGTAGTTATGAGCCAGTGCCCCGAGTAACTCGACTCCGAAACAATAGAGTCGCTCTCGTTTCAGAATCGAATTTCGGCGACGTTGCTCAGTTTGAAGCATTTATTATTAAACTAAGAAATCTATACTTTTGCTCGGTGCGGACTAAAATAATATTCGGTTGCCGGGAGTTCACATCGATTTAAAAAAAATCATCGTTACAGCACTTGTGTCGCTTCGATAAAATACACCGCAAATTTGTCTTGATAATGCAGACGATATGAAATATTTTTGAAAGTGAGCATCTAGCTAGAACATGTGAATTCTCTACAATTGTGCGCGTTGCTTTTACTTTCAACGTGGTTGCAAGATGTACAGTAGAAAGGAAGCCAGGAAAAGAGGAGAGAACTGTAAACGTGCCATTTTTCAGCTCCTGTATCCGCCCATGAGGAACCTTTTCATACCGGTTTTCCTCAACTGCTGGCTGGCGAAGCACTCCCTGGAGAATTTGTTCGTAAGTAGAATCACGTACAACAATGCTAGCCACGTGACGATCAATCATCGCGTCAGCTCGCTCACCGTGGATTCGTCTTTGTCTTTCTCAATGTGTCTCTTTTTCTTTTGATAGAACGACCTTCATCGAGCGATGCAAAAATCGCAATCCGCCTTAAGTCAACAGCTGATGATTTTGAGTGCCACTCTTCTGTGTCTCGTGTTCACAAGGTGAGTTTACTTTTGCGCTTTTTTAATCAGTCAACCATCAAGCATTGCTCTGCATTTAAATTAGAAAATTAAGTTAAGATGTCTTTTCGCTATAACGCCACTTCAGCTCACATTTGCAGTGGTTTTATTTTGCAAAAAAAAAAAAAACGAAACCAAACCATTCATTTTTAAGAAATCTATCGGAGACACCGTATTTGCTCTCAAGGGTCTTCGCATTATATCGTCGGCGGAATGTGATTGATTTAAACCGGAATTAGTTCCCCCGTAACAAAGCGGTAATTGTCGAAATCTTGCGTGGCTACCACTCGGCAGTACTATATTAAGTTGCTAATGCAGTTATGCCGTTCGCAGCGCTATGCCTCAGTGAACCGAGCAGGATATATAACTGACAATTTGTGCGGCTTCTGTTGCTACTCGAATTTGCGAACGAGCGAATGCACCATAGTTAGCCTCTTCTATGCGTAACATTTATGCGCGTTTGTTATTTGAGATCAAGTACGAGAACTCTGATAAGTCCGTACAAACATGCGATGCGCTGTAGTCCGAGAGCTTTGCGAGCTAAATCGACCATCAATTACCGTCGATTTGCCCTAACTTGTCGAAACACACCAAAGCTGACCGCTTAGTAAATGAGGCCGCTTGTCGCCGTGTTAAAGCTGTTCGAAACACGCTGGGATAAAAACACTTTGGATAAAAATTTGAAATCGAATTGAAGTAAAGAATGCAAAACATGCCTTAAAAATGGCTTTATCGAATTAGCAATCACGTTTGTTCAATTAGGAAATAATGATATACTTAGTAACAGTATAATTATAATGATAAGAATCAGATTTAGTACACGTCATCAGTGGACATTTTACAGCAGCCAACGATCAAATGCGCGAGTTGAAATGATGCACATATTTTTTCTCCAGCAACGAGCGTAAAAATTTATTATCCAATAGATCGCAAAATATGTAAGAAAGCGCTGTAGATTTTACGGGGCTATTTGTATGTGAAAATCGGATGTAGCTCTAACGTTTAGCCTTCATGCATCCAGGATTTACCTCGGAATGAAGACTTTTCTCAATATCTCGTATGTAAGTATACGCGCGTCGGTAGTTAATCGATGCATTACTTGCAGCGCTACTGGTGCCGCTTCTCGGCACTTGGTTTTGACACGAGTCGTTAAAATCTTCATACGAGTACACTGTCTAACCGCGAGATTACTGTGGGAATTACCCAAAGTAAGTTCATACAAGGTGGGGATTTAGTTAGATATCCTCAGGGAAATTAGTTTACGTATTAAAAATTAATGGGTTCATGCAAGTTGACAAGACTAAATTGAATGATATTCATTCTGCAGTGAAGTGCGACCTCTCGTAGTCAATCTGATAAATTGAGTGTATTAATACTACCCTTGTTTATTACTGCAGATTGCATTGTATCTCGTAATATTTTTCCGCGATATTTTTTACAGTGTCTGATAATTAAATATTTGGACATTTTAACCAACGTATATAATAATTTCTGGTCGCGCGTAAAAATGATTGTATGAATGTTTAGCTCAGAAAAATTTAGTGAATGTGTCACTAAAGTATCATAAAGCTAGTTTAAGTGCAGTTGAGTGCAAGGTTTACAATACATTATTCAATGAGTTTATACCTCTCTATTTTTAGCTTACGTTAAGCTATTTCTGTCCCAGATTTAGATCACGGAAAAAGTCGACTGCAAAAAAGAGGTATAACAATTGCACTGATTCTTCGTACTATTCTGTTAAACCGGTAACAACGAATGACGTACCTACGAGTGTACCCATGTGTTACATACAATGTAGAAATGCTTCTTCTCTATTGTTGTGTCCTACTGCTTTTAACACCTTAATACTCTGTTATGATTTTGAAATACTGTTAGGAGAATGCGTTACACATAATGCGTTGTATCATTATGTTAAAATAGTACTAATAATAACCGGCACGTAAATAAATTTCGCCATTGTAAATAAATCTTTTGCTCCAAAGATTTACGTATTTGGCAACATTTTAAAAGTCGAGCGATATAGATATTGTCACAGACGCACACGTCTGCAACGCGAGCAGCGAGACGAGTCAGCGATAAGAGTCGAGCAGCTGAGTCGTACTGCGATGCATGCGCTTCGGATGCATCGTAGACGTTAGCTCAGTGGTTAGAGCACAGGCCTCTGGCTCTCGGGTCCGCGAGTTCGAGTCCCGTCGTCTACTTTTTCGCTTTCGACTTTGTCTCCTCTCTGTTCGTAACAATATAGAAAAAAAGAGTAAACGTTGGAGCAAATCTCCAGTGCAGAAAGTTCATGGACGCTCCACTAGTTTTGATCTGTGCACGACTATCAAAGGAAGACTGAGGTCTACAACGTTAGCAAAAATTTTCATGGCAGCAAGAAGACAGGTTTTTTCAAGCATTCGTTCGTTGCTCACCGCAAGCCATCACATTTCGCGAGCATCGATCCTCAGCGGCGGGTACAGCCGCACCCACGTATCTATGATCTGGCAGGCGCGTGATGTTGACAAATGACGTCTTTCTCTTCTGTCGAGGAATTCCAGCTCGAGACTCGTTCAAAGTCTGTGTTTGTGTATGCGTGTGTGTGAGCGTGTGTGTGTGTACATGTGCGGGGTCTCAAGAGCATCCGAGGCAACTAATCGAATCACCGTCTCGGGGTAATTCGTTGGACGAAAATTTCTCCCGGATATTTGATGTGTTTTCGATATCTCCCTGATGTAAGGCATTTTTTGCGAGGAATCTTTGAAGTTTGCCGGACTAGGGAGAACATTTTTTATTTCATAAGTCTCTTAAGCTTTTTTTCATCCATTTGGACGTTGTATTATATACTGACTGTCTAGATCGTATACTTCTAATAAATTTCTCTGCGTTAATAGCTGTTAAAGTATTTTTTTCTTCTTATAACTAAGTGAGATTATCCGTGATATGAACTATGTTTAAAAAAAATCAATAGAATAGTACGAGCTTTGGATTCCCCTCTAAGATAAATCGTCAATTTTGTTAATGATATAGGAAATTCAGAAGTGCTTTCCCTGATTCCTTTGGCATGATTTATCAAATATCTTGCCAAAGGAAATTAACGGGCGAGACAGGTCTTCATAGTTTTTCGCATCAGCATTCAGAAGTAAATCCTCAACACAAGTTTTGTTCAAAGGGAATTTTCACAGAATTCGCGTCGGTCAACGTTCCCGCAACCGTTTTGCCGAGGAAAAGGGTTTTCATTTCGTAAATCATATGCAAGGCTCAAAGGGATTGCCGTCGCGCTCTCGACTCGAAGTAAAAGGGGACAAGGAAAGCTGTCTACAGCTTTCTATTGGAAATGCTCAAAGGCATTTCGTGCACTTTAGGTACATCATCTAAAAGTCGAAGGATAGTGGACAAATTTGTGCATACGTTAACGTAGCTGTTGCATCTTCGCGTCAATAGTTGTGAAAAATAACAGCGTTCAAGCACAAGGAATGCAAGCGAAAGCTGTGCAGGGTTGCTATACGAAATGCAGATGCGAGAGTTTTATATCGCCATTCGCCTGTACTGGAAATGGAATAAATGCCGCTTGAATTTGATTTGCTTTTAAACGTTAGGTTAATACGAGACGGAACGTCACTACCAAAAACAATTTAGACATTCTAATGAGTAACGGAATTCACACTTAAGATATAGAGCCATCTAGTATATCTCTTTGGCAAAATTCCAGATCCAAAAGCTCATTTGAGTCAAGCTCATATTATGATATTGCTCAGTGGTGCATCATGTCATATAAGAAACAAGTTATGTTAATCAAAATTTATCTCAAAGGCTAGTTCCCAAGATAGTCATCATCAAGCGGCAATATTTAATAAATATACGTCAACACTCAACGCGCATTAATTACAAATCGAAGATTAAAGATCTATATTATATTAATTTTCAATACAACTTTATTCGCTCTTTTCTTGTTGGTGTCCTATGCTGACCATAACAATAGAATTTCTAAGTTCTCTGAAATAACTAAGCTCGATTCCACAGTCTGCAGAAGATTATGAGAAATTCTCCGCTCTAACCCACTTTTCCAACTAACATATAGAACAGTGTGAATCTAAAATTAACGAATTCTCCGCGCATTTTATTGGATTCATGCATTTCTCTTTGTTCAACTGCTAGCTTCATTATACAGAACTTTGTGTGCGCACTCGAATCCTCTCAATGATTATTTCCTAAATTAATTTTCCCTGAAATTCATCCTATCGCGGGTCAAGCAACTTTTTTCTCTATTCTTTCACCCTATGACACAACTTGCCGCAACGCTGGCCGGTCGTCAGAGGGGGGCCCTTCGAGGCCGCGCCGGCTAACTTGGCTGTGATGCCTGCCACTGGAGATGAGGCTTCCAAGGCGATGTTTGTACTTCGTCCTAAAACTTGCAGGCAACTTTGCCGCACGACGAAGTCAACGAAGTTCGTCGGATGGACATCCGATCTCACCTTCTCTCGAAGCGAACCACTTACCGCCAGTGCGGCGCTACTATACACTACTGTTGCTATTGCTGCTTTTGGCGCTGCAGCGACTTTAGTTAGTATACCCGTGCACATTAGTATTAGTAGCAGTACCAAGTTCACGTGGACAACTTACTTAGAAGATCAACTTGTCGCCCGTTCATGAAAGAGGAAGTATAACTGGATTATTTGGTTCTGAGACCATTTAGAATGGTCTTGCAAAACGTTGATGCATAATTATTAAAGTAATGTTTTGAAAAGTTTCATACAGAGATGAGCATTGCACCGTTCCGATAATTAATCAAATATATTTATGAAAGATTGATAACCTGCGTGCTGGACTTATAATCTCACGTATAATAGGTTCTATTAATAGGAATACTATTACAGGAATGACGTGCAGTGGTAAAATAGGTTATCAACTAATAGCTCTATTCTTGTACACGAAACCTAAAGAAGGAAACATGAGCTATAAATGGTATTTAATATCTCTGATGCACATAAAAAGAGCTTGTAAGTTAATTCGTGGACAGTATAAAAATAAACATCCAGATATTAAATTTAGCTCGTGATGACTTAGTCCAGCGAGTAAATGTACTTACACTACTTGACAACAGTTCAAGGATAGCAGAAAGAACAAGCCATGCGTTATTTTTTTACGACTAGATATAAATAGACTTGAAGTATAGTATAGGCGAAACACATAACAATGACAAAATTTACCACCTGAACATTTGGTTTTCTTTGAAGATATTTTAACTTATTGAAGAGCCTTAAATTGAAATATTTTTTGTATATCACTCGGTGGTATACATCCGAACCTATGTCATACAGATAGGCGCGTCAGCGCATTCATGCAAATCACTTATATTTACGCCACTTATATTGTAATGTACTATTTTTCCATCTGTACGAAATTTGTGTATCGTTTTACACGTTGTGCAAACATCATTGTTTTAAATTTTAATTCACTCCCACCCACTAGACCGGTTGCAGGAATAGATTAGGGTTGACGAGGGCAGTAGTTCGCCCATGTGAATGAGCAAGTTTCCGTTTAAAGATACCGATAGACCAATGGTGTGGGCATAGCTATCGATCCGAGAAGGATTTATTATTTAGTGATTGCGACTGCTTGTCGCCGCATGCGTCACCTAGTAACAAATGCGTCCTTGACATAGAGACGTATAATAAGCTCCACAATGGGGACACGTGGAACATTTAAGCAAAGGTATTTATTGACTCTACCAAATCTTCCTGTTCTGCGACTCACTGAGTTTCTCATTAAGATTTTTTCACCCTCTTTCGACTCTATTAACTGTATTTATTGATGATATTCATCTACTTTTAATTAGATTATTTAAAGCAACTAAACATGTTTTAGTTCCCAGATTTAATTGTTACAGTAACACTCTGATGTTGATGAAGATAAAAAACTTCTGCCATGTAATTTGAAAAGAAAAATGTTTTATGAGCATAACTAATCCAGATATAAACACGATGATTCACCATTTGGGTTGAACGGACGATAAATTCAATGCTCGTGGCAGTAAAAAAGCAGCCTTTCCCGTGCATAGATGCAACTTCTTCCAAGACGTTTCGTTTTTCCATTTCTCGTGTTCCAATAAACGTGCGTGCAACACGTTTTATCTTTCTTCGCTGTAAGCGTATCGCGTAACTCGTGACCCTTAAAGGCGCGCTCTATCGACGGCGAATCGCTGCTGGTACGCCTAGATTATTTTATACGCGACTTTTTTCTGATATTTATTCCTGGATCAGCGGCTTTAATAATGATCAGCGCAGATATTAATTTATGATCGGTTTTGCGGTTCTTATCGAGTCCACCTTTTCGGGTGGGGAAGCGAGAGGATAACGTTTGAATAAATTTAACTGCATAAATATTGATGACTATGAACTATGTTTGTATGCATATTAAAGTATATCGGGCAGGTTACTGGTGAACGTCTTCATCGTATTGTACAAAGTCAAGCGCAAAAAATACAACGTGTACGAAGCTCTCGTTTCATGTGGTAAGAATATACTACAGGTGTATATGCTTTAAAAAAATATCGAATAACCGGTTCAAGAGAATCTTATATATTCTTTAGACGAATCAAGGGCAATTCCGTGGATTATGAGAAGCTTGCTTAATGAATTTTGTAAATATTTAGATTATGCCAACTTCTCGTAATTCCTTCGCGCGAGTGCAACAGACCCAACGCGACCCCTTCAAATTTTATGAGCTTCGTCGAAAAAGTCCTTGAAGACAAAGTATATGGGGAAATCTACAGAAAATATGCAGTTAGAGTGCTCGAAAATCTGAAAAAAAAAACTTCGATACTACATCGCCGCTACCACACTTTTCTTATCCTTTGAGGTCTATAGAACACTGAAAAGGCGATGATCCTGCAATATCGACCTCGGCACAATGATTTCTGGGCGATTAAAATTTTTTTTTTTCGTGAAATTTTCGTCGTAAAAATTCATGAAAAGTAGCCATTGTTCAACAGCATGTACTCAAGCTCTGGGGGTGCAAACGGTAAATGCATATTTATAGGATCAAAGTATGAGATAAAATCTTCAATTTTAGCCCTGGCGAGTTAAAAATAGTTGCTTACATTAAAGTTGTCTTGGTCTGAAAATAGCAAAAAATCGAAATTTTTCATAAAAAACACAAGGTAATTTTTTTATTTTAAAATCCTATTAACTTTTTACTCAGGCGGTTGTCGTCACCCATCCGGGGCTTAATTTGAAGCTCCTTTCTTGTACTTTGGTTTTACCAAATTAGACCAACATTTTATTTGTTGATTAGCTATATGTATGCTTATCAATTTCTTATGGAAATATGCTTATGGCTATCAGAGGCCCTTTTTCGACCTTTTTGAATTATATGTATATAGCTATTCAACAAAGAGGGGTTTAATCTAAATTTTCAAAACCAAATAACAAGATAAGATCTTCAATTTAAGCCCTGGACGATTAACAACGACAGCCCGAGTCAAAAGTTATCAGAATTTTAAAAATCGCAAAATCGCCGGTTTTCGTGAAAAATCAAAATATTTTGGATTTTTTGTATTTTTTAAAGTTAAGTTTGAATTTTTCCGCGCTTTTATTCGTTGGAGTTACGTCAGCACCAATGGTAACTACCGAGTCACCTATTTTTCTTGGTACTTGGTAAGTATAATAAAATAATTGGTAAGTTACCTGCTTTTTTGATAACATTTATCAAGTTATTGGTAAGGTTAACCAAAGAAATAGTTGGTGCGTATTTTGCCAAGCGGTTTGTTACTGTTACGAAACATTTTTTTCCTTGCAGGAAACTAAATAAATATTTGATTATATTTTCGATCGTTTTCTCAGCGGTTTTCAAATAAATTTTGCTCGACGATTTAATGGGCCTGTCTGTATAGCATTATTATACATTCCTCCTCGGTTACGTCAAAATTAGTAGAATAACCCGCAGAGATCCGCCGCTTCCATTCACCATAAACTTACGATAATGAAGCCCTGTCGCCTAACAAAACGATTCATAATACATAGGAGTCTGGCTTGCAAAGACCGTTTCATAATTTACACGCTCCGGCGCTGTCGCTTCGGCGAACGAACGCACTGACCGTCACCCTGGCAGTCCCTTGGCCGTCATATACGCGAATTCCCCCTTAACCGCCTACGTGGCGCGGCGGCAGCGGCGTGCTATGCAAATCCAGCCGTTTAGTGCTCGGCTTTAATTAATGCGCTCAGAACGCGTGGAGCTTCGTTACGCTACGGTCGCCACCGCCGCCGCTCGCCCGCTGGAAATAAGTAAATACGCGAGCAGCTAGACACGTTAAAAGAGAGTACCTAAGGGTAGGCCAAACAGCGAATGAATATTTATCCAATGCCGCCGAGGTATATTCCGTCTTGCATTTGTTTTTCCTACTGGCTCTTTTCGTATGTGAAGATTTTTTATCGGATCACTTCAAAGGCTTGTCTGCTTTTATTCCGAGGTCCGTTTTATTGCCTCACCATGAGTACTCTTTTAAGTTCCTCTGATCAAGCTGGCGAATTTCAGACTTTTCAGGTGTATTTATGATGTTTTGCCAATTGGTTAGAAGATTGAATGTAACTAGCAACTAGAAATGGGTGAATATTATAAAATAAACAAATCAGCAATTCATACCAAACAAAATTAACTCTTATTTATCGAACTGGTATAAGGGAGAAATCACGTCAGTTAAATGCGACTGCTCTAGTGAGACGCTCCAAATTAGTTATTGGCACGTAATTTTTTGTTGGCATAGGGCTTAGAGGTGGCTCCCATGTTTTTTTACATATTTTATATCCAAACGCATGTAAAAAACTTGCTCTGGTGAGAGTGCCCTCAAAATTGCAACAGCTCCATTTTTCGACTGCAAAATGTTCAACTTGTCTGAGAATGACTCATATGCTTAGTTTTCTCTCTTTTTGTACTCAAATTGCACAGTACAGCTCTGGACCTATACATAAGCAAGCATACATATGTACACATATAGCAAGTGTAACGGACGGAGAGGAGACGAGTCGGAAAGCGAAAAAGAGTAATCGCGGGCTCGAACCACGGACCCTGAGATTAACAAGCGGGAGCTCTAACCACTGAGCTAACGTTTACGATGCATTCAGACGCTATACATCGTAGTACGGCTCGGCGAACTCTTATCGCTGACTCGTCTTCGCTGCTCGCGTCGAAGTTATTTTTGTATAGTGCGTAACATCGTGAAACTATATTCTTAGTTATATTGTAAATTCATAGCGATATTTTAACACTAGCAAAAAGTTCCAACGATTTTTTTTTATTTTTTATTTTAAGTGGCATTTGGAACTCGAAAGTTCATTGTCTCATTTACGCAAACCTTCCACGCTGCCCTGTCCTGTTTCAACGCCACCCAAGATGCACCTCTCCGATCGACATCCACCCGTCCTATTTCTACTAGATCCGCTTTTACATTGTCCTCCCATCTACGTCTAGGTCTACCTAGAGGTCGCGTTACCATCGGCCTGCCCTTCATGACACGCGCTGCCGTACGGTCGTCTCCATATCTCGCTACGTGCCCTGCCCATCCCAATCTGCGTGATTTTATTATTCTGTTAATATTTGGTGACGCATACAGATTGTGTAACTCATCATTGTGTAGTCTCCTACATTCCCCGGTTTCCTCATCTTTCTTCGGCCCGTATATTGTCCGCAAGACTTTAGTGGAAGGAAAATTATAAAAATTTAAAAAATCTTTTTTTTACTTTTGTCTTCCTGAAATTTTCTTACTTTTTAGGTAAATTGATCATTTTACCTACAAATCACACATGCGGAAAAAATATACTATTTGCGCCTTTAATTTCAAGAATAAAAAGTATTTATTTTGGTCTAGTGTGGAATAAAATTTCATGAGATAAGTGCTCGAGCTCGTACAGAGAATTCCTTAAATTCATTACGAAAATTCATTGCGTTTTTCGTTTTGTGAGAGTGCGTACAGTATTTCACCGCTTTTCAGACTGAGAGCTAATGTTATTCCATGAAACTCAAAAAAATCATAAGAATTTAAGGGTAACGTTTAATGTTCATTCAGTTAAAAATCATTAAAATGGTCTAAAATCCTAAATTTCTTAAGAAAAAATCCTCGAAACATACAGTTTTGAAGAACAAAGAAGAATTTTGTTCATAAACGTTTCAATAAAAATGTAACGTATTGTGATAATTAGCAGTGAAAAAAGAAACAGAAGCTTTCCGCAAATTTCGCTCGCGTTATTATTTATAACAAACGCACGGTTAACAGGTTTCGATATGCAATATCCGTAATTAATAAACAGCCTTTAATAAAAGTGTGGCATACCTGCTATTATACCGAAACGAAAAAGTTGGTATGCTCAACATTTCATAATTTTCTGGCTTGAAAAAAATATACTGTTGAAAGATATTAACTTTTGTATCTAGTAATTTGAATTTTGCATCATATGAAATTTTTTACAAAGTTATGTAAATATCTTTTATAATATCTAATTTCTTTTAGAAACATATACAATTCACCGAAATATAACCCTAGGACAACGCAGTATATTACGAGCACATCGCTAAATTAGTCTTGTATATGTATACGCTTTCTCTCTCTCTCTCTCTCTCTCTCTCTCTCTCTCTCTCTCTTGAATAATTACTTGAAAAACCAAGGTAATCTTCTGGTTTAGCTGAAATTCCATAGTATTTCGCGTGTATTGTTTCAATTAATTTTAATTAAAGTTCGCCATTGTTTTACTCGTATTTTTAGGAATCAACTGATGATTAATGTTTAGAAATGTAAATCATATTGCATGATTTAAATTTTTTTTATCAAAGAATTTCCGTTACAATTAGCACTTTTATATTTTTTTCTGAACATAGATATATGATACTCGGTGTTCTCCCTATCTCTACTGTCCTCGAATGGGTGGGCCAATTAATTTCACACTCGAAAAGTACCGACCTTAGGGTGGGAAAATGGAGATGAAACGCGATAACGAATCGTCAGAAGTAAATCGCGCAAAAAGTGCAAGCTTCTCTAGAAAAAATTATCGATCTTTACGAAAAATTTGAAGCAAATGGAACAAAGAGGTCCTGGCTAAGGGTCCTGGCTAACATACAGCAACTTTCGCTATCATATTCACCTTGTATTAAATTATAGTTTAATGTGTGTTTCAGCGTCTGTGGAATTCAGCATTTCCAGCGGGCTGGTCATCGTCACTTGAATCTATTTCAGAGCACTTATTTCGTTGTTGTGACCTTCTCGACCGTGGGCTACGGTGACTTTGTACCAGATATATGGCCCTCACAGCTGTTTATGGTCATCATGATTTGCGTCGCTCTCATTGTTTTACCCACCCAAGTGAGTAATTCATCAATTATTTAAGTCTGGCTGGATTGTGGAATATAACTGAAACTGTTCGATTGTAATGAAAAGCTACATATTATCTTTATAACGTGACATCGATTGATAAAGCTCTTAAATTATGCAACGATCATTAGCTGTTATTGGTAATAATACGGTCTCCTATGTGTACAATCAACGTCAATAATTTATTAATCGAAACTAACAAGCCTGCGTATCATACACTCTGGAAAGTAAACACAGGAAATGATTATGTACGCTGGCTTTTTGTCCATTATCTTTAAGAAAGAGGCTTTCGTCCGGCGGAATCGTTTGCAATTTTATTTCCGAAAGCCTCGTAACAATCGAAGCCGTAAACCATCATCTCTTTCAAAACCAAGCAGTTAATCCTCCATTGCACTCCCGCGTCAATTTCAATTATCGCCGGAGGGCCTTTACGATGTCATTAATTCGCGATCGCACGACCGGCACTAATTGTCGTTTCTCGCGGCCGCCGCCGCTGCGTGAGTAAAATTCGCCCGTCGCGAAGGCGCCCGTCGTCCGTTACTCCCTACTTTATGGATTTTTTATGAGCTCTCGCGAGGCTCGGGCGGAAAGATGATTCGCGAGAGCGGGGTCGATGCGAGTTTCTTAGCCTCCATGAGCTCTAAGTGCCATTTATAACGTTCGCTTCTTACTTTGCCAGTCCTATAGTGATACCCTTTTTGTTTATCGCTGTAGCTTAATGCGTTTGTTGAGGAAAGGCCAGCAGCAAAACGAAATTATTCTTCAAATGCTTTTTTTAAAATAACCAAATGACAATTCATTAATTTTTTGCTCATATATTGGCCATCTCTTGGGAGAAAAAATTAATAAAATCTTGTAAAAAATACATTTTATGTGAGTTTTTTCGTAAAATACAATTTTCATTGAAACGAGCTCGAAGCTTCGCCGCGAAAAGATTTACGTAATCCATCTTTTGTAAAGATATTACTTTGTTTGAGACTTTTTTTGTCGTGTTATGTCATGCACTGCGAATATTACATCAAAATTAATATTTGTTCACGCAAACAATTATTTTCTTGATTTAACAACTCTTTACATTGCCAATAATCAAAAGTGAAAAATCATTTTTTTTTGTATTAAGAAGTTACTATTGATCGCAATCGCTATTGCAATCGAAATCGTAAGTTAGTAAACTTGCCAAGCTGCTTGGTCCGAAAAGATTAAATATCAATTTCTCATTCTTGACTTTCATCGTGCTGAAACCATTATTATAGGCACGACCTTTTTTGATGGCTAAAAAATCAAGAGCTACTGGAAATCCCCCTTACGCTTCATTGGATATTATTACTACAATAAAACTTGAGTTGTTATTTGCGTGAAAAAGAGAGGCATGCAATTACTAATTTCTAAACCTGCTAATTACGTTTTTTCGTTTTTTTTTACAACGTATTAACTATATCAACAAAACACTATCTATCCCACACATGACCGAAAAATCCGCCTTTTTTGATCAGCGGATTGAAAGTGGCATATTTTTTCCGATAACTATAAGTTTTTCGGGGCGGAAGTAAAATTTACCAGAGCAAAAGTAATTTTCCAACAGAATGTGAAGTTGTTTTGACCCCGCTTTTCAGGACCAAAATGTGGCCTTTCAGTTAAGGGTATGTCGTCCTAAAAAAACACTGTTTTTCTATTACATAAAACTTTTTGAATAAAGTTTGCAAAGTTTAATGAATCGTTCTACCGAAAGAAAATTGTGATTGGACTTTTTTTTCGTAACTCTTGGAAATACGAACAGATATTTACGCGTACTTCGTCGATTGTATGCGATTGCAGCGCCAACTTTAAAATCTAATTTTACATAAAACTTATTGTATATTATTGCATTATTAAGTTCTGCGCCCATATATACTCGAGCGAAATCATCGTATTATTCTTCCGAAATTTTACTTAGTTGTAATGCCCACTCGAATCTCTTGAAATAATCGTTGACTGCCGTCGGATGAACGGTATTCTTGATACTTGAACGGAGGAGCTTTGGGTTTAACTTGAGAAGTAGATTCAGGCTGTTCTATACCAGGAATGGTAACTTGTGGAATAATAATCCTCAGAGCATCCGCCAACGCCTTCGTCACAGCAACAATCAATGCAGTAGAAGGTTCCTCTACGTTCGACATGGTTATTTTGACGTTGATTTGTATTGAAAATATGCACTTTTCACTATTTCTCTCTGTGTGATATTGAAGTAAAATATAGAAAATCAAGTAATCGGCGTATTTTCGAAAGCAATCCCGACACCAAAATATTGTATATGAATAGAGTAAACTTAGAGAAAGTGCAAAGATATTTACTCAAAGATAGGTTTATTTTGAATGACAGTTATTATTCACAATCAATAATATGAAGTTACATGAAAAACAATAGAACTTAAAAGAAAGTTTATCGAAATATACTACAAAACTGTTTAAATGAAGCTTGCAAATGAAAAACCGAGTCTGTAGCGCCGTAGTTTTAGAGTGTAATAAAATACTATTTGCAGCACAAGGCAAAAGTAGATTTTTTCCGCGGGTAAGTAAACTACCCGAACGAGAATATTTCTCCAGAGGGTGCGTTTACTAAGCGGACGAGGGCAGTAAACACCCAAGGGAAAAATCTACAACTACTTCTACTTTCGCCCCTTGTTGCACCATTAGAAATGCCAAGTGTGTACCTTTACTTTAGTGATACTAAACGAAGTGTAGGAAAAATTCTCAGCGTTTGCCAGATAACTAACTCAAAACATTCGCTGCCTCTCTGTCTAATAGCAACACCACACCCTCGCACAAATTTAATCTCCAGCATAATTAATCGGATTTCACGCTCCTCTCATACAGGCGGAAAATCGGTGCGCACAGCTCGCACACGCATACACACATTCAGGGCTCACTTGTTGCCCGTTTGGCTCGCTCTCGCTCACGTAATCCGAGCTGCGCTCGTGCCGCTTGACGAATGGAAGGCAGCGGCAATCTCGCTGTTCCCGCTTCTCGTATCGCTGTCACAGCGGCCCTACACTAAAGGCAAAGAGACGGACAGCTGCAGGCCTGTCAGCGGCAATGGCACGTCAACGCACAAGCTTCGTGAAATTTTTGCTTATATGTATACCTAGATGAGCTGTGCGCGGCGCGTAAAGGTGCCAGAAAGAGTCGACTGTTTTAATGAAAATGGGGATGCGACGCTGATTGAAGTTTTCCGATTTTAAACCTCCGGTATAGAAGTATATACGCGGCCGAGGCGACGTGACGGGCGCAGTGTACGCCGAGGGAATCAGCCGCGAGTAATCGAGGATGGGGTTTTATTGAAGCGAGGTCGAGCTTGCGCGCCGGCGAAATCGATCGCTATCCCTCTGTGACGAGGAGTGCGTTGACGCATTCGTGAAATGTTTGCATGGAATGTTTATAAAAAGAGGCGAGTATACGTACGGTTTTTGAGTGCTTGTCACCTCTTATACGCAACTTTTCAAATGCGATTCACCTTCTGCAAACTTGCAGCAAATGTTTGAAGAAGTGATTATTTGCCACATAAACATATACTATATTGGCTTTGTGTTACAGCAAACTCAGAGTCGATAAACTGACTGCTTTGTCAGATTGTGTACGAGAAATTTATCTACTTTTTGAATAAAAAAGGAAAAAAGAGATGGTGATTGGAATTTGCATGTGCTTTTAAACTTTTAACTGCCATAGTCGGCTCTTGAAATAGAACATTGATCACGTCTATTCTCCATTAAAAGAATCGATCCGTATTATTAGTTTTTTCCCTCGCTTGAAAAAAATTTCGTCAATTACAAAAGCCGTGCGGTCGTCCGTTCTAGCTTCCAACGCTGTTACAAATACAAATCGCATCAGGATTTTTGTCGCAAACTCCAAAGCTCTTTCGAGGTATAAATATTATAGGTGCTAAGCGAAACGTGGTAGCGGATTTTGATTACCAGTGCAGTTTCTCGAGTCGAATAGCCAGACCAATCCAATCAATACATGCCTCTCATGCTTCCGTCCATCCCCCCTCCCCCTTGGCGATACAAAATTCAAATGATATGCATCTCGTTTCCATAGTTCGAGCAGCTCGCTTTCACGTGGATGGAAAGGCAAAAGCTTGGCGGATCCTATTCGTCGCATCGAGCTCAGAGTGAAAAACACGTCGTGGTCTGCAGTACGACCCTCCAAGCAGACACGATTATGGATTTTCTTAACGAATTCTACGCGCATCCACTGCTACAGGTGAGTACACAGAGGCGCGTCGAAAATACATCAGTTCTATTACAAACGCGCTATTCCTTCGGAATTTTAAGTCGCTCCTCTACTGTCTTGAATAATGTACGACATAATAAACTTATGAATATCTGGCTTTTGTCGACTTGGTATACCGATACAACTCTAAAAGTTCAGTTTTGACACCTGACCAATTTTTCTCAGGACTACTACGTGGTACTTCTCTCGCCGATGGAGCTCGACACGACGATGCGCATGATCCTGCAGGTGCCAATCTGGGCGCAACGAGTAATCTACATCCAGGGCTCGTGCCTGAAAGACGGTGACCTGGCGCGAGCGCGCATGAACGAGGCCGAGGCCTGCTTCGTTCTGGCGGCGCGGAATTACGCGGACAAGACTGCCGCCGATGAGCACACTATCCTAAGGTAAGTCTAGCGTAAGCTTGAGTTCGTACGAAAATGTGGTCCGAGTAGATAAGCAGAGGGAATGTCCTATGAAGTGACCTGGCCATTGTGAAGTGCACGTGAACGCAAGTTCGCTGAGAATTATTCTGTAATTTATTCGCGTCATAAAATTTTCACCTCGACTTGTCTCTGCTTGATTGTTATTAAAATCAGGTGGCTGCTGTTTTAAATTATTTTTTGGCCGATCCGTAGGTCATGGGCTGTGAAAGATTTCGCACCGAATGTGCCACAATATGTGCAAATCTTTCGACCAGAAAATAAATTGCACGTAAAGTTCGCAGAGCACGTGGTGTGCGAAGACGAATTCAAGTATGCACTACTAGCAAATAATTGCACGTGTCCCGGTGCCTCGACACTCGTCACCCTTCTGTTGCACACATCGAGAGGACAGTGAGTTGAACAAATTTTGACTGCAAATTCTACATTTATTCCAGGACCGATCATTATCAGTTTAACATTTGACGATCTATTTTTAGGGAGGGTCAACAATCGCAAGAAGAGTGGCACAGATTATACGGAAAATGCTCGGGCAACGAAATTTATCACATAATCCTCGGTGACTCGCGCTTTTTCGGCGAGTACGAGGGCAAGTCTTTCACTTATGCATCGTTTCATAGTCACAGAAAGTACGGAGTTGCCTTGGTAGCGGTAAGACCAGCCGAGCTTCCCGAATTTTACGAAGATACCATTCTACTTAATCCAGGTTGACAGCCTTTTTATTTTCTTGGTATAATTGCATGACTCGTCTGAATTTATTCACTGAGATCAGCCGAACACAAACTTAGTAATTTTTTCCTGTTCCATTAGTTTTGGTTCATTTGCAAATATGATTGGACTTTCAATACAAATTAAAAGATTAACTTGTTACATAGAAAGTAAACTGAAACATTAAACAAATCTCGAGGATTCAGACTCAATTTCAATTTTTTCCTTCGTCAGTTTAAAAGCTTTTTACTCCATTCAATTCCTTTGGCTCAGTACGTGTCATTTATACTGGCGCACTTCTAATCAAGGAAAAATACCTCGCTGTTATATAGTGAAACGTCAGTTTCATAAAGTAGATGAATGGTTATAGTTGTGTTAACAAAAAAAAAAAAAAGAAATGCTAAAATTTTCCCATATCGCAAAACCTGCCGACAGGTCCCAGACATATCATGAAGAAGACGGATACTTGTTACTATATGAGCATCACCAAAGAAGAGAATTCCGCCTTCGTAGTAGCGAACCATCAGACCGGCGCCACTGGCATGGAGCCTACGCAGATCGTTGTCGAGACGAAGGCCGACGTGAATAACCCGACGATGACTAGCGCGGCGAGCTGCACGACACCCGGCACAGCGACTACCCTGACGACGGCGACCTCTCTCGCGACGACGGCTACGACATGCAGTAACGCAGTTGGCAACGGTACTAGCATCTCTGCCTCGACCACTACTACACTACGCGTTATTACGACAGAGGATCAGGAGACGGAGACGGATAATCATAACAGTGAGCCCCGCGCGGCCGACGGCCAACAGGCTCCTTCTCCCGTCGACGACGATGACAATTGCCTACCACCCGGTACACCACCTACTACTCGCGACACCAAAAAGGATCGACATAGCTACTACCACAACCACCAACACTCCCGACCCCCTCAGGTTATCTTGCAGGTCCTCCCTAGCACGCCCACACCACTCCAACACCACAACCTTCTGCTCGCATCCGATGTCCACCGTGAGTGTCGCATGTCCGCTTCGTTACGCTGCTTCATTGGCCTACTTTCTTTTTCGATTCGTCACACAGCATCTTTATATACTTTGCTCACTTTTCTCACCCACTAATATACTACTCAGACTCTTACTCAGCTCTTTCATCTTTTTCTGATAGTACAAATTTATCGATCATTTGTGAATATTGAATACATTCCATGAATAATGCAATCAAGTATAATTACATTAATTTTACTGATATTGTCTTAAAAATCTCTCAATCGTTGGGCATTATTCAATATTGATGATATGACGTCTATTGTGCTTTTATATCGTTTAGCTCTAAAGGTGATTGTTTTATCAGCAATGAGGTGAATAGTACATTTATCTTTTGTCTGCAAAATTGTGTTTTTTTCATAATTCGCTAACTTAACCATCGACTGTTATTTTAATCATTGAACAGAATGAGAAATTCAAAATTCGGCCTTATGTTTGCAGTTAAATTATTAACTCTTATATAGACTCTGTGTTTGGGTGAGGTGGAGGATTTCAGTAATAACGACGTTGTTTATAATGTATGCTCTATAGCCATCCGCAACACTGACATACACATATAGAAGTCTCGGATTAATTTAAACTCTTAATCCCATCGCGCAAATATTTAAATTTACTATTTGAATAAAATATTTTTATGAATTATTTTAATTGCAGCATAAATAATTATGTGCTGTCCTCCTCATCACTTATTATAAAGATATTAATTGTTTTGATTCCTCAAATTATAATATCAGGACACGTTTAATTAATATCTGCATGATCTTTAATCGTCTTCATTTTTATTTTATTAATTAATTTATTACTTATTAACTCCAATACACTTGTATTACATGTAATATTCCACACCTTGAAATAATAACTCCTTGAAAATCATTAAATATACACACAACAAGACTGCCCAACGCTCTGTAATACATAAGAGGTCCCAAACGAATCCCTCTTTCATGTCGAATATTGAAATTGAACTATCATTTCATTACAAAATTTGTTTACAGTTAAAAATCTCAACAACTCCAATAAAATTTTCACAATTTTTCTTCGTCTATATCTTGTGAAATTTGCTGATGAAGGTAAAGCTGATTTATAGTAGACAAAATGTTCTCGGCATTTTAATACTGCATCGCTAACCAAATCAATATCTCACTTCTATTAAAAGATGTATCATTTTTTTATTTTTTTTTTAATCATATATTTTATTTTTTATTGAACGCTCATATACCCATGTGCAGTAGAATGACGATAATAGCAAAACCAAAAGTTCATGCGTCGAAATTCAAATACATGAAACTCCTATTTAAGGAAGTTTTTTTATTGACACACGCGATTCCACATGTACGGCTAAATTTGAAGAAGTGCTTCCTCGAATGCGAATCCGGGTTTCGGTACTTACCGTGAATTGACAACGAGATTCTGAGAAAAGACAAACGATATTATCTGGGGCGAAATGTGACTTTGACTATGACTGACAGTGGCATGAGCGAGTAGACACGGTAGACGCCAAAGTGTGCAATATGTGCATGCATACTGCAGCAACGCAAAATAGCGCACCGAATAATTTCTAGGTCACTTGCTAAGAGTACGAGAGCAAGGCAGGCGAAGGATGCATTTTAACGGATGTGCTTCGCAGACAAACGCTATCAAAGCACTAGCTTTCATGCAGACGGGACTCGCACAAATTTAATTTATTATGCACACTCAGGCTTCGATCGAACCTACTATTCGTTAACTCGTTTTTCGCGCGTATTTAAACTGCAATGTGATCCGAGTACTTACGAGTTTGGATTAAGTTATTTATAGCGCTCGATGTAAGCTGCGATCAACTGGACACCGTATAAACTCTACACAAAAATAGTATCCTACACGCTACAAAAAATAATTCTACACAGGAAATGTCTGCACGTAAAAATTCTACACAG
>QLSS01000127.1:186112-196929 GCA_024372645.1 Trichomalopsis sarcophagae
AATAATTTTTCATTGACTTTCTAACATAGCCTTTAATAGTGTTTTCTTAACTAAGAACGATTTATTTCTTCAATTTTGTAAGTTTATTAATTTCGTAGAAGATTCATCTTCTGTACAAAGACATCTATATCTTTGTAAAAGGCATAAACTTTGACGAGGCATTAAATATAAGCATGACAAATAAAATCTGGACTTATGTAGTATCGTATATTTACACTATATAGCAACTTATCTCGATCCTGGGGGATTGGGCGACTCGAGGCAGTGTTTAAAGGACGGAAGTTCGTCGCCACAGACGCCAATGGCCGGAAATCACCTCGATGTGCCACGTTCGCTCGAGCCGAATCCTAATCTGCTCAGCCCCGAAATTCTCACTCAGAGAAGAGGTAATCCATTGGCTCTAGAAGCTCTACCAGCTTTATCAGACTTATTGCGGCATTAACACTTTGAGATCGTTACTCCAATTGCACTGAAATTTGTTTCATTTATTTTTGAACTTTTAACAAACCTCAAATAAAGTTATCCTGTCGAATTTGTTATATTCGTCATTTTATACTCTTCTATAATACAAGATGTGAAAAGTGATACTAATTGCTTTAGCTATTCAATTCATGCACAACCTACAGCCAATATATTTTAGCCATAATTTAATTGATGTCATATTGAATTCAATAAAATACTACGATATGGTATGGTTTAAAAAATTCTATGATTAGTATTTCGCTACATTCAATCACGATATCATTGAATCTAGAACTTTAATGAAATCTTGATAGCTTTTGGTTTATATTTGCTTTTAGGGAGTAGACGCCCGAGTATTCTGCCAGTGCCAGACATGATGACGAGTTCTACGTTGCACTTGCCGGGCCAAGAGTCGCTGGATCACGAGGGCGATGAGTCCGAAGATGAAATGGACGATGATGTTCCTTGGCGATCGCCTAGCGAAAAAATAGCGTGAGTAGAGTACATTTGCTGAATCTTGTGTCCTGAACCTACGCGTTATTTCAGAGATTTCCCGAGTGGTACTCCACATATTTTTGCATCTTTCTGGCTGATATGCGAATCGTTATAGAGTTATCTTATACGTTTAAATGAGGTTTCATCAGTCATCATCACTACCAGTTATCTTGAAATCTTTTGTTGCATAAAACGGTTTTAAGAAAATTTTCGTTAGAAATTTTAGGTTTATAAAAAGGAATCTACAGTTATAGTGATTTTGACTTTGCAAAACTTGTGATATACAATGCGATAACTATTTTTCTGCTATAACAATAATTTATAATTTATAAGGCGATGCATTTTTACGTCTACATTGTAATTAAATAATTTTAAGCTCCATACACTACGCACGTTGAAAAGTTACTTAGAAGGTCGACCTCTTAGAGTACATCACTTTAATCATTTACCAAAATAGAATGCCCCAAAGAAGCTTCTTAATACACGAGCATGGATCTTCTCTCTTTTGTAATATTTATGTTGCTACAGTACATCAGGAAGCTTGGCAGACTTTTATCTATAAATAGATTTTCGGAATTTTTTCTTGTGAGCATAAGATGCCTTTTGCTTACAATTCATTAAAACTCTTCCCTTAAAATTTTTTTTCAAGTACCTAGGAAAAAATTTTGGACGTCAGTCTGTATCTTACTTGAAAATACAAGATAAGTGTAGACATTTCTCCCAAACCACCCGGATAGGAGTGAGTACTTCCTGTGCAGATGTAAAGAAAGAAATCAATAAATCCACTTGTGTGTGTGTGTATGTGTGCGTGTGCGTGTGTGTGTATATATAAAAGCTTCGATAATTAAACAATCAAGGACACGAAATCCGAGCTCGTGAAACGTACCGAACAGTGCTACGATCTCTTCGTACGTCCACATCCTGCAAACCTTAGTTACATAATCCACATGCATTCAATCGGGAGGATACGACATAAGGCAACTATGCATCATCATCGTGATCGCCGTCGTTGTCGTCAGGAAACTCTCAAGCACTTGGTGTAATATCGTATATGCGCCATGCATGCTGGCAGACGTTGCGCACGCACACATACGTTATACATGTATTCTCACATGGAGCAAGGGCACATTAGCCCGTCATGCTCTCGCGGCCTACACATATATATATATATATATATATATATATATATACTGTATGCGACTGTGTTCGGCTGTATTCGCATACAGCCGAAGTGGCTGCAGTAGCGGAAGATTCCATCGGGGAGCAGGTCAATTTATACGGCGCGTTACGCCTCGCCAAGCTTTTATAATTTTACGAGTCAGACGTTAAAACGATCGTCTCCCCTGCGACTGCTGCACACACACGCTTCCTCCGTAGGTGCGCGTGCGCGAAGAGTTGATACTCGCGTTTATATGGCTATATCCCCTCTATCGGAATGTCATCCACATGTCCGTCTATTACTTTGTCTCGCGCATTTTATCGCTGCACATACTCTATATTGTACAATCTCTATATTATATCATTGTAACAGTTGTCGATGTTGCACCAGCAAGGTACTCAATTAGTTAAATATAACAGGATAAGTAACATTATCCTTATAGAATTAAGTTAATTAACTACCGCGAGATGATCGATCTTTTTATTTCCTATAAATATAAATATCGAGATATAATGATACGATTTCCGATGCCATCATCATTGAGTTTAAATAGTGATGTGATACATCAGTCAGTAGAAATTAATATCATCATACCCCATAATTGACGTCAAATATCAAATGCCGAATTTAGAACTTTCCTTTATCGTTGATCAATGATGTTTGGGAAGCCATTTACTTAATTATCATTGTGCCAAGTATTCATGCAAACTTTTATTTACTTTTATTTTTTTGTAGTCTTTATATCGTAACGTAGAATAAAAAATTGTTTACTCCTGTGCTTAGCCAAAAAATTCACTAAATATGCAAAGCACATACCCAATTTTATCAATATATAATAATCTTATTACCACGCCATTTATTACCTTATCAAACTCTTTATAGATGATTATATTCTATAGAAATTTAGAAGATTGCTCCAGACATAGCTTTTTAATTTGAACTTATTTAAATTTCAAATTTATAATTTTTATAACATATATAAAATAGTTAAATATAATGATAAATACATAGCATTAATCTATATCCCTGGTAGAAGAATTAGCTTAGGCGTTGGCTTGCTTAGTAAGAATAACCTTATTTCTTTCGTTAAAAATAACCCAATTTTTAACCAATTTTAAGCTTATAATGAGTTAATATGCGCGTCGAATGCGACCATAACCTATATAAAGTGCAGCGAAAGAAACAATAAATAAGAACTTTATCAATATTTATGGAAATAAGTCCAGTTTTGCTACTCGGGGGTTTTTGCGGTCGCAGAATACGAATATCGTGACGTCAACGCTCGGCTAGGTTCCTGGTGCCCAGGGTGGGCAGTATCGACATCGTCTCCAACAGTTTCATAGAAAATTAACGACTTTTTTGTCGTGACTCGTTAATTGGGGGTTTTTGAGGTAGCTGAAGACGAATATAGTGACGGCAACGCTCCCTAAAGTACATAGTGCCCAGGGTGGACAGTATCAGGTCGTCTCCTGGAGTTTTGAGAGATATTGAAACATTATCAGCCAAAACTTGTTACTCGAGAGTTTTTGCGATCGCAGAACACGAATATCGTGACACTAACGCTCCTTGAGGTACCTAGTGCCCAGGGTGAATAGTATCAACGTCATCTTCTGGAGTTTTATGGAAATTTAATAGTAATTAAGTGAAATACGTTACTCACGGATTTTTGGGGCCACTGAGCATGGATATGGTGCTATACTTAAGATAATTCCAGAAGACGATGTTGATACTGTCTACCCTGACACCAGATACCTAGAAAGCGATTATCGTCACTTTACTCGTATACAGTGACCTCAAAAACCCCCAATCAAAGAGTCTCGACGAAATATGTCGTTATTCTTCGTGAAACTCCAGGAGACGACGTTGATACAGCGAACCCTTGGCGCCGGGTACCTCGAGGAGCGTTGTCGTCGCTATATTCGTATTCATCAACCTCGAAAACTCCCGAATAACGAGTTTCGACTAATTATGTTTCAAATTCTAACAAAACTCCAGGAGACGACATTAATACTGTCTACCCTGGGCACCAGGTACTTCTGAGAGTATTGGCGTCGCGATATTCGTGTTCAGCGACCCCAAAACCCCCCTAGTAACAAAACTGTACCTACTCTCATCAATATTTACCGCGCTTTTTTGATTTGCTGCATTATTATTTACATTTGAGGTTACATCTCTTCTTTAAAAACAAAATGGGCAAAAATAACCTTATTCTTGCATTAAAACGATGTTAGCCAATTATAACCCCATATTTTTAGCTTAGATAAGCTAATTTGACACTTATAAGCTTATTTTTGGGTTAAAATTGGTTGCGATTTCTACCAGGGATGTCATGCTAAGATACCATTCTTTTTTATTACATAGAAAGCGTTGTTGACATTCACGATAACTACTTAATATTCACTCAATAATTTTTCTTTTTCTTTTAAAACAAATATTTGTGGATGTTTTTGATGTTTTCCTTATATATCTGCATCGTCTTTGTGCACCTCTCGTCCTCTTGCCGCACGTCGCGTGCGCTGTCGACTGTATTCGTCCCCCCGCAGCTTCAAAGGGTGAGTTTCACGCATTTTTCACTTTTCCTCTTTTTTGATGCACGATATGTGTATAGTTATTTTATAATCTGATATTATTGTGTGCACCTTTGCGCCTTAATCTCTTCTCTGGTTTTCTATGGCTTTTAGTATAATTCTGGCATTTAGTGTAGTATATGATCTAATCGCTTATATCGTATATCGTAATATTGTACATCGCTTTGTTATGCATGAATATATATTTTTCTGAATTTATCATTTTGCATGAACTATTCGATATAGTTAGGCTAACAATTGAATAGGTGTTTTATAACAGAAATATAATACGATTCTGATAAATATTATTTGTATAATAAATACGTCAATGATAAAATTAACAATTTGTACGTGATATGTTTACTTCCTGATATCTATATAATATATGATCAGCAAAAAATATTAACTTATCAAATATCGTGCCGAAATTGTCTTCTATCGAACTACGTTCGAACAACAATTTTAAAAGTAGCAAATCACACTATTTTTTGCTAAAAAGATATACTTTATTGTTCTGCAATCAAAAATAAATAAGAGATCTAGAGTACTTTCTAGCGGTATGGTTTCGGTGTTCTGTTGCCATCAGAAATTAACCATGGCTATGTTGTCGAGTTCGTTTTGTATCTGTACTAAGCTCTTATCCTTGGTTTCCGGCATCAGAACAATAACAAAGGGCAAACCTATGGAACCTAATATTGTAAAGCAGATAGATGCTAGGCACGTATTTGTATGATCGTTTAACATCTTGTAAGAACTTTCTATGCAAAAAGACATAAAGTACAAAAGTGACGTACACATACCAACCGCAACTGTTTTAGCTCGGCAAGGAAAAATCTCTCCGGCAACTATAGGAAATACTGGGATAAAGCCAAGCGCATAAATTGCGTAATATGTACAGAGAATAGTCACAGGTAATATCTTATTATCTGCCAGGAGCTATAAAAAAAGTTAAATATAGTTATTACTATATTACGGCATGTAGTAAAAAAGAAGTATTTAAAAAAAATGACAAGATCTATAAAAATGACGCACAAACTTTCATAGTCGTAATAATAAACAGGTGTCGACATGGTTGGTTGTTTACACCATTCATTCAATAGAAAAATTGTACGTATGAAAGTAGCAAAGTATAAGTGAAATTATATGTTCAAGTCATTACCAGATTCTGCCGACACTGGTCTTCATTTTTTAAATTATAAATGGCCAGAGTCAAACAACATAGTGCTGAGCCGAAAATCGTA
Organism: Trichomalopsis sarcophagae; assembly: GCA_024372645.1. Taxonomy (NCBI): domain Eukaryota; kingdom Metazoa; phylum Arthropoda; class Insecta; order Hymenoptera; family Pteromalidae; genus Trichomalopsis; species Trichomalopsis sarcophagae. Next base: position 192,037 of record QLSS01000127.1, read on the forward strand.
AGAAGTAATAAGAATTTTCTTCCAAATCTCTCGATTGCAAACATGCATAGAATGATGGAGAAAACATCAATGCAGGAGGTTACAAGCCTCCCACTAACCTTATAGGCATTCCTAATGAGGATCTGTGCATAGTCACTTATGGCAGTAATACCAATCATTTGGCTCATACAAAGAATGGGCAAAATTATAAGAGTTAAAGGACGAAGACCATTTGGACATAATGATTCAAGCATCAGCTGTTTAGGCTTCTTGAAAAATCGGGAATTAAAAAAGTCTACCATTGATCTGTACTCTTCGTCAATTTCCAAAACTGTGTTACGATCACGAAGGTTCTTCAAGGATATTTTTGATTCAAGTACCTGAAAGATTTATTGCATTTAATGTGTTGAAGCAAGAGATGAAAAAAAATATTCAAGTAAATGTTATTTATACAGGAAATTTTTATTACCATACCCCGCTGAAATAGATAGTAAGGTGATTCAATCATCCAAGCGTATATAGCAATCACGAAGATGATTGGTGGTATTGCCATCGCTTTTAGAAGCATTTTAATGTCCATCAAATATGCAAACAAATTGACCATGAAAACTCCCAAGTAGACGAATAATATCATAGCCGCCCCGACGATGCCACGGTTCTTGGGAGATGAGATTTCGGCTATGTACAATATAGATGTTGCAGAATAAATTCCCACAGCAAACCCCGCCAGGCCAGCTGCAAAAATAACCAACTGATAACAGCATATTTCCAACATATCCCGCGTCTCCCACCCTTCCCAAATAAAATGAAACAATACATCCAGAAGTGACTTGTGTGCTTACTACTTGATCAAAGCCAAAGGTCTCCAAGAAAATCCAGAAAGTGACGAGGACGCCGGCCGATAGGTAAAAGGACCCTCGCCTGCCACAAACGTCAGTGAGGAAAATTGAAGATACACTGCCGATAGTCGCGCCCACATTCATCGCTGATTCCATCCATCCTCCGTCTAAATAGACAACTGACGCCGAAAAGTCGCCCCGACCATATAGATACGCAAAGGCCGGAGTTGGCCAACCCAAAACAATGCCTGAACACAAAGCACCTATGTTCACTTGAAAAACAAAAAAATAATAGTAATAACCACTACAGCAAACACGTATTCATAGATTGACAATGAATACACGCTACTTACAAGATCCAACAGTACAACAAAATTTTCGATTGTTCTGAAAATATGAGAAAACCATTATGTTGGAACAAAAAATTTTAAATATAAACAACTATTTGCTTCTTTCGTTTGACTTATATGCTTGCATGTTGTTCTCTATGTTAGTACTGATGCTCATGTGCTCGACTTTAACGCTCATGGACAGCAGTATTCAAGTGCACGCGTCACACAGATAAAAATACAGAGTTATCGCAAACTAATTTTCTTTTCGACTAAACGCAGTTAAGATATAGAAAATAAGCCGCTTCCTTTCTCGACAAAGCAGCAGTAGATTGTCGAGAAGCATTACTTGTTCGTAACTCACTAATCTGTATCGTTTTGAAAATAATTTTTAAACGACTTTGTCAAAAGATACGCTAGGAAATTAACAATTTGAGCATTTAAATGTCTTAACACGTTAACAGCCAATGATCAATATATTGTGTTGTGCAAGTCTGTTCACGTTAAGACGCTGAAAAACCCCGAAAAATTGTTCCTTTCTTCTACCTGGACCAAGTCGACGCGTCATGTGCACTGATATTCCTCGCGCAGAGAGAAAATGTCTCGTTACAAAAAGTTCAAAGAGTATATCCGACTCACATCCGCATCGACGATGACGCGATGCAACAGAGCAGTCTGACAAAGGAGCGCGGGTACAAGAGACACTAAGGTATTCAAATGATGTTTCAGGATCGTCAAGGGATTCCCGCCAGTTTCACCGTTCATCGGCGTTTCACCGACTCTCTGTTATCTGCTCAAAGAAAAGAAGCCGCTCTGCTGTCTTCAGCTTGCTCAGGTACAATGCACATACCTATATATCTGTAGATCCAGGCACGTCGCGTGTCTCTCCTCTTCCTCCTTTTTTTCCACGCATTCACTGGTTTAACGAGATTGCCAGTCTTTCCCCCCAGCTTCTCTCCTTCGTCTTTCATCTCTCTCAAGTTGCGCGTCTTTTCTCGCGAGCGGGTTATAGCTGCTCTTTGGTCTACTTTGTGGCCGCTGCCACTGCATACGACGACCCTCTTTTGTTTCCAGGTCTGCGAACACTGCAGCTACAGAAACGCAAAGGAGTACAATTGGCAGAATAAAACGATCATACTGGCTGCTGACTACGCCAGCAATGGCATTTATAATTTTATCATCCCGTTGAGAGCTCACTTTAGGTAGGTACTTGCGGATGAGTAGTGGGACAAATTTCATAATCGATACATCGCTTCCGCACTTCAAAGACAGACGTACTGGTTTTATTCTTGTTTGCTTCCTTATCGGGTGAAACCGATCACTCGAATTCTGCACACGCGAGTAAATTAATTGGAGCAAAGATTCGCTTTGAAGTAAACCGGGTGAAGACAGATACTCCGTGTAGGTAAGTGAAGAGCGGATACTAAAAAATCTGTTCACTGTCCGTGTCTCTGTAGATCAAAAACCTCCCTGAACCCTATAATTCTGCTGCTGGAGAGGCGGCCAGAAATTGCCTTTCTGGACGCGATCTCGTATTTCCCTCTCGTTTACTGGATGCTGGGCTCGATAGATTGCCTCGACGACCTGTTACGTGCCGGCATTACGTTGGCGGAGAACGTCGTCGTCGTCAATAAAGAACTAAGCAACTCCGCCGAGGAGGACACCCTGGCGGACTGCAACACCATCGTCGCCGTGCAAACCATGTTTAAGTGAGTACATCCTCGTCTTCCGCGACGTATAAATCACTCGCGGTCGATTTACGCGCTCCTCCTTCTTTCTATTTTCACATCTTTTTTCAACCTTTCCACGGTATTTCATTTCAAATGTGCTTGCAGATTCTTCCCCAGTATAAAGAGCATTACGGAACTGTCGCAATCAAGCAACATGCGTTTTATGCAGTTCCGCGCGCATGACAAGTATGCCCTACACCTCAGCAAAATGGAAAAGGTACTCCTCAGTACTACTTCCGGTGACAACTACCCCGCTGAGCCTTCGCTGGGCTCCCCGGTAACATAATAATCACTCACTCTGATCTCTGCTAATTATTATGATGATATGACTGACAATATTATAATTGGTCGATGGATCAGTCGATTGATTGCCGATTGATTTATCGATTGATCACCGTAGGCTAGCACGTTTCTCATCTTTGCGGGTGATCGAGAAGCCAAGTTTTCGCAATCAGAAGTAGTATACTCGGAGTTTTTGTGATTTTTCTCGTGGCTGATAGCATAACGGAGAAATCACAAAATCAATTTGTTGAAAACTTGGTCGGATCTCGTTAAATTTTGTTCGGACTTCGAGAAATTTCGAAGTTTTTACGTAGGAAAACTTTAGTAACCCCGCGCGAAACGTCAACGTCGACGGGAATTTCGAAAATTTGCTAAAAACTGTACTCGAAGTAGCGAATTCGCTTTCGAGCAGCTGATTATGCAAGCGCGACCTCTCCCGTCGTCGTAGGAGTATCTAATAAGGAAATTGTCTCGAAAGCCTTCCGAAAAAAGGGTATAGAGGAGACCTCGAGCTGCCTCGAGTCGTGGAGACCACGTGCGTGCAGGCGTGCTTGGGTACGGGATGGAAATCCACTTTATATAAAGTGCTCCTTCGGCCGTGCACTTTGGCCGGCGCTTATCGACTTTGGCGAATAACTTCTTTTACGCGCTCGTAAAACGTCCGAGTCCTACGACGCCGTCTGCCACGTCTAGCGTATTGCGTCCCGGGAAACCCGATAGAGTCACCTAGATAGGAGCGCCGTGAGAGGAAGGGATGCGGTGTAATGGGAAGATGCCCGATGATTGAAACCGATAGATATCCATCGCGGTTCGAATTCTCGAATATATTTTACTTATTTTTTAGCGCGTAAAGGTAACGTTTCAAATCAGTTTTCTGGTTATCAAAGCTACATACTCGTTACTACTGCTCAGATGAGAACGTTTAGCTATCTAATCATCGACTGTGGTCGAAAAGCACTTTTAGATATTATATATATATATATATATATATATATATATATATATGATCTGCTTGATATATTATTTAATTGAGTCTTTGCCCTGTAAACCTAGGCATGAATATTACATGTGCATAATATTGTCTGCACTATGATTAAATAAAAAAGACTTTTGATACTAATATTCCACTTTATAGAACTCTGATGTTCAAATTGTTATTCAATATTTTTTCAACTAATCAATAGTCGTTCGTATACTGCGGTACTTTAATTTATTTTGTTGTGACTCATGCCTAGAAATTTTTATTACCTTGCTTGATACTCAACTTTTGTGAGTTTATAAGTATAAGAATATCATAGCATATTGTAAATTTAAATAAATTAATTTTGGATAAATAATCTTCTTACGTATAAAGCTTCAATTATAGATCTATAGAAGCATGTTAAACAATTAGCCGCCTGTTAGAAAAGGCTCAATGTACTAAATCTGTACAGTGTACTAAGAAAAAACTCAACTAATTACTTTATAAATTAATAATCTTAGTAGAATGCAAATCATCGCTAACATTTTGCCTATTTGTAGTTGCCAATCTATTAGCATTATGCTGTAATATAAAAACTATTATAATATATTATTGTAATATAGAAAGGAAAAATATAAATAAACTTGAACTTGGCGAAATGTACCGGTGGGCCCACAGCATGTGCTTGATCGTTTTAGGTTGTGATAAATATATACATATATATACGCAGTAAAACGCGCTGACTACTAGATCGGAAGAGCGTCTTACTGCGT
>QLSS01000127.1:197029-226138 GCA_024372645.1 Trichomalopsis sarcophagae
TATATATATATATATATATATATATATATATATATATATATATATGCAAACACTACTCCATGTATAATTTCTGAAAACCTTCATGAGTATGGAAGTAGAATGTAGTGGTTCCTATAATATAGCTCTCTTTCTGGGGACTATATTTAACCAAAGGCAACTAACAATTCTCGTGCTTCTTTTTCTTTTTACACGGGATCTGTACCGTTCTACAGAGGGAAAAGGAGAGAGGCTCGCACATATCGTACATGTTCAGACTGCCGTTTGCCGCTGGTAGCGTATTCAGTGCCTCTATGCTGGACACGTTGCTCTATCAGGCCTTCGTTAAGGATTACGTGATAACATTTGTGAGACTGCTGCTGGGCGTCGATCAGGCCCCAGGTTCTGGATTCCTGACGTCGGTGAGTAACGTCAGCTCGATGTCTCGCCGTATAGTGCGATAAAAAATGTCGTTATAACTCGACAATTTTTTACGGAAATTTTTCAAAAGACTGAACTCTTTTCTACGCTTGCGCAGTAAATGACGTTAAAATAACTCTATGGAGACAAACTTTTTTATCGAGTCGAGCTACTCTTAGTGCGAAAACGCGATGAGCAAACTTTCTAAAATCAATTGAAATCTGACTAGCTCTGCTGAATATAATTATGATTACATATTAAAGGTGATTGCACGTGCGGGCTTTTTGCAGATGAAGATAACGAAGGAGGACATGTGGATAAGGACTTACGGTCGGCTGTACCAGAAGTTGTGCTCGACGACCTGTGAAATCCCTATTGGTATTTACAGGACCCAGGACACGTCGATAGTTGATACCTCGCACGTAAGTATCTGCAGTCTCGCTTCGCTAAAGCGCTTCAGGCCAACTGCGCTCACACCTATACACATTACCGCATCTACTTGTACCGACACTCTCTCACACACCCATGTGCATACACATACACAGTGGAAAACTCTCTGGACTGGGAAACCAGGCGACTCTACGATGCGTTTGAATGGCGGAACCTCTCAGAGAATCCTTTGAATGAACGTCAACTGTGTGAGTAGCGCATGGTTGTGGTGGTCGCTCGCTCGCTCACCCCCTCCCACTCTCTTTATCTTTAGCTCTACTATTCTATGACTACGTCTACTTCGATTGTCACTCATTTTACTGATTATTTATTTCATTACGTGAATTGAGCATAGTACATACGTGACATAGGGAGACTTGAAGCTTGTTAATATTAATGCGACGATTTCGTGTATGTGAATGATCAACGTATGAATGCGAATATTTTATTTGGTTATCTTATCTATAGAAGGGCTAAAATTGCATCGAAGTTGATCACTCGTTTGAATGACATTTGAATGACGTAAAAATGTTATTAAAATGCTGATGATTCATCGTACGTTTAAAGTTTTTATCACAATTAACATCATGTAATTGCAATTTGAACGAGTGGTCAGCTGCGGTATTGAGCACGTATCTTGTTGCGAGCCATGTTTCTCACTTTGACTCTATAAAACAATCATTGCTTGCTCATGCATCGTGCTAGAAGCTACTATATATTATATTTGATAATGGATAAGTAGAGCTGCGCTCCAGGATCTCGTAAATTTGGTTTCTTGTACTGTTTTGCTCGACTGAAAAACAATGCTGAAAGTCATTATTGTCCACAAAATGAAATGAGAATAAAACATTATGAGAAATCTTTTGAAGAGAGGAGCGATTCCAATGACAGCCGCAAGACTGACGATGATGAATCGAAACAGAGAGAAAAAACAATGCGGCGATGAAAAATGTTTTGAAAAAAACGGCAGTAAGTGTAGAACTGTGCTTGTTTTGGTTCTTCTTTTTGACAGGGCGACTCGGACGCAGAAAGCGACGCCGGCGTCGGTGTCACATACAAGATGCGCCACTCGGCGGCCGCGTCCTGCTTAGCGAATTGCACCACCCGCGACAAGGGTGCCTCAGCTGTGAGTACGGTTGATGTATGTGCATCATCAGCTATTTAAAAAAAGAAATGATAATTTTATAAACTATTCTCCTTTATTATCAACTAAAATTACTCAACAATTTTTCATATCTTTTTTCCTCTTTGTCTCTGCATCCAGCACAACTACTACTCTGTGGCCCGCTGCGATCGACTTTCTTTCTCTGTACTTGAATATTATACTTGTTACTTATATGGTTTTTAACGTATCGTTGTTATGTTTTTAGTTTTGTGTTTGCGTTCTGGTTATACACCGTGTGTGTTTTAGTGGCTTTTTCTCTTTTTTCAGTTAAAAGTTTTTATTTATTTGCGCGCCAACACCCATCAATAACAGCATTAATGCTCCCTCGAGAGAGTATTTTTCTTGTAAAAATGACAAATTAATCGCAGGCGTATGTAATTCTAAATACAGTGAAATGTTCTTACTTTCACAAGACTAGTACCTTCGAGGATACTTTCTATATAAAGAGGATTGTAAAATACAAATGTGATGAAGAATTCGTATACTTTTGTAGTATTGTAAATAATTGTCAATATAGAGCACAACTATAGTTATTTGATGGTTTTATAGAAAGTATGATTTTTAATTTAAAATAATAATATATATTTTTAATAGTTAGAAAAATCTTGGTAGGAACTTGATGATCCTGGCATTTTTCATACTTCGTAAATCTTGCATTTTAATTTCAACTCGAATACTTTGTACACGTGCATATTAATTACACATACTTTTTAAATATTCGTATATGACAATAGATTGCGTCATATAGTTTCTAGAAAAAAAGTACTAGAGCTCAAATTGAAAGCAAGCTCGGAGTAATAGAAGCATTTGTATAATGGAAGTCGTATGTCATCCACCAAAATGCGCATACAAACTTATTGAATCACACGGTGCTAGAGATAGTGACGTTTACTCTACTATTATAGATGACAGTTAGAATGTGCGTTTAATGATCTCCACCACTTTAGCAAAATATGCTTCGGCTGTCTGAAACTAGCGTTGAAACCTCATGATAATTCATGCAAATGCATATGCATGCACGACCAACGGAAACCGCTCTTGTTTTCTTTCTAAACTTATCTATTCTGCCGGACAGTTTAGCTTATTTCTTGTACTCATTAGTAGCAATGATACAATTAATCTAAAAATTATGTTCATATTCCATATTGAACAGCAGTTTTTTTTACAACCCCTATACGTTAAGTTCTTGCAAGTGGATGGAAACATATCCACTAAACGGTTGGTGGGCTTATACGAAAATTATTTTTGAAACGATTTATGTATTACTTCTTTGAAGATAATGAATCAAACATTTTTTATTGACATTACGTAGCACAAATAAAATTTTTTCATCGAATTACGAATATTTACTTTACCACGTGACAAAACTAACACTTTTTCTCCTCACTGTTTCCTTTCAAGGTTCATCTCGGAGAGTTCATTTTGCTTTTTTTAATTTCGACTACAACACTCTATCTTTTTTCTCTATACCTCCCTTGTTTCTTTGCGCTCGTTCTTTTGTCTTTTTATTCGACGCAGAGGTGTATACGACCGCGTGCGTGTATAAACGGGGCCAAAATGACTTGGCGCAATTTTACGGCAACAACGGCTATATAGGAGAACAAGGGAGCTCTATACCTACGCCCGAAAAAAGAGCACGGGAAAAAAGCGAAACGGGTGGAATGTGTCGCATGTGCCAGCACTGTTACCTTTAGTGTATGTGTGTGCCTGTTTGTCTTCGTGCCTGTTTGTCTTGGCCCCTGCTCTATCTCTGTCTCTCTGTGATTCTCGCTCTCGGTGTCAGTGTGGCAGAGCGACTGATCATTTGGCGCTAAGGCAGGAAGTTCGCTTGCCACGTTTACTATCTCTCTTTCTCTTTCCCTTTTCCTCTCTCGTGTTCTTCTCCGTATCCTCGAGCGTGACTCGGAGGAATGGACTGGAAAGGCAGAATTGATTTTGACGAGAGGAGAAACGGAATGGAGAGACTAAATGAGGTTCTTTTTCACATCGCGACGCGGCGATGCTGACATTTACATTCGAACTGATTTAATCATTTTTTACACTGGTGCCTCGACTCGAAAAAGGTGAAAAGAGATAGCATAGATAGTTTACGGATCATACGTTTCAACTCGGATATAAAATAGAATCAATAGTGTTTTTATGATTGTGGACATTATAATTAATTATAGTTCCGTGAAATAAACATCATTGCTGGTGAGATAATATCACAAGTAATATAAACTATAGTCTATTGATAATTATAAGTTTAAACTTTATGTTGGATTAGAGCATACCAATTTTTTATGCTTATTCTGTCCGGCATTGCTTTACCAATAAGTAGTTTTTAGATTTTCAATTTTTCTTTGTAAATATACCTTACTTGATCAGATGTTATATATTAAGAGATTTAAAGAAGTTTGCAAATTTTTTCTTTGCGTGATTATTCACAATAAATTAACCAGAAATGCACTACTGCAGTTCCACTTGATTGAACACTTTTATCAAAATCACGCTGAAAAAATTTGCACGCTTGCATTTGAAAATTCGTTGTTTTGTTTTTCTTTTTTTTGTAAATAAAACCGCTTTATCCTTTAAATACTTACTCATAGATAAACAACTTCAATACCACACATTAACTGTATTTTTTTAAAGTTATCAATGATGTAGCCATTATAAATACACGAAACTATAGCAAAAACTACCGTTTCAAAATATGAGTCGTGATATAGCGATAGGTGTACATAGAAGTGTCTGCACCGTTTTCAAAGTTCAAATAACTAGCTGTCGAAGCAAAAAAGTACCTATACAACGATCGACCGAGTCACGCACGATACTTTGCTGCAAAAATAAAGGCTTTTGTTGACGTTTGACAGGAAAGGGTGCGTCGCAGGATGATATTTTCGGGCCGACCACAGTCAGGCGCTTCTTCCGAAAAGCGGCCTGAAAGCACATCCTGCTATGCGCCGCTTCCATCGGCGTGTACAATACTGAAAGCAATGCGAGAGCAGCGAAAAATCTAACGAACTGTTTGCCCCTTTTTGCTTGTCCACCACGCAGTATTCGGTGAGCCTGGGCGACGAAGCACGCGACAACCACGCCCAGCAGATCGAGCGCGCGGAGATCGCGAACCTGGTGCGCTCGCGCATGGAGTCGCTGAACCTGCCGACCGCCGACTACGACGACGTCTCGGAGAAGCGCAACAGCCTGTCGTACGTGATCATCAACCCGTCCTGCGACCTGAAGCTCGAGGAGGGCGACATCGTCTACCTGGTACGACCCTCGCCGTTCTCCGCGCAGAAGACGTTCGAGCGTCACAACTCGCGCCGCAAGAGCAACATAAGCTTCTGCTCGGCGCAGCTGGTGGCGCAGATGAACGCCGCTGTCTCGGCCGCGAGCGCTGGAGCCGGAGGTGGTGCTGGTGCTGGCTGTGGCGGGGGCGGCCCGGGGAGCCGGCGCGGTTCCGGCATCGGTATCGCCAGGGCGCCACCGCTCAGCACCACCAAGTCCAACTCGCTCTCGCTGCCAGACAGTCCTACCGTTGCTGGCAGTTTGCGCGGACGTTCGAACTCCCTGCGCGTCGTGGACGACATTCTCCTCAGGCGCAGCAACTCCCTCAGGTTAGTCTCTCATCACCTACTGCCCATTCACGTACAGACCCTCTCTTTCTACTCTCTCAGGATGCGTATAACGAAACTTTTATCTTTATTTTCAATTAGAAAGCCCCGTCGTGGTAATCGATCCCCCCAAAAAGAGAAAACCTCCTATGGTTTCACGAGGCGGTCCGCATTGGCCAAGTTCCGCTAGAAAGAATCTCGCAAAAGTGACGATTCGGTTGAGTTGCAAAATGTATACTTTCAAGTAATTTTAACATACTAATAACTTTTACTACATGCGATTGGCTTATCCGACGAATACTCATCTATGCTTCGAAGAATCGTTCACTCCCATCAACTGAGCTTTGCTACCTAGACTATAATCGGTTTTTTTTTTAACTTTGACACACCACACTTGATGCTTCTATTATTTACAACTCTATACTAATATAGAATTATCATTCAGTCGAGCAAGCTCGGTTCTATATTGTACGATTTTTGCAGGCAGGGCCTCAGCATACCAACGCGCCGCAAGAGCAGCCTGGAGGACATCGGTCTGGGCGCCCTATCGCATCCCACGAACCACAACCCTATAAAGATCGCGCTCAACGGCTCCATCGGACTGGAGGTGACGCCGCCCGAGGAGGGCTCGCTGACCGGCAGCACCGGCGCCAGCAACACAGGCATCCTCGACGTGGGCCTGCCCTCGATGCCGGTGCACGGGGGCCCCGGGCTCGGCTCCTCGGCCCTCGGCTCGGGCCTTGGCAGCTGTCTGGGCGGGCTTTACGACCCGCCCTCCTCGTACCCGGGGCCCCAGTCGGTCTCGCCCCAGGCCTCCTCGGGCCAGCTGCAGAGCTCATCCAGCCAAGACCCTCAGCACATACAAGGGACGATCGTATGATACAACCTTATGTGGGGTCGCAGGCTCTCCAGCGTAATGCGAAACAAGTGGCTGTAGGCGTGCCCCACACGTGCTTTAGAACTCATCCCAGTCGTCATGGACTTAGGCCAATTCATTTAGTAGTATCATCATTCGGCACTTGTCTTCGTATTCGGCTACATCTTCGGTTCGATACACGCTCATTCGCGCAGCTGACGAAAAGAGAAGTGATTGCCGATTTGCTCGAAGAATTTTATGTTCACACGGTCTGCACATGATGGCTAATCTGCCCTCGTGCTCTCGCGACTCTCTCTCGATTGGAATTTTCCGAGTGACTTTAAAACGATGCGAGCACTCCAAAGAAAGACTGCATTGTGTCAAAAGATATTTGCACCAAAGCAATGGATGCCTCGAGTTGTTCGGAACCGGAAATAATAGAGGCAAGCCTTTGATTCTTCGATCGATACCATACTTTCACGTTACACGTTTTTTTATATACAAATTTTACGGAAATGATTACTTGTAAATGAAATTTTTATATTGTCGCGCACCCTATCAGCGTTTTCTATGAAGTGTTTTGAAAACTTTTTCAGCGGTGCAAATATTTTTTGGACATACACGTGATTGAAATCAGTATTTGAAAATTTAGTTCAGCCAGATGACTGCAGGGCAGATTAACTAATTGTAGAAAATGATTCGATTCTTCGTTGTTTTACGTATAATTACCAAAGTTGGTTGGGTCGATAAAACGATCGAAACATACCAATTAGTTTCCAGCGATTACGCAGTTAAAGTCATGTTTCGATTAAAAGAAAGTATGAGAGAAAATTATACGGGACTCTTCAGTGAAAACAGAAAAGCTTGATAAAACTGGCAGTTTTTAACCACTTGAAGAGTATATTGAATATATATTGAAACGATTATAGATATGTCTTCAAAAGAGTGGTTCTTATATTACTATTTGAAGATACATCGAATAATAAAAAATAATTATGTATACATCCGCCGAGAGAAGACGATGCTAAGACAGAGCTCTTTATGGTGGTAAAATACGTTAGTAACTAAATTAGATCATGAATTATAAACTAAATCCTAGAAAACTATAAAACTTTAGCGACTTCGAGTGCCCTTTTAAAACGAATGATTATGCGACATTCCTGTCGATAATTTTATACTAGAAAGAATTATATTATAAATATATAAATATATTAAATTATAATTAAAAGGAAAGAAATTAAATAAAAGAATAGCTATTATATATAATTACGAAATGAAAAGCAAAAGTTTTACAAAAAAAAAGGAGAAATAGACCACGACCATTTCAATTCATATCACGCGAGCGTCGTGCTAGAGTTTAAGTTTTATTTCAGCTGCGTGCAAATACACAAATATAGAAAATGGAAATCGAAATTGCATAATATATATATATATATATATATATATATGAGGCATTATTTGTCAACCGGACACCCCCTGCTCTCCAGAATTGTTTAAACTTTTAAGAGTCAATCGAGGTTTCAAAATTTGTGTTTTTTCGTCTTGTTTCTGGAGCAGAGTGGTGTTTTTCGATTATCAAAATGGCTGAGACAATATAGCGGCTTAATACAATGGCTTAATGTAGGACTTTAGTTTCATCACAGAAATTATTCAAAATGAATGAGCGCATCAGGCTAAAAATGTTTATGCAAAAGTAATTAATGTCATAAAATATGGATCAAGTCTAAAAATTGCTAAATTCAAGATGGTGGATCCAATATGGCATCCTTATAGTCCCTTGATATTCAAAATGGAGAATAAGCGTTCGACTGACTCAAAATTTGATACACAGGGGTTTTTGGAGTTCATAATTACAATTCTGGAAATTACATTACTATTACTGACCATGTGTGCATACACCATGCCCCTTTTAATTTACAAGGACCTAATTTTGTAATATTGACATTAAAATAGTAGTTGCCAAACTCACAAACCCCTCAGCATCAATTTTTGAGCCAGTCAAACGATTGTTCACCATTTTGTATTGCAAGGGCCTATGCGGCCGCCATATTGGATCCGCCATCATGTTGGATCCACCATATCCGTCCGCCATTTTAAATTTTACATTTTGACATCAGAATTGTAATTATGAACTCCAAAAAACCCTGTGTATCAAATTTTGAGCCAGTCGAACGCTTATTCTCCATTTTGAATATCAAGGGACTATAAGGATGCCATATTGGATCCGCCATCTTGAATTTCATCATTTTTAGACTTAATCCATATTTTATGTCATTAATTACTTTTGCATAAACATTTTTAGCCTGATGAGCTCATTCATTTTGAATAATTTCTGTGATGAAAGTAAAGTCCTACATCAAGCCGTTGTATTCAGCCGCCATATCGTGTCAGCCATTTTGAAAATCGAAAAACGCCACTCGGCTCCAAAAACTAGAATAAAAAATACAAATTTTGAAACCTTGATTGACTCTTAAAAGTTTAAATAATTCTGGAGAGCAGGAGGTGTCCGGTTGACAAATAATGCCATATATATATATATATATATATATATATATATATATATATATATATATATGTGTGTGTATAATAATATAGTATGTAAGCGTCATTGGATGCGTGTTTTTCGTGCAAAAAAAAATTATAAGGATATTTAACTGGTATAGGTAATTTTTTGTGAGTATAATTACGCTCTTTCAAATTAGTCTCCCCTTATCCAATTATGTATAATTTACAGAAAGCCTACATATAGTCACAAATGCTGCGTTTAATCGGCGTAAAGCCTGAATCAATGCACATTGGCATATTATAATACCTATACGCATGAATAAGCGGTGAGCATCATTATTTAACGTTCACGTGCGTGTACACTTTTTGATTGCTTGAACACGTGAAAACCTGTGAAAATTTTAGCAAGTCTTCTCTTTTTTTCCTTACTTAATTCTTTTTGTCTTTGTACTTTACTCAAGTAGGAAGATTATAGTTCCGCAATAGTTTGCCTTCTATTGCAATCAAATCATTATTAATTCTCACTCTAATAAATATTCTCTAAAATTGAAAGTTTTATTTTTACTTAGAGAAAAATCGCTGAAAATGGGACCTTAAAAGTAAACTTACAGTTTACTGAAACAATCAATGTGAAAATATTATATCAATTAGTATCTTTGAAATAAATTGGTCAAGTTATTAAACGAATACAATTATGCACGGTTTTCATTGTATAATCTGCGCTATAATGATGTAAACGCCGATACTGGTAATGCGTTATTATTTCAATTAAATAGAATTTGATTAAAATATTTGTAGATGTATGTATAGAAAAGATCAAATACCGTGTACATAATACTTTTTGATTCAATGAAGTCACAATTGTAGCAACAATTGAAAATCATCCGATCGAAGATCATCTACGATACTTTTATTTTAATATCTTATGGTACCTAAGTTTGATATAAATACGAATACTTATATTATAATATAAAGCAAAAAGATATTTACAACTCAAAAAGTCTATTTTTAAAACTACGAATTTCTTTTGACAATCTACTTTACTCCATTTTAATATAATAATACATAATTTTACAAATCTTCATTAGAATAATTTAGTTGTTTGAAAGATCTTAAATGCTTATTTGGACTGTGAATGCACCTTTCTGTTTTAATAACATTACATATAAAACAATTAAAAACATCAGTACAACTTATTGATATTTGTAAGAAGCGCGTGTTATAAATTATAGAAGTCATTGTTTTTACAAAATTTAGATATCTTATTTTTTTCAACCAAATATTAATAGTGGCGAAAAATGGATATATAAATGTTGATGACAAATGAAAATTATTATTTAAATATTTTAATTTTTTTTTAATTTTTCGTTTGTATCCGTAATTCAAGTAAATTTGAAAATTAATTCTCTTGGATACTATTCTTATAATTTGGCATAAAAAAATAATGAGATATGAAATAATAAAAATATATTATCAGAGTACTTCTACTGTATTTAGATTTTAGTAATTGTAAAAGAAAGATTTTTTGACTATTGCCTGAAGTACGATATCCCGTAGTCACAACGTTGAATATATGAGAAATTCTACAAAAAATATCAAGTTTAAGCGTTCAACTCGATAGAATAAAATTCATCTTTTCGCTTCTATTAGAATACATTTTTCTTTTGTCTACAAGAGATTGATAGTTCAAATTCTCGTACAGAAATTTAACTTGTAGAAAATTAACGTAAAAAAGCCGCATTTTGTTAATCTTTTACTTGTCAAATCTTGCATAAAAATAATTTGGATACAGCAAGCCATACAATTTGTAGAGGCGCAGATTCTGTGGTAACACGTATTTTATGTAACCTACTTATCCTATATAGAGCAAGAAGAAAGTTGCCTCGTAGTACTTTATTTTGTTGAGCGCTCACTCTAAATATTTTTTGTCAAATTTCGTATGGGCAAATTATATATAAATATCAAACGAAAATATAAAATCTGTAAATAGAAAGAAGGCCATAGTCACGGATTTTTTTTGGAGAGAATTTTCTATATGCATAATTGTGGTAAAAAAACGAGTAAGTACTGTAATGTGATGATATAATGAAACGCTGAATGCCCGGTACGCATCACGGTCTACAGTAAATAAACCTTTGTAGTGTCTTTCTATATAAAATAAAAATACAACATATACTTTATTACTCGTGAAAATATCTTTACAATTTTTCTGGATAAACATTTTTTACCAAACCAAATGCTGTGGATTATATGTTGCTATAAATCAAATATATTAAAATGTTATACATTGTATCTAATTGAGTGCGATTAAAATAAACTTGTTGTCGCCTACCTACAGTAATGTAGTTTTCTTGGTACAAATTATTTGTTAAAGTATACTGTCTCTATTTTTCAATATTTATTAAATACATGCGCTTTATGTAATATACTGATGTAGTTTATTTTCTGCGTATAATTATGCACCAATCGTTGATTGTTTTACAGGTACAATGAGGTTCTTGCTTTTTTTTCAAAAGATAGCTTATATGTGTACTGTACTATACTTGAATACAGGATTGTAATTCGTCTATAAATCCAGATGCTATTGCAGCGCGCCGATTTTTGTCTTTCACTGCGCCATTATAGCTATAATATAACATGAATGCATTTTTTCATGTATCGAAAATATTCCTGAATTTTCACAAATAAAATAAAATATTTGCATTCTAGGGTTTAAACTTGAAAAATGACATAAGCGGTAGGGATTTTTCTTATTGTGAAACGAGACTAGAACAAAAATGTTGTTTAGTGTTATAAAACTACGAAAAGTCAAATCAATCCCATAAAAATACTATTAACTGTAAACTCTGTACATAGAAATATGTTACTTTTGTAATATCAAAGAGAAACTAATATGGTAAAAATATTAAAGAATTGATTGTGCGAAAATTTTTACATATACATTCCAGTTGCAAATGAGAAAAAAAACTTTTAATTTAAATTCTAACATTATTAAATTAAATGAAAGAAAAAAATCTCCTATCTAAAACTGTAATACTTTTCTTTGTTAAAAACAAACGAGAAAAATAGTCTATAGCTGATTAATAAAACGTAAATGCGCGGAAAAAACGTTCGACCAATTATTTTCTAGCTAATTATATAAAAATGAATATACGAAATCCACAACTAATTTTCATGTAGGATTATCGACGAAGAAATTCTATTGTTTTCTTGCGGATCCACTTTAAAGAGTTTTATGCGATTAATAACTTAAAAATATACAAAAAATATAAAGCTCATATACAGAAAAATGTATTGTGTATTTTCGAGGAAACGAAATACAGATATATCTATAGCATGTATCTATTTATTTATTGATTGTTTTTGAATCTTGGTAAATATTTTTATCTATGTGTATTTTATGTAAGCACACAGGCAAAATAGAACTACATTACCACGCATTATCAAGGAAAAAAACATGTGATGACTCCACAAAGCATCGACTATACTAATACTCCTTTATTACCTTCACGTACTGTTTCAGCAAATACCACACGTATTTCGTCGACCAGTTTGTGCGAATGAATAAAGACACGTTGGAATGTAATGAAACTAAAAAACGAAGGTTTAAAAAATTAAAGCAGACACTGTAAACGGCTGTATGTAATGTAAAATAACAGAGATTAAAAAAAATGTAAACTCCTTATGTGTGCAGCGTCACGGCACATCCGTTCGCATACATACTGAGTAAAATTTAATTTAAATAAATTATTATAAAGAGAATATTTTATTTAGTGTATTTTTTTATTTCCAATGGTCCGAGATTAATATCTTTTTAAATCCTGTCTACATAACATAAATAAAAATGCAAGAAATTGTTTTTTTTTTTAATCGTTCACTACTTTTTACTATAGCTTACTATATGTGTTATGTCTTTATTATATTTCTTCATGGAAATATGATATAAGCTACGTACGAAGATTCCTCTTTATATAAAGTACAGAAACTGCCATAAAAATACTAGTTTTCAATATCGTAACATTTTACAGCATTTGCAACGTTGCCACAGGATATTTCGTATTTCTAAAACTGAATGTCTGATTGACTTCTAGTTTTGCTAAAATGATTATTTCAACTAATCACTACGCTGCTGTACTCGTTATCTTAATTAAACCCCATTTATAATAACGTGATTTAGCAAAATAAGGCTATTTGTAGGTTGGGTGACGTTTCCTGCAGTCGCCCAACACCCACGTGTATTTCCAATACCACCAAAAAAAAACTAACAAAATCTCTAATTTTGACATAATGATTAATTGAACTAAGTACAACTCTGCTCTCGACTTTTATTGTAAGTTTTATTTAGAAAGCTATACCCATTATAAAACCCGCAATTTTGAATATTGTAGCCCAGGCATCGGATGGAAGGGTAACAATTACACTCGTTGAAATTGACTTTCTCCGTTGTACACGCCATACTTATTTCTTACCTAGCTCTTACGGGCGCTATCCCCGCTCGTTACAATATGCTATACTTATCGTCATAAGCCATTTAAACCTTAGTATTGGTAAAAGTAAGAGTTTGGTCCGGACTACGACTATACCAAAAAATTCATGTAGATACCTATTTATAGTGCAAAAGTTTCTGTATGGGTCCCAGAATGTGGCAGAGACCCTGTATCTTTAGCTAAATATGAACATATCCATAAATTTGTGCTGAAATGATTAAAATTTATATTAAAAGCCTGTGGCAAAGCTTATAAATTGCTTGGAGCATTCCTAAAAAAATCACAGAGGTAGCAAATATCAAATTAAAGAAAGTCATCGTAAGAGAAAATTGTTCCTTAATGTCCATCACTGACTGAAAATTCAAAACTTAATGATAAATTATTTAAATACATATTTGCTTATAGAAATAAATTGTTCATTGGATCATCGCCAAAAATATCATAGAACTTGATTTTATTGTTACAAATATTCCTACCGAAGTCGAGGAATCGTAAATATATAATTGCAAAAAATTATAACATAAATCATACACTCGATCATAATTTTTTAGAGTCAGTGGATAATTGAGTTAATTTTTGTAAAAGATATAATATATTTAAGATTCCTCGACTTAGGTAGGAATGTTTATTAATGTGACTAAGGACCTAGGACATCCGATTACCTATGGCATATCGAATACCTTTCCACCAGAAGTAAGTTATTGCTTGAATATAGAGTCTAGTAGTGAAAAGTAACAGTATTGGGGCGAATAATTATCATTTTACATAATCATAAAAATTATTGAAAAAAAAGGAAAATCACGATGTAAAATAAAAAAACATTTACGATACCTCTGCGTCATTAAATTTTGCAAATAAGACAACATTTTGCAATAAAAAACATAAGCATATACGGAGTTATGAAAAATATAGAAAATACAAACAAAAATCATTAGGACAAGATAAGTAATCAGAAACCGTATCAACTTTTCTTGGTTTTACATAAAAGTTCACAATTTGACTGTTTTGACTTTTAATTACAGATTTTTTTTCAGGGTTGCCAAATACTTTTGCTTGTTTACACAGAGAAGCGATGAAAACTAAGATTTCAATTCTGGTTTTCTCTGCTCCTACAGTTTCCCACTGCACAATAATTGTTAACAGTGATGATTAGTATCTTTTTTTTTAAATTATATGAATTTTTTGACGTCCACTGCACTTTATATTATTAATAGAAATAACAAATTAGCTTAAATGGCTATGCTAAACAATGTTTTCGCCTGGGATCGTCTAGTTATGCTGCTCACCGTGTGAGGTCGGGGAAAGTGTGTCAGATCTCATATGCATGTCAAATTTTATTACGATCGGTCGCGTGGTTCGCGCCGTCCGCACAGACATTTTCTAAAAATAAAAAACCCATGATTTTAACTCTCAACACCTCCAAATACGTATAAGTTTTAGCGAAACTGCAAATTTTACTATAACAAAGCTTCCTCCAGGAGGAAGCAAAATTATACATCAAGGCGATTCGTTACTACGCGATATAATGAAAAGTAAATTAATATTAAAGTGGTATTTTTGAAAATAATTAAAATCTATATTTTATGTAAACGATTCTTTATTTACGTATTAAATACATAATTACGTCAACGCAAATCAAGAATCCATTAAATAAAAAAAAAAATAATAATAAAATGTTAATTGATGATCTACGTTTGAATCGTTCGTTCGTATCTTACAACGGCGCATCAGTACTCTTAAGAATACGTGGAATGTACGAGTCCTACACAACGTGCTTAACCACGTTCAATAGTCTTATTTACAAAATACTCGTACCATAAATCAATAATCATAATACATAATAGTAAGAAAAGGTTTCGCAAATAGCAAAACTCTTAACGCTTTCAATATGATAATGTCAAAAATAAACACGCCACAGTATTTTTTCTGGCTTTCTTCTCTAATTTTCGTATAAAACTCTAAATTTCTGAATGTGGCTTTTGCAATAAATCATTAGACATATCACCACTCTGAAGTAGACTTGAATTATTCAAATTACTAATCGTTATCATAAATTGTCGATAGAGCAAAAGTAATGAAAATGGATGAAGATTTTCACTTTGTGCATTACTGGTCAAATAATCAGCTATGCCGTGTAACTATATACATGTAGACACTGCAAGGATTGAAGATCGTCTATTTCAAAATAACAAAAGTCCAACATCGAATTGAGCATTGAATAAAAATAAAACTTAATTAAATTCAAGTAAATCAAAACGAAGAATATCTATAAATTCTATAATAACAATGACTCCTCTTAGATTCATAACACGCACGCTTCGTTTCTAGGTACACACGACCGTGCAGCAAGGAATTTCTGCGTATATATTCACACACATACATATATAAATTAATATTTATGTAAATATAAATGTAATGCCTTCATCGACTGGGGGTTTCATGCCGTTATACCGACGGTGAGTCGGTCAAGGTGAGACTAGTAGCAGTGCATGCAGCTGTCGATCATGTCGCGGCACTCTTGACCGGCTTGAGCACGTTCTCCGTGAACTGTCCGACGATGTTGCCTCGCGGATGGTAACAGGCGACAACGACACAGGTACCGTCGCGCTTTGCCATGCCGATGCCCATCTCTCTCGTATTGCGCCAAACTATCTGCGTAAAATGGCCTAGGGAAGAAGAAGACTTGTTTAATTCTGGATTATAAAAACTACGATATCTGGAACGAACAGTTTTTTCTCATTTTACAATAGTTGACACATATATAACGTCGCTTCAAACAATTACAATAATTAAGATAACGGATTGTATAGCAAAACGACGCGCCGAGCACTCGTTCGTTTTAGAAACAATTGATTGCTAGCGCTTTATCGCTCGGATTGAAAATATAATGGTATGTTTCCCTATTTTACGTAATGTTTATAAATTAAAATGAGGGGTAATCAATGCAAATCAATTTTCGATATACGTACAGGTATTGAGAACTTTAGGCTCGACTCCAAATTTATGCTCCTTCCTTTCCGAATACCATTTCGAGATGACTTCTCGAGGTGAGACGATAAGCTTGGGATCGGAGCACTGCATTGAATATATGTTCTCGCCGTACGGCGACGAAGACTGTGGTATGAGCTTGTTCGTATTTAGTAGCGTGCACGCCCATGCCTGTAGATAAGAATTTGCTCAATTAGTAACGCTCGTATAAGAATTTAATAAAATAGCTTTATCATCAGCTTGGAACAGAGAATATTCATCGATACGTCAAAAAATTCAAGTGCTAAACAACAAGATTACATCGTTATTTGTATTGCTGATAAGAAAAGCCCGGTATATCAAAAAAATGTGCTTTCGACAAAATAATTTATTAAAATTTACGAATCTCATAATGTCTGCGTTAAATGCGAAATTTCACTTAGAATTAGAATGCTTTCGAAAGTTTTTCTGCTGCACGAATTTGCATGAGACCTTTTCGAAGTCGAGAAAAAATGCAGCAACTGTGCATTTTCTAGTCGCTCCTGTGAAAGCTAACCGTGAAACTGAACCAAATAAGAATGTAACGAAAATCGGAGTGCAAACTCTCGACTTTAGAGTTGGAACAATTAAAATACGTAGAAAGTTACACTCACAAACAGTTGATTGATGTTTATTTCGAACTGTTTCCGTCAATTTTAATTTTTCCTCATCTCTATAATACGGACAAGCTTTTATTCCTATATTCAATATATTATATCACTAAATTATAATACAAGGTTAAAAATGTTAATCAACCCAATAGCCCAAAAAGTTTTCGTCGTCTCAAACAAAAGATCGCACGCAAACGACATTCACCTTGGCCGCTGCGCTCAAGTCGGCATTGAGCCTTAGTTCGGGGACTCGGTGTCTCCTCCTGTACTCGTTGTGCACCTTGAGCGCTTCGTCCTGCCAGGCTCTTTCGTCCATGATCTTGGGGACGGGATCGGGGCTGGATTTTCCCGGCTGCGGCGAAGAGGACGTCGAGGAATCGTCGCGCGGCGGCAGAACGTTCTCGGTGAAACTCCCAAGGAAGTTGCCAGGTGGATTGTAATTGGCTACGACGTATACCTCGCCGTTGCGGTTGCGCGCCATGCCGACGCCTAATTCGGTACTGTCGCGCCAAACGACTTGCGTGAAGTGGCCCGTCTTCAGGGTTGTTGGCTCCTTGCCGTACTGGTGTTGCGACTCCTCGGCGTACCTGGTGGTGGTGTGCTTGCGTTAAATAGCGGTTCGTGCAAGCAGCAAGAAAAGCATCATTTAATCGAAGTAGCGACTCACCACTCGTTAACAGGCTCCTCGCCCCCGACGACGGTCTTCGGATTCGAGCTCCACATGCAGTAGAGGTTCTCTCCGTAGTCGATGTTCGCCCTGTGCTCTAGCCTTCCCCTCGTCGCCAGCACGTTCGCCCATTCTTGACTAGCCTTGCAGAGCTGCGAACGTAGAACAAGGTACGTCGTAAGCTACTTTTCATTCGCAAAAGAAAGGCCTCTCTTTTCAGCGTTTGCTCGCTAGCGTTAAATCGAGGCTAATTGCAATTAATTGTCGGCGGAGGAAATCTGGTGAAATTAGCAGCAATAAAGCATAATTTATAGCGTGTCGTAACCTGTTTGCTGAGCCGCAAGGGTGGTACACCATGACGAGATCGGTAAAAGTTGTGCGTGTCGAGGCACACGTTGACGAATTCCTTGGACGGCCCCGATCTGCGTACAGACGGTTTACGTGGTTCAGTCTTTGTTATCTACAACACAAATAGGGTAAAAATGTATCGTCGGAGCGACTGCATGTTTGCTTCTTACGTATGGGCTGTTAACCTAAAATTTTCGAGCTACATGTTCTCCAATAAAAACTTTAAATATCGTTTAGCCATCCACTTTTCTCCTAACAGTGTATCAATTTTTCACATTTTTCAATTACTCCTGAATGACCTTAAATTTGACTCGATAAAACTAGTCATGCGGTATTGAGCTAACGCGCGAATTCGCGATGCACACTTTCTACAAACGCAGCGGTGGCAGCGGTGCAAAAAAGCAAGCTTCGGGTACAAACAGAGAGAAGCGGAGGAATATGAAAATGCGAGCGATAGGTGTAGGTATAGAATAGGCCGAATGAGAAAACTGACCGGTTGCATAAATTTCCCATCATCGCCTCGGTGAAATCTTCATCTTTCCGCGCGCCAAGTTGTATACATCCTAACACACATGCATGCGCGCCGCTGCATATAATGAAAATCGACGATCGTTGCGCGCCTACTTCCGGCAGTATTATGAGCCGCAGTACGGAGAGAACGTCGTCATTATCGCGCTAATTGATACCCCCTTGATCAATTATCGAGTGTAGCGGGGACTTTGGAAGATGAACAGTGACATTTTCAGTTCTTTCGAGAAAACTTTATAGGGAAAGACGTTTTTTTCGAAATTGTTTGCCAAGACATGAATCCTGAATGATACACCGTGCCACTTTCGATACTTGTTTGCCACAAGTATGTACACATGAACAGATTTAGGAGTGCAAAAAAGAGAGGTGTCGAGAGAAACGTGTGATGTTCACATTGGAAAAAGATAAAATTATTTCTATTGATAAATTTCGTATTTGGCCGATAGTCACAAGAAATGTTTACTTGGATTGAAAACAAGCCGAATTTTTGCGCCCATCTTAAATTGCAATCTACTAACAAAACGGGTACCCCGATCCAGCAAGCAGAGGAAAAAGCGTGCCACTTGGCAGGAAAAAATTCACTTTAAAAGTGTCCATTAATCTCCTTCGACAACTGCATACTCCACGCTCGTCTATCCCGGATCGCGGATTTCTTGGCAAAATAGTTAATAACGAGCTTGGTGTGCTCGAGCGTCTCATTAACGTGCGATACGCTTTTACAAATCGCTCCGCTTTTAGGCGCGGTGCTGCAGAGTTTCCCTCCTCGCAGTACTTATATATTTACCGTCTCGAACGCTGTGCTCACGGGTCGTTAGCATCATTCGTTTCTCTCGCGCCTCGTTTGTTATAAGCATGCGAGGTGACACGATGGATCGTTATTGTTGTAGCTAGAGATGTGATTCGGGCAGCAGAGAAAGAGAAAGAGGAAGCGTGGCGATCAGTGATTTTAGGTCGATGGAAAGCAGCGGAGAGCCTCTGCTATAAGCAGTATAGTGCACGCGACTGTGTGGACTATTCGCGCGCGAGCGCGCCGGACTTTTATGAGGCTCAGGAATCGTTATGATTCCTTTTGATAGGAGCTCGTTTGGAAGCCAACGGACTCAACTTATGTCTCGGATAACGGCCTCTTAGAGGCAGTAACGATGATAGGTATTTATTGTCCGCATCGTAGCTGTATATTCGTGCTTGCGTCGATGCATGAGAATATTTATACGTATAACACTACCTACATGCTATTAAAAATATCAACAATTTTCTTTTCACATATCAAGCGTACCCATTATTTTATTTTGCATTCGTTCTGACAGTTATTAAGGCTATTAGATTATCAAGCACACACCATACTCTCGCGCACCTAAATCTTATGCCGTCATTGCACAATATGCTCAAGACAATAAGGGAATAATTTCGCAATCGCAAAAAGATCTCAGTAGCATTCCGTAGAACAAGCCATATGCATAGCAAGACGTTGTTTGTAATTACCTGTGAGGAGGAGTATCTGGCGGAATCCGGCGAGGCCGAGGAGGACCTCGCACTGCTACAGGACATGCCGTCGCTACCCAAGCTGCTGTGGAAGCTACCGTGGAACGAGCTGGACAAAGGTCCCGGAGATGCGGGTGATGCCGTCAGTGGCGATTTCGACCTCACCGACTCTGCTCTCGATCTGCAAAAAAGCACAATGTCAGACTCTCTTATAAATGCCGTTTGACGAGAATGACAAAGAGAATGGAATTCAGCTGATAGTTGCAAATTAATAATTAATAAAGGTTATACACAATTGGCCGCTTTAAGAGCGCGGCCGGAATCACGTATGCTATTACAAAAAGAGGGGCTGGAAGCTATTGAACAAAAAACGACTATAAAAAGCGAGGATTATAGACGAAGTGCTAAGCGTTTGCGCAGGAGATAACGTGACTTCGTCTTAATGTCGGTATCTCTTATTCTTTTCTGCTTTGACTTAGTAATGAGAAGCAGATGAGACTATATGTGACTGAACGAAAAAGACTCATCAGTTGCTTGTCGACGCGCGCACCTGTTGGTTCTTTTTCTTTGACTCGTAGTTAGATTTATTTATCCCTTGGTCTTTGCGCTAGTTAACTATTTTAAATAAAACTCATTCTACCTAGTTTTTACAGCACCCGATCTACCACCGGCGCTCCCCAGCAGAGATGCACAGATATACATGGCCTCACTTCATCAGGAGCGCCGGCCAGTCAACACATCAATGGCAACACAACAAGTCTACAAGTTTCTCTACGTTATTTACTCAAAGATTATTCAGTTTAGTTTTTTCATTCTCTTAAAAGTGTCACAATTATATATTTACTCGTTTGTCACTAGTTTCTGTTTCTACGATTTTTACCTGTTTCCCAGTTGTGAGCCCAGGCCCTAGTGAATAAGAGTGTAAAAGGCTAAAGACAATATAATAACAAAGTGCGTGACACATAAGGATATTTCGGAAACGTTACAAACCCGTTTTCTACGATTTAAAAAAAATATACTTAGCAAGCCAATAAATTTTTACTCTGTTTAAAAATAGTATATTATGCAACGGGTACAGAAAGACTGCATTTTCGAAACGAGAGTTTACATTATAAACATGCTGTAACGAGTTTTGAAAATTCAGTCTTTATGTACAAGTTACATACGATATTTTATACTTTTATACGACAAGAGCCTAAAATTCACATTAAAATTGTGATTTTGAGGTCAGAGTGGTATAAAAGGTTTCCAATACATATAGCAACGCATACGAGAAAAAAATCAGCCAGGAAAAGAAAGGTGCACCACGTGAAGTGGAAAACCGCTGGCGCTTATTTGTAGATTTTCCTTTTCTCGAATCACGGCGAGAAAAAGTATCGGAGTCGGTCATGGATATGGCGAGACAGGGAAAACAGCGTTATACCGGGTGATTATAAGGGTAAAGTGTGTTGAGCAGTCGTCGTCGTTCAGCCAGCTCGGCGTTTCCGATTTCGCGCCGATCGAAAAAGAGTTCAAGCGGCGAAAGTCTTCTAGATTAGATTAAAACGATCGATACAGGCAATTGTGGACTGTGGAGGTAGACATTTTATTGCGTTTCTTTGTATTGGTTTAAATTGAGGCTTTCCAGATGAACCACGATAAAATGCGGAACGGAAAAGGTTTACTGCAGTAAATTGAAAAGCTTTTTTCCTATGTATTATTATATACTTTCAAAAAATATTTCATGAACTATGATTCATATAAACAGAAGCATCCAGTTATCCATGTCAAGATAAATGAGGTAAGGGATTGATTTTTAATTAACATAATTTACTTTACGCGCACAAGAATTTTCTACAGATTACTCATTTAGATTCATATAACATGCACTTTGTCTCTATTTGAGGTAATTACATAGACGTTTATGGAAATCGCATTGTTGGCATTTTTGCGTGGATTAGAAATCAAAAGTTATATTTTTATGACTAACAATAGATCCGATAAATACTTGCAATATCTGTATAGAAATTGATGTATTTGTCAAATTTATTCATGAATAATTATGTCGTGCAATATTCTGTTTTAAAAATATTCAATACATGGAACAATATAGAAATGTATTATACTTTTACTTTTTATAAAATTGAGACGGTAAAAATTTACCAACAATAGCTGCTATATTTGGTAGTTGTTATTGTTCCCTAACTCATAACCTTTTATACGCGCGACTTGTTTGTACTGGTTGTTGCAAAACATTATAGTGTACGCCGTATGCGTCTAAACTACGTAAGTATTGCAACGCAAATAATAATATTGTGCTTTTATTTCCTCGAGTCTCTTCGGCATTTCCTGAATAGTATCACGTACTTCCATTCTTATTTTATTTTCAGCAAGATGAGAAGTAATTGAGTATTCCATATTTTGCAAATGAAAAAATGTTTTAAATGAAGCCAGTTCAAAATAGAACGAACGAATTCTACACCTTTTTTTTAAATATAGCTTCGACAGTAGCATACTTATTATGCACTTTAGGCTTGAAAACCATTTCGACAATGACACATATCATTTTTTTCAGCTCAAATATAACGATAAAATGTAAAACTCGCAAACTGAAAATTACAGCACTCCAATAAACAAACTCAACCTTAATAACCCATTAACCTTGCACCCCTCACGCAACAGCTCGCAAAAAATCGATACCCCCGACCGCAATGCCTCGCTCACAAGTGCAGCGAATCCTTAAAAACAAAAGTACTCGCACAAGATCGCGTACAGCGTATAGAGAAAGAAGCGCGGAATGCGTAATTCGTTGACCCTCCTTCCAGTTGTCGTGCTGCTGCGTGAAACTAGGCGAGAAGCCGTCAGCGACGCGTCAATCCTGACCTGCATCTACAGGAGGTATAAGCCGGCATGTACGTAGACGCGGGGGTTGTGCAGTCTAGGTATGCGAGACTTGTTTTTCAGCCTCTATCCGCACGTTCGCGCGTAACGCCCCTGAAAACGCGCTTTTCGAGATTCTGCTGTGGCTGCAGCAGTATTTTTTGTTAGTAGAGAGTATCTATATGATGTACAGCTTATGTGTGTATGTGTGCATATATATATATATATATATATATAGGTGGCATTCGCAATGTCAGTGTCATGAAGGAGAGCGCTAAGGTGAGAGTTGTGTTATTCAACTTTTTTGTGTAAGGAAGTCGATTACGACGCAACATCCTACCAGCATATAAGAGAAAAGGTGATACTTATGAGCTAGTGTAAACAGCAATCGTATACACCTACGTATATTATACAAAAACGCGATCAAATGCAAAACTATTTATAACTCGGATATGTTGGCACAATGCGAAAATTATTCAAGGTCATTTACATCGTAAATTGAAGCGATTCGAAAACTGTTGCAACGTGTAAATCTCGATTCGACTTTCCAGCATAATATAGTGCGATCAGCAGCCAACACGCCGTTCACATCTTTTTTCTCAATGACTCTCCGGAAAAAGTGCGATAATACAGGCTCAGAAAAACAGTTACGCCGTAAATTACTTGCAAGACTAAGTTTTCCATTTTTTTCATCTCCACTCTTTCACTTCCCTTTTCCCGTTAAATCAGGCCTGTATCTTGGTGTGCACGCTGATGCGAGAGAAGTTAACGAAAGTGTTGCGAACGCGCGCTTGATAATGCCTGACTCTTTTCTTGCATTCTTTGCGTACAAAACGGACGCGCCCTGCTGCGAAGTCGTGTTGACTCTGCGGAGAACGACGCGGTACATGCGCTACTCATTTTCCGATTCTATCCCTTATCGCGAGAAATCATGGGTTTCTTTTATTTTTACTATTTATAGAAAACAGAAACAATCATTATCGCGAGAAATCATGGGTTTCTTTTATTTTTACTATTTATAGAAAACAGAAACAATCAGAACAGATGTTGCCCCGGTGATCGACTTCCATACTCATGTTTATACAGAGTTAGGTATTTACGCTTTTGTTTTGATACCTTTCGGGTGACACTTGGTCGACGAAGCCGACGACCTTTTTTTTCGTTCCGTTTACGTTGAGCGAGGGCATACTACAAGGGGAACGATAGTCTGTGTATTCAGCTATTACAATAAATATGTTTAAAGTCTGGGTTAAAGAGCGCGAGATATAAATATACTTCGTACTTCTAGCCAGGAATCGCTTTCCTCTCTCTTAGCATTGTTTGTGTTCAGAATGAAAATCGCGTATTGTTCTGTACACTCGAACAATGGCTCGGCAATCGTCACGTTACGTATTTAAGTTTTATACATGCAGCGTACCTAAGCGAATGCGAGATTTCGATTTTATTACATTATTTTTGAAAGTTTGGCTCTCGATTCCTCGCTCGAAGCACTCTGTTAGATAGGTAATTTCTAAGTCTTACTGTACTATGTACAATGCTACTTCTAGTCCGTTATAAAATCAATAAGAACAACTGGTACAGTAATAATATACAATTTTTACAGAAAAAGTTGTCGATTTATTTCTATTCTAATGTTCATAGAAATATTTTCTGCAATATCAGTTAATTCTAAAAACTCTAGTTCATAAATTATTGCGATAGTTGTTTGTATTTCTATATAATAAATGCAGATAATTTTTATCAGGTAATATTGATTGTCGGAACAAAGATCAAATCATCAGAAACAACACCAAAAGGAACTATATATTAATAATCTTCGTAAACAATCGCTCCAGTAAAAACTCTCACCTGTTTGATTTTGGCGTAACTATATCCCTCGTCTCGGAGGTATACTTCCTCTCAGCCCTACCGCCGCTGAACAATTCCACCGTCTCGCGGGTGACGGTCTCGAGCAAAGGCTCGCCTCCGCGACGTCCCTTGCTGAAAGTCCGCTGGTCCGTCTTACGAACCATGACGACCCGCGACAGCGGCTGATTAAACTCGTGGCCGTGCATTGTTGGTGGTATCATCGCCAGAGACTGCGAAAGTGGACCACCGACCCTCGGTGATCTGAAATGAATGAAAAATAAGATTTTAAAGCTTTTTTTATATAAGATTGGTTTATCAGAAATCGCTTAAAAACATATCCGAAAACAATTGCTGCCAATATAGAGGATGGATACATGTGCACAAATTACTTTCATCCATCCACCAACATAATTTAAAATTTCTTTTAACGCCGACATCAACATCGCATAAATACAACAAGTCATAATGAATGAACTCATTCCATTCGTGTTGGGATCAATTTATTGGAAAGGAAACAAAGTGCGTGCTTTTATTCGCTTTCTACTATTTCACTCGGATTGAAAGAACGACTGCCCAAAAAAAAATACAGCGGATAAACCAAATTAGTTTTGGGGCCCTGTCAAAAATTACATCTAATTAAGCCAATCCAATTTATTAAATTTTACGCGTTTTTTTGCTCTCTGCCGCCTTCCCCTTGATCTCAAACTAATTTATTTCGCTACAGCTAGGACGCATATCGAAAAAAAAGAATCAAATTATTTACGATGAGGAAGTCGTTTCGCGTTGTGTATAGAACGAGAGAGGCGCATAACCTAGTGTAATTGCACGTTTAATGAATTTCGCGTATCCCATTAATTTTACCGACACGCCATGTACAAGTACCTGTACATGCGGCAGATCGCGTGTGCGCCGCGAGTCTGTTTACTTGCACTTGTTCGCGAATAGACGTCTACACACGCGGGAACGACGTTACGTATTTGCGTAATGCAAATAACGCACGAGGTAGCGCGATTGTTGGAAGTAGGTTGAAATCGTAGTATTTATTCAAGATACTTTATTTAAATAACACAGCCGAGATCGCACTACATAGTTATTACAGAAAACTAGTGACAAAGAGTAAAATATAATTGGGACACTTTTTAGAGAATAATTAATAATATACTAAATAAACTTTATATGAACAAAATTAGAGAAAGCTTGTTGTGCCGCTGATATGTTGGCTGGTCTGCGGTTCTTGAGGAAGTGAGGCCCTATGCCTCTGCGTCTCTGCTGGGGGGCGTCGCGTCGGTGATCGGTCGGGTGCAATAAAACCCAGGTAGCAACCCTCGGACATCTGTTCCGCTCGTGTACAGCTATAAGCTGTGTGTGTGTGCATATCGTTGTATGAGCGAGTATTTTCTCAACAGCGATTATTCCGCCAATCTAGTGCATACGGAATAGGATCGTCTTGTAATTCGCTCGACACGTTAGATCCTCACTTTGGATTATTTTCTACTCGGTAATCAATGAAGCCGAATATATTTACGAGAATATGTAACTGGCTCTTAGAGAGCAGCGAGGAAGAGAGACGTTTATTGGCTTGAATGGATGCTAGTAGTATAATGTATGCCGAGTGTCAGAAGTCAAGTATCGGAATAGTTTTGTTCTGGGGTGTCACGCTGCCGTAGACTTTCTAAATAATAAGAAAATCTTTTACCTCGAAGTCAGTTCACTGATTTCCTTGTTACACCAGAACGAGCAAATTTATTCCGAGTTTTTCCCCTCTTTGAGACTCCGTATTGACTCGACTGAGTATAATGCGACTATTGTGGTATCTCGGATATATATTCATAGTGAATTAAGATTGCTCCATATTTTATGTAGTTAGCTAAGTGTGCTAACTAGATGCTACAGCATACTCAATGTGATCATTCATTGATTTCAAATAACCAGCTTTAACGAAAATTCCACGTTGAACTGTAAACACTATCCGGAAAAAACAACAATATTTTTTCAAGTGCACTTTTTCTCATTTATCATACAGTAAAATTAATGTGTTTAAAAATAGCGTCGCACCACACGAACAGTTCATAAAGCGGCTTTTGTTGGAAACATGAATTATAATCCAGCGTTTTGACTTTTAAAAAAGCTTCGTGTCAAAGTTTGCCGCAATTTCTAAGTAAAATAAATAAGAATACAACTATAATCGGGTTGTTGGTATCGGGTTGTTCTTTAACTATGTCACAAGTTTTTTATACACCGTTTCTAGTAAGCATAATAATACCGCGATGCCAAGATTAATATCAAATAGCAACGCCTTGTTTGTGTAATGAATTATGAGAAACAGTGTCGTAAAGTAAAGTAACATGTGGCTATACAGAGAAGTAAGTGTATAGCAAAGTAAGAACAACAACAACGGTTCGAGCAGTATCCTTTCTAAAGATCTTATAGAGTACATGGCGAGCAGCAACATGTACAATGCCTTATGAATAAAAATCCCTTCAGAAACAACGCAATTCGGCTTCTCTCTATGAAATATAATCAACAGTGTAAAATAAAATCAACAAAATGACATAACGCCAGCGAGTCTCGAGAAAAATAACACTCACCAAAAGCCGTCCGCCCCGTGCGACAAAAGGTACACCCAAACTCCAGTCGAAAAACAACAGTCCCGCACCCGCGCACTCTCACTTCGTCATTACAAAAGCACCACGAACTATACTATAACGTATAGAGCGAGTGTACGGATAGTACAATATGGGGAATAGGTGTAGAATATACACACGTATAGCAGCGAGAACCGGCGCGCGCTCCGAGCGAGCGTCGTGAACTGGCGGCAGCTGGCCGGCGAAGGAAGAAGAAGGCATTCTCTTCCCTCGACGCTGCGCCGCGCGTCGCCGGTGCGGAGAGCCGGCCAATTAGCCGTTATGCGCGCCGAGTCGCTTCGTGCAGCGCGCTGTTCTCTGCCACTCTTGGCTATAGCACATAGCTCGCCTTATCGCGCAAGCGAGAGCCGAGGCGACACGCCCCGAGTGCACGATACCATCCCTCTCCATATAGAGGTATCAACGCTATACAGAAAACGCGTGCCAGCTCGCGGCCTCGTCTGTATTGTCATGGAGGTTTATATGGGTGGCGATGCAAGGATCGATGATGTAGGTTCGATGCGCGAGCCGGTTCCCCGCTGCACTCGCTCCATAGTGTACATGAACGAACGAGGCCTGTATGTCGATAGACGGCACTTTTTATCAGCGCTGTATAAAAGCTTGCTTTTGCGTACTTCGTTCTTTCTTTTCATACCGGTTTGCGATTACTTTCACTACTCGAGCGTGGGGTGGAAGCAATACGAATTTGGAAGTTATTCAATTTCGTTACGGACATCCAAGCTGGAACGTATATGCATAATAGCTACGGGGAGATAACTGGTTGTAATTATAAAAGCAGGACAACTCGTGAATTGCCAGAGAGTGTCACCGAGCAAATATTTACGGAATGCTACTTATGTTAAGGAACTCGAGAAGTGCCCTTCCTATTTATTGCAAAGATCGTCTATCGATTTGTACAATGATCTCAAAGAAAAATTCTTATCGGAAAACTCGACTATAGTGCGCGCATAAATCACGCAAGGCACGCGACGAATCCGAAAGAACGCGCGAGAGAGCAACCGGTCCGCTTGGCACTCGAAGCTCGCGCGGGTATAAAAGGTCGCTGACTGCTCGAGGCTGTGGTCCAAGATTGATCGCAGCTCGCGGAAAGACAGAGCTGTACACAATGAGCTTTCTCGGTCACTCGTTGGACGTCTTCATGCATTAGAGCTCGGCCGAGCCGCCGCCTCTTATTCTCTCGAAAGTGAATGATTTCGTTTTTCGTCGATTCCAGTGAGAGCCGCGACGACGTCGCTCGCTGTACTGTTTACAGTTACGTCTCGGATGAATGGCAGCTCCAAGGGATAACAACTCGTCGGTGAATGGATTGATTTCCTGAAGGGTAATTGCTCGAATATTCTACCCATGAGTTCGGTACCGTTTCATTACTTACAGATAAACGAAATCTGTTCGAATTCGAGACATCGGAGTCGCACCGAGAAACGAGAAAAAGACAATAGCTCCTATCTTAATTAATGGTAATCACGCACAGCCGCGCATCATGTCTGAGCCTAACTTCCGCTTTTGCTCTGGCCATCATCACGCGAGACAGCATCGCGCAGAAAAGCCCGTGCGGATCGTAAGAAGGAGTCCAAAGGCGATGCAGTTATACCCACGAGAAATAATAATAGTAATAACAACGCAGAATACTCTCTCTGTCTCTCTCTCTCTCTCTCTCTCTCTCTCTCTCTCTCTCTCTCTCTCT
>QLSS01000127.1:226148-236264 GCA_024372645.1 Trichomalopsis sarcophagae
TCTCTCTCTCTCTCTCTCTCTCTCTCTCTCTCTCTCTCTCTCTCTCTCTTCTTTCTCTTCAATTCTTACTCTGAGCGAAGCAGCAGCAGCAGCGGTGGCGGCGAGTGCAGTACCGCTATTCGGGCTGACCGGAATCACTGCTCTGGAACAGAGCTCGCTGCAGCTGCTACCTATAAACTGCACCTCGAAAGAGAGACTGCTTGCTTCTGGGTATAACCCACGTGCAGTATATATATATATATATATATATATATATATATATATATATATATATAAGAGAGTGAGAAGCTACCGAGCGTTGCAAGCGATATGGGTATAGATGCTGCAATGTCGTGGGCGAATGCGCGCGGAGCCGAATAAGCATTAGAACACGTGTTTCTTGTTTATGATCTTACATAGGAAGACGGCCGCAACTTCGCGCAGTCATTATCGCTACTTGGGCATGTGTGCACGAGAGCGGTTTGTTTGTGTATGTGCGCAGTGTATGCGGTTAGGGCCTTGTTATGGGTTTGAGTTCGGGCAGTTTAGTCTTTAACTTTGTTTGTTTATTGCCGCGGGAATGTTGTGGCTGGTCGTGCAGGGATCTTGTATACTTTTCCATCACGTCTTACACGAGTGGAATCATTCGACTTTCATTGGCGATTTTGGAACGCCGTGTAATGATTTATCAAGATCCGTCACATCACGTAAACTGATATCTCATTTATGGTAAAAGTACGAGCCATAAAGCGATTACAAGTTTTACGAGAACCGTACAATTTTGTGTTCTCCAGCATACTTGCAGCCCGAATTAATTTCTACTTATCTAGATAAACTGTATAATGATCGTTTGAATTTCTTGCGGCTTATGTGGAAAATTATATCGGTAAAACATAAAATTTACGGTCATACGCGACGATGTAACGTTTTATAAATTGAAATAAATTATAGTAGCTTTTATGTGCATGTGTTGTCGACTACGCATTTGGATAAATTCACGTGTACTTTTCTAAAATACTCCAGCATTTATTACAATAATTACATCCGTGCATTTTCATAACCCGAATACTTTCTTCAAACTACATACAATCATTCTAAAACAAATTACCTCAATCGATTTCACATAAATTTCGCCGCATTTGTGTCCTGCCACGACGCACGATAAATTCATTTCGGCTGGTTCCGCTATCACTTTCGTTCAACTTTTATGATCTACGCACTCCGATCAAAGATAGTGAGGATTCATTTGGATCAACGTCAGTCAGAGAGATGCCTTCTCCGCAACTCAAATACACATGTCTGGCCGAAAGAAGCCGTATAGAACAGTCTAACCGGATTCGCATCGTCTTGAATTTCAGCTCTCCTACACGGAAAAAAATGGTTGGTAACAGTAACAAACCGCTTGGCAAAATACGCACCAACTAATTTTTTGGTTAACCTTACCAATAACTTGATAAATGTTACCAAAAAAGCAGGTAACTTACCAATTATTTTATTACACTTACCAAGTTATTGGTAAGGTTAACCAAAAAAATAGTTGGTGCGTATTTTGCCAAGCGGTTTGTTACTGTTACCAACCATTTTTTTCCGTGTATACACATATCGCCCCCTCGAATCAGCAAACTCACCAGCAGCAATGCGAAGAAGCAAGCGCTCACGCACGTGGTCAGCGCAGTAAAGCCGCCGACGTAGCCGCACCGACACGCCTGTCGCTGTGAATTATCCGTGGCGAATTACTCGCCTCTCGCGCCCAGTGAACGGCCGGCGCGAGAGAACAATTTTCCCGTTCCACTGTGCGAAGCGAGCTCTGTAATGTTCGTTTTGTAATTTCTAAAAATAGGAGGTAAGTGTAGCGCAAGCGAACAATTAAAAGCGCGGAGGCTTTGAGAATATTAATTGGGACACTTTCGGGACTGTACGCATGCACTTGTTGTATGAAATAATAATGCCTTTGCAGTTGCGAAAGAAATTCAGAGCGTATAATTGTCGCGTTGACTGTTTTTTTTTTTCGGAGTAAATTTGTCGGAAATGGCTAGATTTTATGGTTCCATTGTCACGTCATGTGCCGTGGAAATGTTTTCAAGAGTTGTATCTCTTTTTGATCTGGGTGGAAAAATTCGTGAACAAGTCGCGTGTACAATCGTGTCTCGTAATATGCGTTCTGCGCTGTATACTGCAGTAGTGTTAGCTATTTTTACGAATGGCGAAAATCATGTTGCGACACACCGAGGAAAAATATTAAATAAGTAACAACACACAGTCTACGTAATACATCGCGTCGAAATAAACACAAGCCGAGCGCATGTATGTCGGTATCAAAAATCACACTCACACACACACACACACACACACACACACCTTATCAACGCACCCCGCGCACATTTGCATTCATCGGTTACGCAACTCGCCTCCAGAAGCTTCTCATCATAATACGTTTCGGCGCAAATCAACTTCACCTGCGCTCGCGTACATGCTTCCTTTTATTTACGATTCTCCGTACTCGAACCTATCTAGGTCATTAAATTACGCGCGCACGTATCGCGATCTGCGCGCGAGAAGCCGAGAGCGAATACAGACGCATATATTATAAACATCTGCAGGGGGATACGCGTGTGTCACGTATGTAATTTTATGTATACACTGCTCTTTGACCTCCGCGGGGGTCGTGGTGGAAAGACGATAAAGGGATTTCCAGAGGAGGCACGTCGCGCACGTGACCGGCGAATCCAGGCAACGACACAAAGAGAGAACGTATACGTGCTCGACTAGCTGAACTATGATGTCAGTCTTTGGCTCCGCTTTTGCGGTCGGTTTTCCGAGGCGTAGATTCGAAGTTTAAGAAAAATAACGCGTTGTGTAACTTTCAATTGGTAACATCAGTATAGCGTGACGCTGTACTGTATCTATCTTTTAAAATAAAAAACGACTTTTGAAAATAGATTTTTAACTGGGACTTGATTTTTAATTATTAGATAGTTCATAACAAAAGCTTTTCGTATCTCGGTCACATCACATTGTTCGGCTCTTACAAGCTTGAACATAAAACGTCCATCCCACCCCATTTCTCAAACTTTTATCGCAGCACAGTATACCAAAACTTCGCTTAGCCAGTAAATCAATATTCATTATTCTTTGCGTCTTCCCGTATGCAATTTATGCGAATTCAAACAGCGTAAAAAACTTTACACGCGAAAACCGTTATCAAAGAGTACTGTTCGCAGCTCATCGCCGAGTTAAGCGATAAATTAAACTTCAACCCGGTGCGCGCACGTAATAGTTAATCCTTTCGCGGATAGAAAAAGTCAGTCCTCGTTACGCGAGATGCTGTACGGCATAAATCCTCCATCGTACACGCGAGCAAGTGACAAGTCTTTATGGGGATCGCTTTAAGAATATACAACTGACAATTCAGCGCTGGCTTTAGCGCGAGTTATTATACGCCAGCATGTCTGATGTACTTTCATACCGGCGGGTATTACATATATATATACAGATGTCTCGAATGAGACCGCGTACAATCGATCGAGACTCTCCGCGCTCGCAGCAGCGATGTTACAACATTCAAGTCGTAATTAAAAATTATTTTTATCTAACGATGCTGCAGAAGCTCTGGCGTTCGATATTTGTCATTTGAATGGACTTGAAAGGAGATGTTGATTGATGGGATACATTGTCACTCTTTGATGGAGCGGTCAAGTTTTGTTCTATTACGTAAATTATATGCGCAATGGTTTTCAGGAAAATTAGTTTTTCGAAATTGTTGAGCAATTAAGTTAGCGTTATTAAAGAGCTTTGTGAAAATATTGTTATTTATTGAATGAAGTTTCAAAAAAATATAAATAATATTACCAAGCTATATTACAACGTGCCAATACGATTATTATACGTTATACTAAGATCAAATATGTACCCTTTTGAGCTGGCATGAAGAAAATGTTTCAAGAGCTTTTCAGTAAGCAATGGGTGACTCTCTATTTCAAATCTAATTTCTTGTCGTACAGCCTAAAGCATGCTCGCTGTCAAAGCTTATGTATGGCTAGTCGAGTGCACGCTGTATATAGCCGAGCTTCAAAAAGTCAATAACCTTAAGAACTGCGTAGAATAGGCGCTGCCTATAGGAAGGCCTTTCAATCTGTTTTGTATAGAGGTTAAGTGAATCGCAGCAAAAATAAAACCATTGTAATAGAGCAAGACTGTCAATATATTTGTACAGTTAAAGCTGTTCAAATTCAAGTACTGCTGGTGTGCATACAGTATTTTAAAATATTCAAGCGATAAATCAAACGTTATTCAATGTTTTTCCTTCTAATCGTAATAAATTATGTGCTCATAAATTGATTTTTCGCGATCATGAATGACAAACAGCCAGTTTGTTTTTAATATAAAAAATAATGTATGAGATTAATACTGCTACATATCCACCATACCTATATTTAGAATCACATCAGATTTTTTGTCTCTAAAACGGATCTTCTAATAATTACCGAAGTGATCGATAGCCCTCTACAAGAGACGCCACTCCGGTGAATTGGTCTGGGTGAATTACAGCGCGCACAATGTATCGGTAATGATCGATAATTAGCCGACCGGCTCCTGCTGCAGCTTGTGTAAGCCACGTCTATGCTCTTTCTCCAGCATTGTCCAAGAGGCTGATGTAGTTTTTCGAGCCGTAGCCGCGGAGCGATGACCCATGTACTGAGAGAAATTTCGTGGTATCTCGGTGTGCGTGACTTGTAGAAAGTGTAGAGATGTTTCTTTTTACTATTTAGCAATTAAGGATTTTTATATTTTTTAAATCACATAGTAGAGACAATATTTTTCTCGAGTTGGCATCATCTGCAGTATCCCTTTAATTCTAAATCTTTTCAAAGTTATCCATGATAAAAAAAATAATAATTTTCGATACGAAACATTATTGAACTGCTATGCAAGGCGCAATTGTCATTTAATATGTGTATACTGTGCAGTGTAGACTTTTTCCATTTGCAAAGAATATATATAACATTTAAAGTTTGCTAAGTCAATTCACACGTAGGTGATAAGAGTAATACATAACCCTTTTTTAAACAAAACATTCTATTCTTTCCCGTATATAGCGCAAAATTCAACGATTGCGGAACGTGTGCGACGAACAATTTATTTAGTGTCGAGTATCTAGTGACGCATAGTACAGTAAACAGATAAGCAGAGTTGCGAGCAGATTTGGGTTACGAGAAAGCTTTTAAATGTATAAAAAATTGTTTGAAATGTCGATGTAAAACATTAGTAAACGTATTTTTACAATTCATTCAAAATATAAATAAATCCATAATCAAAAACTCATTAAGAAATTCATATTTTTCGTAACAAACTTTTAACTAGTTCACAAGTTACTTATTCACTAAGCACTATACTTCACTATCTCTTGAAATCTTGTTTCAGCAGAAAAAATCGCTAAAAGTACACTTATCAGCAAAAATCTTAAGAAGTAAATACGCAACTCGTCGAATGAAAACTGACAAAATTCTATATTCTGCATAATTAAGTTCAACAAAAACTCTTAGTAAATATCTTACATTCAAGCATAAGATTTATTTCACCCTCAAATTATTTTAACGCCATTGATGTATCAGTATTTAATTGAATTAATTATACAGAGTGCGAGTCTTAAAATAAACTTATTCGGCATAATAATTTGAAGAGAGACGCATTTTTTGCATTTTAATTGGCCGAGTAAAGCGCGAAGTCTCTCCAGGCTCGTCAAATAAAACCTAATAATCTCAGAGAGTCCCATGCAAGACTGCCTAACGAGCTGCTGCTACTCTGCTGACCCGATCCGTGTCGTTAAAATTCCACTCTCGGTCTGAAAAACGACACAAAAAGACGCGAAAAGCTGCACTGATTTTATTCGCGTGGACGCTTTTGATGAGAATTATGCGTCAGAGTCGTCTGTACGCGGCGGATATGTAATGGCTCGTCAAGGTTCGAGACCGGCAACGGTATGGCAGCTGTCACCGATGTTATTGTTGTGTGAGAGTGCAAGCCAAGTTCACGGCGCTCGATGAAGGACGAATGTTTTGTATATAGGCAAATCGATTTTGCATAAACATTTTTTATCTCGGTTATTTTTTGCAGTTTGTATAAGCTATTGCGAGGATCAATAAATAACCTTAACAACTTGTAACTATGCAGTGAACTGTGCAACAAAACAAATGTTATTTTGATTTTATATATAAGAATCGAATTTAAGCACTTTAGGTTATTATCGATGTACAATTACATAAGCTATTGTGTTAGCAACGTCAGTATGAATATGCTGACGACAAATATTACACATCTTTTATGTACAGTGCATAAGGTGCGTATCTCAAGTGATTCACCTATAGATATGAAAAAAAAATTTTTTTTCTTCACTTATTAAGTTAATTCTCAAACCAAATATAGCACAAAAATGAAAACAGTGGACATTCAAATTAATTCGAGCAAGCATTGAAAATTCTCCATCAAATGCTTTATTATAGACTCGTGTAGCTTATTCTGGAAACGCTCCTCCATATAACACTTATCATGTTGGTCCGCGAAGCACGAACGAGTGCTCCCACGCACAAGCGAGTACATATATGCCTCTCTGATGCGAAGATCCTTTACATAGCAAATAAAAGTAAATACCCGCGCGGTGACTTTTCTTTCCGGAGCTCTCGACAGACGTTAATTGTGGGATGGCGAAAGAGTGGAAAATCATGTTTCGTGCTATGGTGCAAGCCGGCAAAATTATCAGTGTTGAGTACTCGCGCAACTTTTGCGCATATATATATATATATATATATATATATATATATATAACGTCTTGCATAGTCAATAAGGGATAGCGTTTACTCGTGAAGAAATTGTTGAAATCTCTGCTCATAGAGGTTGTCTATTTTTGCAACTTATTTTTGCTTACGAGTTTCGTGGGAGCACTTGGCAAATAGCAATTATTTCTTTTTTTTGTAATTTGTTCTAGATAGTATTTAATTACTTGTGAAATCCAGATGCGCACTCAATTTTCTCGTATGTTCTCTCTTTTGATATACCAAAACTTTAAAATGTTGGCGTCATTCGAATTAGAACTTCAGTTTTCAATCTATCAAATTGCTTCATTTATGTCTTTAAAAAATCTGGTCAACATTTATTTAAGAAAAATAAAACGATTTGCCATCTTTAAAATCATTATTCATAATAAATAATCAAACATAACATTCAGATTCGAAACTAGTTGACATTATTTCATTCTTTATTATTTATCAGAGTAGTAGTACCAAGAAAAAAATCAATAATGTCATGAAAATTCCACAAGTTGTATCTCTATCTCTTGTTGTCTACACAAAAATCGTCCATGATCATCCTCATCCATCACTCAGCCGGAAGCCATGGCAGTCGTCACTCCTCTCTTTCTTATCGCTTATATCGAACCCCGCAAAGCCGCGAGTATCGTAACCGCGACTGTCCTTCCATTCTCAGCTCCCTATTCGCTCCGTGCGGTCAGTTGGAGGGGAGGGCTGGTGCTGATGGCACTTTTAACACGTAGTCTTATGGGCGGCTCCAAGTTTTATGCCTGCGGCGGTCGCTTGTACTACTTTTTTCCATAAGATTTAACATGGAACTTCCACTGTTTTGGTGGCGCCACGGTAAACTCACGAAGCGAATAGGTACGAAATCACAGATAGAGCGCGCGTACCTCTATATCAGGCGTTCAACCTTTGGGTTCGGCGTTTTTTTTACGATGCTTCTGTTTTTCGCAAGCGAAGCCACGCGACGTATAGGTACGCGATTTTACGGCCTCCCGTAAATTACATCAGCAGCGATCTTCCGCGAAATTGGGTACGGGATAAAACATTATATTTCAATCAACGGACGCCTCCGCGCGCGAATAGCGACGAAGCGTGCAGAACTCCGGTGATTCTAGTGCAATTATTTCTCGAGGAAATATTGACTTTTCTATTGTGAGAGCTTCGTGAATAATTAGTTTGAGAACCGTGATGGTTTATGCTTTTTGAATGATGATGATGCTCGCTTTTACGAGGCTGTAAATTTTGCGTTATAAAACCGCGTTGCTGCATTGTTGTTCGAAATCTCGCAGTTATGTGCGATTTTGCATGCTCGTAAAGTTAAATTATTTCATGAAAATATACTATATGGTTATGCAAAATTGTTGCAATACGCTTCTCGAAAAAATTACCATCTCTGAATACTTATAAGAATTACCAGCTTATAATTCTGAAGCAACACTTTAAATACCTTTGGGGGTAAGAATATAAACTTATTTCTTTCTTTTTCTAAAGAACCATCACTTATATAAGTCATAATAAGCAACAATAACTTTCGCATCGCGCTTAAAAGTATAATAACTCCCAAATTTCACAACCGTCAGTTTTCAAAATATAATAGAAAGTAATAGCATCATAATATTGAAAAGCACACTTTATATTATGATGTTCAATAATATATTTAGAATAAATATTGGGCTTAAACTGTAGAGTACCTCCATAAGTTATATTTGCTTACCATACAAAACATCAAAGCAGGAGATGCTCATTAAGAATAAAATCCTTTACACATCCAATAGCTACAATTTTACTTCAATAATTAGGAATACGGATTCATTCGAGCGAAAATAAAGTGGAATAAAATAAAAAACGCCTCGCATGAACAATCTTTTCTATCTGAAATAGCATATCAGGCTTCATGTACTCGTGCGCGCGAACGGATGCTGGCAAATCGATTAGTCGATCAGTGCTCGGACAATCGATCAAGGCGTAAATGGGCTTCATGAGCAAGTCGACACGAGAGCTGCACAGGTATTGATTACAGCAAATAACAGAGGCGTCCGTGATCGTGATCAGCGTAAGCGTTGAATTCTTTTTTAATCGTGTGCATGTGTGTGTATGTACTCAAGTCTGCATGCACCAAGTTCATGGCCAATCCTGATGCATCACAATCTATCCGAACTTCTTTTGGCTACTATCACGAATTAAAATAGCCTGCCCTAATATCAAAAAGCTAAGCAATAACAACCATAACTGTATCGAGATAAGTTATTTATATAGCTTGTAAATTGTAACGTAAACACATTTCAGTAAAAGTAAGTTTAATCTTATACTCTTGCGACTTTTCATGAGGCGCACGTCCGAAATAAAAACAAGACTCAATTGCCGCACTGTTGTGTTCGCAGACTCGGGAATCGAAAAATACTATTACCAGTCCTCTCCGCGTAAATAAAGACAAGAAAATGAGACTCACGTATTTTCGGGCCCAAATCGCAATTCCGAGCGGAAGCCAGCTATTGCGCAATTTC
Source organism: Trichomalopsis sarcophagae (assembly GCA_024372645.1). NCBI lineage: Eukaryota > Metazoa > Arthropoda > Insecta > Hymenoptera > Pteromalidae > Trichomalopsis > Trichomalopsis sarcophagae. Next base: position 235,441 of record QLSS01000127.1, read on the forward strand.
TATTTTTCATCGCCTTCTTTTGTGCTTCGTACTGCTTATTAGACACGGCGAGTAGACGTCCGGAGGTTAGCTGAACGCTTTTTCAGCAAAGTGTATCGAAGTATACCTCCACCGTCAACGAAATCCACTGTAGAAAGAGGACAAGAGAAGTTTCGACAGCCCTATCAGCGATGGTTATTTGTATAGTGTACCTTTTTGAGTGTCCACAGGAAATGCGGTCTTTATCGCTGGCGCACGCGATAATTATCATGAGCGTAACGTTGTCTTTGCTTTTTTGCATCATACTCAGCGGTCTTTTGTTCATTGCCTGCGGGATAAGAATTCTGTTGTTGTGTACTCGAGAGTTTGGGTTTTTTACAAGTTGTGTGTACAATGTCAAAGAATCTACTTTACAAAAAACTGCGCGATATTTTTATTTATATACGACGTGCTTGTGTTTAAGTATGCCCAGTGTGTATACCGATGAGTTTGCGCATTAAATTTTAGCTCTTAATAGTAAGAAACCGCTAACAATTCATTGGCACGTAGCTTCCTCCAATTAAATTTATGGTTCCAATAGATAAAATATTATTTAAATATACAATGTTAATGCTTTTTTAAATATTTTCAATCTCGATTATTTTACTGAAGGAGCAATTAAAAAATAATACAAAATATTGTGGATCTGAATAAGTTCGAATGCGTTTAAACAAGCTATCTGCGCAAGGATTGGCAGTACTCATGTACTATATGTCATATTGATGTGTGTGTGCGTGTGTGTGTGTCTCTCTCTCTCTCTATATATATATATATATATATATATATATATATATATATATATATAT
>QLSS01000127.1:236274-298737 GCA_024372645.1 Trichomalopsis sarcophagae
TATATATATATATATATATATATATATATATATATATATATATATATCATCATTTTGACATAAATTAATAGGGAGGGACTTTAACGACGTGCAACGACACCTCTATAATAGGAAGAAAATGTTTTAAGAAAAATCAGTTTTTACATTTTAGCTCTTTACTTGAGAACCGCTCGACGAAATCGTTTGAAATTTTAGCAGCAAATAGCTTTTTTATGGTTAATCACCAAATAAAATTTTGAAGCATTTGACTGCATTGTTTTAGAGATATGAGGAATCAAAAAATTTTCAAAAAAAAATTGAAACCTTGATATCTTAATAACCATAGAGCTTTGAGACAAATAAAATATCTACATTTTCCCAAAATCTCAAGTGCAAGAAAGCCTTTTTACTTCCGTAATCGCGGCACAAAAAAAACTCATTTTAACTAGTTTTCGATTTTTTACTGAAAAAATAAGTAGTCAAATTACTTGATATTTTAATGGGATATAGTTTAACACGTGACCCATCGACATGGTTTTTTTCGTGAGGTTATGATGTTTAGTTTCAGAGATACGAATTTTTTAAAAAAAATCACCTTTTTCATTTTATCTGCCGAACAAAGCGGTTAATCCCGTGGGCCAAACGGAAAAAAGTAGGTAATTTTGTTCTCTTTCAAATGCATATTAGCCGAATTGTTTGTAACAATGGGATGATTGAAAAAACGCAAAATAGTGTTTTTCAATAATCAAAAATTGGCTATAAAATAAAAAATAGTTAGAAAAATAAAAGTTTTTCCCGAATTCAGAATCCAAAAATATACATGCATGCCAAATTTTATTGATATTCACCGAGTAGTTCCAGAAATATTAGGGTATACATACACACACACACACACACACACATCCATATGGACATTTTCTAAAAACACGTGATTTGAACTTCTAACACACAAAAAAGTATTTTCTAGAAGTTTTGACGAAACTCAAAATTTTACTATTACAAAGCTTCCTCTAGGAGGAATCAATAATAAATTACATTTAATCAAATTATGACTATGATAATTTATCAGAATTTTAAATGAACAATCGAACTTCACTTTCGAATGTTAACTGCAACTTTGTTCTAAAATCTCTGTTCAAATACTTTCTACAGCCTCGAAAATCCGCGCGATTCTCGAAAACTCGTCCGTTGTAAATTATATCAACGACATCGTACCGCAGCTCACCCATCCATCAGAGTAGAGCGTTCAGGACGATACAATTTCCCGCGAAAATACCTGCGCAAAGTCGCGGGGCTAAGCTCGATTCACATCGTCGTATCATAATAAAAGCGCATGTTTCAGGGTCGAAGCGCGGCCGCACGTACGTTACTAATTGGCAACTCGGAATCAAAAGTAAGTGCCGGCCGGCAATCGCATATAGTGTCTCCTCCCTTTCTCTCTCTTTAGAGGAGCGTGGGACCTGAGCGCGTGCAACAAAAGCTGCGCCGCAAGAGAGCAAAGAGAGCCGGTTGCGGAAGGATTCAGCACTTTCGCGACGGTCAGTGCACTGCTCCACGGCTATTGACAAGCATTTCAAACGTGGATATAAAAGCTCGTGTTTTCGATGCAATTACGCTCCGATCTTTGTTTGCAAATTTGAATTGTCGACGGGCATTTCAGATTACAAAGTTGTAAATGTTTAAGAATAGCGTAAAAATATGCGGCTCTGTGAATTTGATTCATTTTACTGAATTCATTTCATAGCTGAATAGCAGGTTAAAGAGACGCCAACAAGATAAGAGGGAAATAAAATTCAATGGCCACGCAATAAATGATCGGATTCACCTATGCTTTCGGTATCGAGCAGGAAATTCTTTGAAGAACAGTCTACAAATGCCTTTGACTGTTTAATTAAGCCTTTATTAACAATTCTACAATTCACCATAGGCTTGCAAACAACAAAGCCATAACAGGCAATTATTTCCAGTCTAGATTGCGTAACTGTAATGCCCACCAAGAAGCCAGGAGAAACGCATAGCATTAAAGTTGAAATTTAAAAACTTCTGAGCGCGTTTTACGAGAAAATCGCAACGTAAACACGCATGCGTAAACATCGACAACAATCCCCAGACCCGACTCTTTACGAGTCGGGCCGCTTAATGAATCGTAAACGCTGCAACAACGGCATCAGCGCTTGGCTCGCACTGCGCGAGAAATTAAAACGAGCGCAAAAGAGCGAAGAGGCGGAAAACGACGAGAAGAAAATGCGCAGGCAAGAGGAAAAAGGACCGCAGCGACGACAACGTACAGGGGCATCATCTTGCAGGCGAAGTGCTGCGCAAAATCGTACAGTCGAGGGAACTGCAGCTGCAGAGACATCGCGAGACTGTGTGTCTGTGGCAGTGTCTGTCACGTGCTTAAGGAGTGGAGTATGAGAGAGCGATGGGCGGAAGGAAACTTGTCTTTTTCCTGTGCACACTGCATCCGTAGATGCATTTCGGCGAGCTTGTGAATTGAGAGGAATTTGGATGCTGCTTCAGTAGGAATCATACTATAAGCATAGAATTAATTCTAATGGAAATTCACACGTTCACTTGACTAGACCGTTTCATAATGGCGCGGAAAGTGAATGTCTTCGCAAAAGCCGAATATAATCCGCAGTTCGAAAGTCTACTTCGTATTAGGTAATCGTATTTCAGGCACACGAATACGCGAATCGATACATTATAACTCAGACGAATCCAACGATCCCATCCTCCACGTCTATACGTGCGTAAATAGCCAGCGATGCGCAAAAAAGAAACCCGCATATTCTGCCAATCGCAGTTGCGCACAGTCGAATCAGCTTAAGTCCCCCCGTGGCATACGCAGCCACGACAGAGCCGTACTCTCTCGCGACATGCACGGGAATATTCGCATTGTCTGCGAAAGAGCTTAACTCACCTCGTGGCGTAGGACCTTCCCGGCTGTTTGGAGGCCATTGCACCGAGCTCGACGCGCTATGCAGCAGCAGCGGCAGCAGCGAGTCAGCTTCGATCGATTTTCTTCCCCCGCCGCGCCGGTTTTCCGGAAGCTTCGCTGCCTCCACCCCCGCGGGAACTGCTGGCGCCCTGTTATGTTCCTCGTGCTCCGCTTCGCTCTTGCGATGGCGCCGCTGACGTCCTCTCGTCGGCGCGCGCAGGGAGAAGGGGGCGCGCGTGTAATTCCTCGTCGGAGACACCGGCTACGACTGATGCAGCATCCTTGCAGGGCTACGCACGGGGGTGCAGAGAAGCCAGAGATGTAGAATTGTCCGAATTGTCCAACATATGGGGCGTTTTTCGGGGGATGTGTTTTACGAGCTTGGAACTGATGAAGACGTGTTTCCTTTTGATGTCGTTTTGTATTGGGGGTCGTGCATAGCCATGATTGATGACTGGAGGGCAAAAAAATACCAAAGTACTATGTATTTAATTAAAGCTTATGATCGTATCGATTTTCTCGTGTGTTTTCCTTTGTCTTTTGCTTCGGTTCATACATTGTTTCGAACTTGATGGCAGTCTTTATATCTCATTCTCGAGTTTTGTAATGCGCGAGCATTTCGTGAAACTACTTACAACGAACATTATTTAATAAAAAAAAATTGTTATCGCCACATGCATAAGAAGAGGCGTGTTTGCTCAGGTGAAACATCAGAAAACTGCGATAAGATAATTCATGCATATAGAAATGCATAAACGCGATGAAGAAAAAATCGTCTTCTGCTTGACTGGTGATTAAATACACGCCGTGCATTGTTCAACTAATTGTTATTTGCAAGAAACGAGAGAGTTTTCATTAGGGAATGAAAAAGAATCGAACGTCGACGAGAAACTAATTCCGGAGTGGAAAATAGCCGGCCTGCACGAAAGCTCATAAAAATCACTCATTATCCGACGCAGCGATAATTAACGCTAATTACCGCATCCAGAACGCATTAAAATAGAGAAAGTCATCACTCACGAGTCGCGCGCGTCTTCAGTCTGCTCCAGAAGCTCAAAAAATTACACCCTCGGGGCGGTAAAAACTTCTACGGTATTTCGCGTAAAACCGATGATTTTAAAAATAAAGTTCTCAGGAAAGACTATGAAATTTTTTATTTTCTGCGGTCGAGACAGATAATAAAATGAGTACATCCGAGTGAAACGACAACGAACAAAAACGCAAACAGAAAGCTAATTAGCGAAGTTTTCACTACACAAGAAATCCGATGCGAAAATCAATAGGAAATCCCAAGAATCCAACCTACCTCGTGTCTCGTCGGCTCTCTTCCACGCGCCTTTAAACTCGCTCGTGGCAGCAGCGGCAGCAGCAGCCCCGAAAATCGATAGACCGCAGTAGCGCAGCAGCCGCGTCTTCTCTTCTCTTCTCTCCAACTACACAACTTCCCGAAATTCCAGTAACCTCACTCGAGCAGTGACGATAACTCTTGGACTTGGCTCCCGAGGTTTTCGCTTTCCGGGCCGGCAGCTTTTTCCCGGCTCGACAATGGTGGAGAGCTGCGGGAGTACCGGCACATCACTCGCTTCCGCCACGCACTGTAGAAATGGCGGCTAGTGGGTCGAAGTCTGCCGTGATGATTTTTGCAACGGATGGCGGGGCACCGAGAGAGTGCGGTAAAAAGTGGAAGGCGTAGACGAACGAGGCAGGATTCGTCGTTGCTGTCACTTTCTTCCGAGAAAATTTCTTACTGCGTGGAGCACACTAGACGAGCGAGTCACACTGATTGTTCGAATGTTTCACTCACTGCGTTCTGTCTCCCCCTCTCTCTCTCTCTCTCTGGTTTTGGAATTTGCTTTGTAGACGGGCTTTTGTCTAGTGGTGCTTGGTTTGGGCAGTTATGAGGATCTGTATCGGGAAGATATAGCAAAATGTTACTGCCATAAGTGGCATTTTGTTCTAGTAGAGTTAAAATCTAATCCTACAACTGCATTCTCGGTAATTTATAACTATGAAGTTTTTAACTATTTGAATGACTTGTCGTAAATTTATGAAGAGTAATGCATTATGCACTTGTCAAAAGTTGAAACTATCGATCATACTGGCACTTATAGACTGTAAATCATTTTCAAAGTATACACTTTCAAATTCAGAACTATTTCGTCTGTACTTCCTCGTATACAGCAGAGGAGATATGTAAAAGCATTCGTAAATTCAATCACATAAACACCCATACAAGCATGACAAATATTTAAAAATAAAGCTCGCATTCATCAATCAGAAATCGACGACTGACGGGTTAATCTCTTCACTAGAGCTTGCAGCAGCCCTTTCTTCATTCATACTTTCGCATGCGATCTTATCACCTTCCAAATCCACCCAAAATATTCCAACAGCGTTCCCGAAACTGTTCCCCTGGACCAATCTATTATAGCAATCAGCCCGATCATGGAAATGCGTCAGCGAGCCCCAAACATCTGCCATACCATCACCGTTACACTGCAGCCTCGATCGAGTCATCTGAAAGCTCCGTTCTCCCCCGCAGCGTCTATAGACGCGCGTCGCGCGTGTATTAACAGTCCGATTATCGCGAACTCGTTAACACAGCTGTACGCGTGCCAAAAATGAACGATTAACGCCTGCAGCGGCTCCGGCTTCGCACGTAAACACACTGAACCTGCACAACGCCAGCGAGCAAAAAGATATCGAGCCGCGGGCTTTTCGGGGTCATATTGCACTTTGCGCATCAAGGCCGGCTACGCGAACATGCATACATAGGTACACGCTTGCAGACTCATCGATTTTTCGCGTCGCACCAGAGCTCGCGCGTCGATAATCCTGCGGCACATCGGGCTACAGAGTCCGAATAACTTGACAAAAAAAAGAAATTCTCACTGGCGTCGACACACAACAACACACCTTGCTCTCCTTTTGCGAAGCTCCTAACGATCCCGCTAATCGGCTTCGCACTGGCGCAGGTAGTCCTCCTCCTTGATCATCGAGAAGTGGTTGCACTGTGATAAAGAGAAGAGCGCAATCGCGCAGCTGCACTCGCAAGCCACAGCGACTGCCGACGCCGACGACATCCCGAGCTGCAATGACGACGAAGAGGAGAGCCGCCGCCGGGAGCCAGAGCGCGCGCGCGCATCGGCCGCGCGGAGAGAGAAGTCAAGAGGGTGGGTGGGAGGTGGTGGAGGAAAAGAGTCGAGGGGTCGTTCGCTCGCTCCAGCCCCGACGTAGCTCTACTGTGCGGAGATATGCGAGCTGACGGGACAGTGTGGCATGGACGCACACGTGGACGACTCGCTTGCTTGGAGTGGAGTTATGCCGCACAGCACGAAATAAAAGACTGTCGTTACGAAACTTCCTCTTATATACAGTTCGCCGAACTTTTTTGCTTCCTCCTAGAGGAAGCTTTGTAATAGTAAAATTTTGAGTTTCGTCAAAACTTCTAGAAAATACTTTTTTGTGTGTTAGAAGTTCAAATCACGTGTTTTTAGAAAATGTCCATATGGATGTGTGTGTGTGTGTGTGGATGTGTGTGTGTGTATGTATACTCTAATATTTCTGGAACTACTTGGTGAATATCAATAAAATTTGGCATGCATGTATATTTTTGGATTCTGAATTCGGGAAAAACTTTTATTTTTCTAACTATTTTTTATTTTATGGCCAATTTTTGATTATTGAAAAATACTATTTTGCGTTTTTTCAATCATCCCATTATTACAAACAATTCGGCTAATATGCATTTGAAAGAGAATAAAATTACCTACTTTTTTTCCGTTTGGCCCTCGGGATCAATCGCTTTGTTCGGCAGATAAAATGAAAAAGGTGATTTTTTTTAAAAATTCGTATCTCTGAAACTAAACATCATAACCTCACGGAAAAAATCATGTCGATGGGTCACGTGTTAAACTATATCCCATTAAAATTTCAAGTAATTTGACTACTTATTTTTTCAGTAAAAAATCGAAAACTAGTTAAAATGAGTTTTTTTTTGTGCCGCTATTACGGAAGTAAAAAGGCTTTCTTGCACTTGAGATTTTGGGAAAAAGTAGATATTTTATGTGTCTTGGCTAAGTTCATTGCGCAGCTTTCAAATCTCTATGGTTATTAAGATATCAAGGTTTCAATTTTTTTTTTGATTCCTCATATCTCTAAAACAATGCAGTCAAATGCTTCAAAATTTTATTTGGTGATTAACCATAAAAAAGCTATTTCCTGCTAAAATTTCAAACGATTTCGTCGAGCGGTTCTCAAGTAAAGAGCTAAAATGTAAAAACTGATTTTTCTTAAAACATTTTCTTCCTCTTATAGAGGTGTCGTTGCACGTCGTTAAAGTCCCTCCCTATTAATTTATGTCAAAATTATATATATATATATATATATATATATATATACATCAGTATGACATATCGTACATGAGTACTGTCAATCTTTGCGCAGATGGCTTGCTTAAACGCATTTCAACTTATTCATTATTTTTCAATTGCTCCTTTAGCAAAATAATCGAGATTGAAAATATTAAAAAAACATTAACATTGTATATTTAAATAATATTTTATCTATTGGAACTACAAATTTAGTTGGAGAAAGCTACGTGCCAATGAATTGGCAGCGGTTTTTCAATTTGAATTCTTCTTTTAATATTCTGCATGATCTCTAAGTTTATATTTGTTCGAAAGGCCAGCTTTCCATTTCTTTAGTTTACTCAATATTTATCGGTAGATAACTTGGGAAACTCTGAAATGGCACATAAATAGTATAAATACACTCCAATGCAGATATGCGAATAACGCGAAATTTTTTAAATTAACGTCATTTAATTGGATGAAAAACTTTCTCCAACTTTAAAGTGCATTTTTTAATACTTATGCGTACACTCATAGGCTTTCCCCCTCAAGCTGCCAATGTTTTCGTACTCGAAATGAAAGCAATTCTCAGGATAAGTAAATGTGTATCCTGAACGCAGAGTAATAAAAATCTCGATTTAAAGCGATTTTGCATGCGGTTACGACGCGGAATTTTTATGGATCGATAGTTAGATTTTTTCGCTGGTATGTATATAATATGTATTTGACGTAGCGCAGTGAATGGCCGCATCGCCGCTCCCCTTCTAAAGATCATCAATTTTGATCGCATCCAAGGATGAAAATAGCTTTTATAATGGCTACATGGGTGTGACCTGCTTTAATATCGTAAGGGTTCTTGATGGAATTCTATGGATGGGTTGTCCTATTTTTCAAAGGCCAATTTCAAGGAAACGGTGATTTAGGCTTGAGAATGCGCTTTTTATTTTTAAATTAATTTTTTCATGATGTTCCACTTACAATCGCACTTACAACGATTCATGAAAAAAAAATTATGTATAAAGACGTGTATTTATTCTTTTGAAATCTCTTTTAACGAGTAAGTTTCTTGAAAGTTGAAAGAAAGCTATGAGGAATTCGATAGAATCTAATCAAGTCTATTTTAGATAAGCAAAACCCCAAGTGCTAGATTATTGTATACTGCCTAAGCGTAATCTTCCTGACAACTCTATAGTACCTACTTGGCATGAAAGACAGCCAGACGTGACGTATGCCTCTATTGAACAAGGTTTACAAGCGATAAAATTCCATATTCTTGTATATTATCTCTATCCTATGCCGCTTTGTCACACAATACTTGTATCCAAAACGCAATTAAATTAAATTATCATTCTGTGGTTTACCTCCAAAATAACTTAAGTCCAAATTCTCGACATAAAAATCACTTACAGGTGACATATTATAATTCTTTAAACGAATCATAAATAGACAATCACCCATTTGTTTTACCGCAGTAGAGTGATTTCAAATGCAGTTCATAAAAAAGTAAGTCATTACAGTATTGCATCGTAATCGGCATAAGCTATATGTATAAGATCTTACGCATCAATTCAAAGTTTTAACATCAAAACACGAGAATGTGACACAAGTTGTATCGTCGGGAAGCCACAGAATCAAAAAATCAAAACAGTCAAACATACAATACTCTCTTTTCCATGTGGCCAATGAAAAATCCGTAAAAGGCGCACCTCGCAGACTCCAACTATCGCGAAAGCTCTTCCGAGCTTCTCGCCCTCAACGGCACTCCCTTTAGCAGCGCTGAAGCTCCCTTTTGTCTGCGAAAAATTAAATCGTTCAACACCGCACGACCGTCTGTTATCGAGCGCGTATATCACTACCGGCTACCGCCGCGAGACGCTCGCCCGGGAAACGTGGCTGCGCGTACACTCGCGACATGTATTAGAACGCGGATGTCGCGCACAGCTTTTCCCGCGGCAAGATAAGCGCGCCGCGCGCGACTGCCGCTCTTTGTGTGAAAATATATAGAGGGAGCGGGTATGCATGCGCCACCGAAGACACGCGAGTATTTATGGAGCGTGGGCGGACTTTCTGAATGAATTCGGGGATCGTCGCGAAGCGCGAGAGCTGTGAGTATGCAGACTTGGCCGCGTTTTGTTTGATTTTTCAAAGGGTGAGCGCGTTTCTACGATATGTTTATGGGATCGTCAGGCTACAAGCTTGTTTTCACGCCTTTTCCTGCACCGCGATGGGCTTTGTTTGCTTATGGTTATGAGCGTGTTTTGATTTTTCTCGCACGAGCGCAAGATAAGCTCAGCGAGTGTTTTATGTCTTTGATTTGCAGACTGCGGTTTATTGTACTCATTATCGCCTTTTTTATTCTTTTGGAAAATTGTCAAGGCAACAGATAACAGAAGCGTTCTGCTTATGCTACTCTTCTGGTATGCGGCCACCTTTAGTTATGTTCCACTGACGAAGATGCATTCAATTTCAAATTTTACTCGATGTTCGATTTTTCACCATTTCAGTTTTTAATATAGCTGAAGACAATGAATGCAAATTCATTCAAAACTCGGGTATCACCGCGAACGCAACGAGGGATAAACGCAGATTGCCCGACGAGCACGTTAACGTCTTAACGAACTTTTTAGACGATGTAAGTAGCCGCAATCAAGCTAATTTCCGAATGAGAGATTGTCCGCCAGAGCCCTTTAATTATTATATATCAGAGAGGCCATAGGTCAGCAGATTCGCCGGTGTCATTAGGGTCGCGTACGTGCTTATCTTTATTAATTGCCGCGTCCCTTCCTCGATCGATGCCTCTACGTTTAGATTCCCTCGGAGACGCTTCCTGCTTTGTGAGCTGTCTTCGTAACCGTATGATCTGACTCGCAGCGGCGGTGAATAAAAGACTCTGCAGGGACTGATGCACGAGACCAATTATATCCGGCTCTAGTTGATTGTAATGACGTGGCTTTTATTTTGTGCCTTCGAACGATACCGCTGCATCCCTTTTTTAATTTGTTTCTTCCTTAATTTTTCAATGGTCATTGCTTTGCGATGGTTACACTGCCGAATGCGATGCGTGCTTACGGCTATCAATAAACTGAAATCGTGATTTCAATCAACGACGTATCCGATCACATTTTTGCTTCGGATTGCCCGATGCGATTAGCGCTCATATCTCTTCTTGATATATAATTACAACTATTACTCTGCGGTGAGTCATTGATCCTAAAAGATCTGTCCGTTTAATTGCGCATCTAAATTTTCATAAATCAAGAGGCAAAGGGTGACAATTGAAATCAGCTTAGCACACGACTAAATCAAGCTGAGCGCAGCGGCAACATGAAACATTACAACATTTTCGCTAATACCCAGCAGTCTATATCTATGCGAGAACGTCACACGCTCGCACAACGTTCGTTCTCCTTAGCACCTCGTCGGCCGCCCTCATCGCTCATTCCGGCATTCCAGGCCCGTCTGCGCAGCGACTGACCTCTCCTTCCCGAAATTCACGCGAACTATAGAGCGACGGGTTGGGTCATCAGTGCAATGCGCGATGCATTCCCCGCTAATTGCGGGTCCTCGTCATCGAGAACGAGTAAGTATACGACGTCTAGCTCTCTCACGCGGCTTCTCTGACATACCGCGCTCGCAACGTTCCAGACGCGTAAATCGCTCGGCGCAAAGCTATGCGTGTGCGAGTCCGGAGTAAATATAGAGACGGCGAAAATATGTCCTCGCGCTCCTACGTATACGCTGGATAGCACTGCTACTTCCGCTTGCGGATGACCGAGCTGGGCCTTTGAGGATCGTTAATTTGGGGAGATAGTTTGCCAGATGCATATTATTATGCTCATAGCTGCGCGCTTATGGCTTTTGCTTTGTGTCCAGTTCGGATTCAAATTCGTTTTTAGTGTTGAGTAATGAAGCTTTCGCTTCTTAGAAACAAAACAGTTTACAGTAACTGGCAGTGGTTTCAATGTAAGTATAATGTATATCCCTGCTGGTTAATTTGGATGATTAATATTGAAGGAAAAGGGGAAGAAACTTCCGTCCGATATGCTGCCAGTCAAAGGAGACAGTGCGAGAAGTTCACATCAGAGTATAATGGCATTTCAGCGGGGAATCGTCAAAGAATTATATCGAAAGAAAGTGATGGGCCTTTTTTATCGTCCACTCTGCAAAGCGAGAAATCTACACAACCGATGCTCAGAGGAGATCGTGTTAGAGATCTAGATGACGTCTCGATACCTACAGTGGAGAAGTCATTGTTTTTTACAGAAAGGGATATAAAAGGAATAGAAAAAAGATATTTTTGAAAGTATGCTCGTTATAAAACTCTCATCTCAAACAAACTTTTTCGCTACAGTGGTTAACACTGATTAAATTATAAAACAAAACTATAAAAGATTCTGCTATATTTAGAAAAATGTGTAGCATTGTTATCGATTTCTGATTCTGCTTATAATCTCCGGTAATATTCTTGAACGAGCTCTTTGTTACGCTTGTATGAGCGGGGCCATTAAAAAAACTGAAAGGACGCGTAGAACGCATTTGCACCTAAAATTAGTCATGCTAATTTTACATGCTGTTTGTTAGTTTCATGGTCGTATTCAAGATATATATTGTCGCGTATTGCAGAACAGAAATCGTCGTCATTTTTCCAAAACATGAACAATCCTCTAGAAATCCTCGCGAAAACAACATTGCACTTAAGCCTGTACACTAGTCTGCAACTCGTATGCGTTAGTAAATCTTACATAATCCACGTCTAATATGCACTATCAAAGAATATCTGCAAACTCTCACAACCAATCAGTTTAAATTAAAAAGAAAACCCATCAACGGCAGATCACTGACTTCCCGTATAATCCTCATCCTCGATCTCTCTCACCGATTCCCAAAGTATACACAGTCGACCAAACTCTCGAACGACTTCCGCGATTATTTCTCGCGTGCGCAGCTTGCGGAGGATCGGTTTAGATATTTACGAGTCCCAATCATCACCCGCGAGTGACTGACGATGCGTTGCGCCGATTACGCGCAACGGCCGCAATGATGAATGAGATAAATGCACACATTTATACGTATATCTGCGAGTAGGCATAAAGTCCTCGAGAATGTGCCGATTCGACTCCAGAAAATGCCTTGCACGAGGAAAAAAACATAGAGGGTCCGTCACAAGTAAGTCTGAAAGAAAGTAAGAGCTTTTGCTGTGAATCTATGTGTTATAGAATTGACGCAGTTAAACTTTCCAACTTTATAAAACAGGATTATATTGGGGATTAAATTGTTACGACCAACATTACCATTACGCATCGGACATATAACAACAATTGGCCGCATGGTATACAGGAGATGACTCATAGCGACCTAAGAGCCGATCGAAGACTCGTCCACTGGTAAGTGTAGTTTCTGCCGGCATTATAAGCTTACGGTCAAAACATATAGGCAGTGCGAGCAAGTGGCGTACAATGTGCACGCGTGCAATGTGCACATGCACGATCAGGCTTCGCCCGGGGTCGTCGTTACTCACTCGCCGGCGTCGAAAGGTTTCCAACGCCTATCCCGAAAAGGTTAACTGCAGCGTTCTATCTCTCTTTGTGCACGCTGTACTTATTCGTTTTACGCAGCACATTTATACACAAGATATTCGCCTTGCACAACGAGTGATATGACGATGATATTATAAACGTGCCTGTGAGAGATCGTATATCAGTATAAATGAGATATTTCAGGAATCTTTACTTTTTCAGTCTTCCTCTTTCGTTCGAGGCGGCTGTCTTCGAGGATTTCGCGAGTATTGTTAAATGAGCCATTGTGCACAGTTTTCGTTACTGCTATTGAAAGGATGAAATTATGCGATGAATCATCCTTCTACGACGATAAAGGAAAATGTAACTTTGATATTTCAATACAAGTATAGTAATAGAATAATTTTTTGGAAGTTATAAAGTTTTACAATTATTATCTATCTAAAATAATAGATTTCTAACTGACTGAATGAAACGAATAGTACCGTTTTGATTCCTATTCGTCATTCAAGATACGACCTTTGCGCTAACAAAGAGAACTCTCCCACCCAAAAAGTCAGCTCGATGATAAACAAAAGATCTCCTCTGACTGTCTAAAACGCTTAGACCAACCGCAATTGCGTTAAGTGATTTCAAAGTGCTACAGTCAAGCCAAACTCCGTTTCCTCCATGTACACACGGTGTGAGGCAGCAGCAGCATCGCGCAAAAGAATCTCAATAGAAAGAGCCGCGGCGTGAAAGCGTGGGCGTTCCACAACTCCGCAGAGATCATCGATCGGCCTCCTAGTGTACTTACACACATGCACATGGACTATACAAGACTGGGCGCAGCCCAACTGACGTTCTCGTAGGTCAGGCTTGACCCACGATCGCCGCTTTCGCTCGCACACCCACAATGTATCGATTATTCGGCGCGGTATCCGCCTCTTCTCCAGTCGGTCGAACAATATCTTTATAATTGATCGGATTTTGTAAAAGTATGACTAAGTTTTTCGAGGGATAAACTCACCGGACGGGTACGCAGATACAATAATGCAAATTGTGGTTCGAAAGTCAAAGGTATATATTAAGTAGGATAGCGATGCACTTATATTTGATGTAACGTTTAATTCTTATGTTAATAGATAAACTCTTTTACAAACAAATATTGATACTACACAACGTTTTTCACTCTTTGAGTTATAAACTTGTTATTTTTATCTTCAAATATCGAAGCACATTTAATTTTCAGATCAAATACTGACGTATAAATAATGAGAATTAAATGTTTTTCTAAATTAGATAGGTGATAACATTAAACGAGTATTTTCTACAAAATCACCTTTATACTGATGCTTGTAACAAACGCAACTTTCATCAACTTTTCCCGCTTTATCAGAATCACGAAGCCGATACATCTAAAGGTTACCTGGCGCCGCTACATTGCTAGCAATCATTATGCCGTTCAAAGCCTTACCGAGACATCATCACTTCGGCGGAAGCCTTCACCCTTTACCTACACGGAAAAAAATGGTTCGTAACAGTAACAAACCGCTTGGCAAAATACGCACCAACTATTTTTTTGGTTGACCTTACCAAGTACTTGGTAAGTAGAATAAAATAATTGGTAAGTTACCTGCTTTTTTGGTAACATTTATTAAGTTATTGGTTAGGTTAACGAAAAAAATAGTTGGTGCGTATTTTGCCAAGCGGTTTGTTACCGTTACCAACCATTTTTTTCCGTGTTTGCGCTATTTTAAACCCCGATAAACTAAGCATCCGCAATTTGCAAAAAAAATTCAGAGCGATATTGGGAGCGGGAAAAAGATGAGTACAAGCTTCGTGCTCTTATCTCCGCGGAAATAAAAAAAAGTTATAATGCCGAAGTAACTATTTCACCGCCTTCGTGCGGCAAGAAGATTAATACCCGGAACTGAGGTGAAAGAGTTATCCACCGCTGCATAAAGTCCTGGCGTGATCAGCACTGCTTCACGCACGTGATACGTGTTGTAACAAAAGAACCCTCACCTTGACGAAGCGAAATTACGGATCCAACCTCATAGAACGAAAATCTAAAACGAAAGTTACTATAGTATTGACCTTTGCTTAAAAGCTTTTACTGGCCTTTCAGCGCAACCAATGTTAACTTTTGCTTCAAGAGTATCAGTTACATTAGATTTGTTTGCAAGAAAAATTTGAAGCTTTCGATTAATGTAATGTTTACCTATACCTTGAAAGTTTAGGATTCAACTTTCATGATAACGATTTCAATATGGTTCTAAAAATACTTACTTTTTGGACATAAATTGATTTTGTATCTTTAAAACTGATAAATTTTGTTCGACTTTGATAAAAATGTTAAAATAAAAAATAATAACTAGTTTCGATTATATATCAGCGTTTCCTTAACGAAACAATGTCTGCGGACTCAGATATTTTAAATTTTATATCTTTAGCCTAACCCACCATGACTATTCAAGATAAATATTTAAACAACTGTTGGTGATTCGGTGGATCGAGAATTTCGAGCAAAGCCATCACGCATCAAGAAAGCCTTAATATCATACAACGGGCTTATACATATATGTTACTATTCTAAAATCTTATCAGTTTTTGTAGATATAAAATGAAATAAAAAGCGTAAAACATGTGTTCGAACTTTTATTGATTGGTGAAATACTTTACCTCACAGAACTTTATATTAGTTGACTACACGTCTTTATAGCACTAGCTGATAAGCATTTCTCTCGCGATAAGGCCTTTTTTGCATGATCAGCATTTAAATGCAAGACACGGAAAAATTATTTCAGTCTGTCGGTTGAGTGAATCGAAAAAAGCCTCGATCGTACTAACAGAGATGGAGGCTTTAAACGTGTTTCTCATAATTCTAATCGTAGGCTCGTGCTTTTGTCAAGATGATAGTCCTAAAGTATCGACTCCCCTTGGAAAAATTAAGGGTCATTATAAAATCTCTACCCAAGGAAAGCAGTTTGAAGCTTATGAAGGAATTCCATATGCTTTGCCTCCCATAGCCGAAAGAAGATTTCAAGTAAGTTTAGTGCACCACAATTTTTTTCATAAAGTTCTGAAATTATTCTGAAAATTAATTTATTTCATCACGTATATAGCCACCTGTACCCGTAAAACCTTGGAAGAATGAACTTATCGCTAATAATTCAAACTATAGTTGCATGCAACACAGACGATTTCCCAACGTTCAGGGTGATTTTGTTAGTGGAGATGAAGACTGTCTTTATTTAAACATCTATGTGCCTATCAGAAAAACCAACGAGAGTTTGCCAGTTATATTTTGGATCCACGGTGGTGCTTTTCAATATGGTACAGGTCTTAAGTTTGGGCCCAAATACCTGATGGACTACAATGTAATTTTAGTGACAATAAATTATCGTCTTGGAGTTCTCGGATTTTTAAGTACCGAAGATCAAGTGGTTTCAGGAAATATGGGCCTAAAGGATCAGAGTGTTGCCTTACGTTGGATAAGTGATAATATTAAATACTTTGGAGGTGATCCTAAAAAGGTCACCCTTACTGGATTAAGCGCAGGAGGTGCTAGTGTTCACTATCATTATTTATCTCCTATGAGCGCCGGATTGTTTAGTAGTGGGATTTCGCACAGTGGCACTTCTTTCAACTGCTGGACACAAACTGAAAATTCTCGAGAAAAGGCGTTAAAACTTGCTGAACTAGTCAATTGTCCTACATTCGATATACGCGAGATGATTAAGTGTTTCCAAAATCGACCCGCGAGAATACTAGTAACAGCGGAAGCTGAATTCATGGTATGGAGTCCAAATGCATATTACAATTAATAAATTAATATATGCAGAGCGTGAATCAGTATATCACATTGATTTTTAAAATTTTTCTAGCCATGGAGATTCAATCCATTCACTCCATTCGGTCCGGTAGCCGAAAGAGATGCTGTAAACCCTTTTATCGATCGTTCGCCAATTGAAATAATAAATAGCGGTGATGTGCAAGATCTGCCATGGGTCACTGGCATAACAAGCGAAGAAGGACTCTATCCTGTTGCAGGTATTTATGCAATTTTTTAAAACAAAATTATTGATTACATCTGAATACATTTTTATTTCTATAGAATTTGCTTTAAATGACAAAGTATTAAAGGAATTAGACAAGGATTGGGAATCAATAGCTCCATATCTACTAGACTACTATTATACAATACCAAAGTATGAGCATGCGTATGTTGCTCGAGTAATTCGTGAGCATTACTTCGGTAATAAGACTATAAGCAAGGAAAATGTATCGACGCTCATACAATTAGTTGGTGACAGAATATTTGGTGCGGATGCCGAAAAAGCTGCAAGAACGCAAGCTTATGTTAATAAAAATCCAGTTTGGTTCTTCTATTATTCCCACAGAGCATCTCATAGTGTGAGCGATTCTTTGTCTAACAGTTCAAGGAATTTAGGTAAGTCCTACTATTATGTAATTTGTATAGAAAGAAAAATGACATTGACGCACTTTATTAACGAATTTATATTATAAGGCAAGCTATATTTTATAATCCAAGTAAAAGACTTTTACTATTTGATTGATACAGGTGTATGTCACGGGGATGATACCTCGCTTATTCTTGAGAATCGCCATATAATACCAACGAGAAAACCTGATATTGATATGCAGAAAGATTTGATCAAGTTTTGGGTTACAGTTGCACGCACAGGGTTAGTAATTTTACGAATCAGTTTTTAAAAATTTAATCCATTAAAAATATCATATTTATTTACTTTTCAATAAAGAAATTGAATACGATCTATAAGACTAATGATTATTTATGTTTGTTTATCTGCAGGATACCTAAGTTTGGACCGAAATGGCTCCAAGTTAATCCAGTCAAATTAAATTTTGATTACTTGCATATCGCAGGACCAGGAAACTTCAAAACGAAAGCATCTCCAAATTTTGGACAAAGAATTTTTTGGCAATCGATAAATTTTGATGAAAATCGGGTAAGTCAATGCATGTTTCTTATAAGTTCATAATGTTTCTTCTAAAAGTTTATAATCGAATGGGACTGAACTTCTTAACAATATATATTTTATTGTATTTAATTGCTGCAGTATTATTCGGAAATAAAAAAAATTTACTTGTATATTGCACAATATATACTTTATTACCATCTATTTAGTGTTACTGATATAAAATACACAACTTCTGTTCACTTTTTTAGGAAATAATAAAGCATCATCTTGGATATCCTGTCTGGAATAGTTCACCAGATATTTCTGTAAATTATATAACACTTATCGTAATGGGTATAATAGCACTATACTTCGCAAATATATGAATGCCATGGAATCACAACGATAAATGTTAATTTAACTTCCTTAGTTGTTTGTACTTAAAACTTATTTGTTATTAAATAAGTATTCTAAATGAAATTATGATTATTGTATAGAGCAAATATTATACGTTATACTTATTAAACTTTTTTAATAAGCTTATAATTTTATAATGCATGAAAAAGAGTGATGATATAATCCTTTAACATTTATAGATACAAATTATCATCATATCATTGATATATACGTCTACGTATCGTTCAGCAGGTCAATAATACATGTAAAGTTTTGTATTTTAACTAGGAACATATGAAAAATACATTTTATATTCGTCTACTCATTTACTTTCCGTAATTGACACTATAATTTTAATATCGAAATATTATTATAGAATTAAAGAAAATTTGTTTTAAAATTTGACTCTATTATCATTAGTTTTTTTTTACGTTACTTGCCTGAATTGATCTTGCAGAAATAAAAATATTTCAATCGGTAACATGTTTTACCATTTTCCATCACATCAAAAAACTAATTATAACTATAGAAGTCTAAATTTACTTATCTAGTATATTAAATAAATTTAAAAAAAATCAATTTCTTGATTGTGCAAAAAAAATTAAGTTTTTCTTTCTCAGTAATGCTCGTACTTTCGTAATTAAAAAGCAATGTGGTAATAATGTAGTAACTTTAACCGAGTGCATTATTGTTATCAAATTTTAACAACATAAATTTATTATTATACTATAGAATGCGTTTATTTGACCAAAGATAACGTATAAACAAAAGTCAATGCGTACTTGCTTAAAATACATTTAGTGTTTATATAATTATTTAATAATGTCGGGTCACCTTTTGTTCTTATCATATAATGTTATTTATAAAAATACTCATGTAATATTTGATGAAGTTCAGTCGTACTGAATCAGTAAGGAATTTTTCTAATAGCCTGAATAGTAATTTTTAGATATAAATGTGATACACATAGCACAGCTTGCTATTTAATAGATTTAAAAGCTATAAATTAATTTTGATTGCATCCCTGTTAAAACAAGTATGTAAATATCTTAAATTTATAAATATTTAAAACTATGTAACATTTTTATTATTCTATTATGATGACTGTTATTCATTAAACAAATTGTATACTATGAATGAGATGTAGCAAACTTAAATAAATTCTTAGCTTTATCAAGCGTTATCAGCGTTAATTCTACGTTTAATGAGATAATTTTTACGTAAAAGCAAGTCGCACGCAATAATCGCGACAGTTCATTTATATCTGTATATCAGTGCAGTTAATTCAAGACAAAAGAGAATGAAATTCATCTTATTACTTCTTGGGTTTGGAATAGCAAAGGAAGCATTTACAGAGCATGTCCCGCCAATAGTTCAAACTCCTCTGGGTGGAATTGAAGGATCCATAAAAAAATCATACAATGGTCGTACATATGCAGCCTATGAAGGTATACCTTATGCGCTTCCCCCAATGTTGGAAAGGAGATTTCAGGTAATAAGACTAATCCTTGCATTTTTTTCGTTAAATATATAACCTAATATATTTTCAATAATTTTAAATAAAATTTTGAACTCAGCCTCCTGAGCCAATCACTGGATGGATTGGTAATTTATCTGCTACCAAACCAGGTAACCTATGTATTCAGTATTCACATACACCTAAAAACATAGATGACCGAGTTATTGGAGACGAAGATTGCCTTTATTTAAATGTTTACGTTCCATATACTGTGCCCGAAAAACAATTGCCAGTTATCTTTTCAATTCACGGTGGCGGTTTTCAATTTGGTGAAGCAGATACTGGGGCCAAGTTCCTCATGGACCGTGATGTCATTGTAGTAACAATAAGTTATCGTCTCGGGATTTTTGGTTTCCTTAGTACTGAAGATGATATTGTGCTTGGTAATATGGGATTAAAAGATCAGAGCATGGCTTTGCGTTGGACATCAGAAAATATTCAATATTTCGGAGGTGATCCAAAAAAAATTACACTTATTGGAATTAGTGCTGGCGGGGCAAGCGTTCATTATCATTATTTATCACCGTGGAGCAGAAGACTGTTCCGAAATGGTATATCCTTTAGTGGAGCAACATTTGGCCCAGGAAAGCAAACTGAAAATGCACGCGAGAAAGCACATGAATTAGGTGCTTTATTGGGATGTCCAACGGAGAACACCTCTGAAATGGTTACATGCTTGCGTTCTAGACCAGCTAGATCAATATCTCAGGCAACGAAACATTTCATGGTAAGCCAAAAATTGTAGCAATTTATAGATAAAATAAAAATAAGATGTATAAATACTATAGCAAATGCAGGATTTAAAAAAAATTGATAGAGATTAATATGTAATTCAATCCCATTCGACAGCCATGGCTCTATAATCCATTCACACCTTTCGGTCCTGTTGTGGAAAAAACTGGTAATAAGCCGTTTGTTGATCGCTCTCCTATCGAAATTATTAGCAGTGGAGATGCAGCTGATTTACTATGGATAACTGGCCTTGTCAGCGAAGAAGGACTATATCCAGCTGCAGGTAAACAACATAGCTCACAATTAACTTGTACTGGCTGTATAATCCTAATTCTATTTATAATAATGATAAATACATTTTGTTCAGAGTTTATAAACAACGATACACTGCTTCAAGAGTTAAATGACAACTGGGATAATATAGCACCGCACTTATTGGATTACAATTATACAATACCTCTGGATATGCATGCGGCAGTAGCAAGAAAAATAAGAAATCACTATTTAGGAACTAAGCAAATCGACTGGAAAACGACTCAAGCATTAACATATCTGATTGGCGATAGATTATATGCTGTTGATGGTGAAAAAGCAGCCAGATGGCAAGCTAAAATGAACAAAAGCCCTGTATACTTTTGGTACTACAGTTACAGAGCCCTTACCAGTTTCAGCGACGTGCTTAGTAATTCTATGAATAATTATGGTAATTAAATATATAACAATATAGTCCATTATAAGTTTGGAAATAACAAACGATAATATATTTTTCGAGTAGGTGTGGCTCACAGTGACGACTTCAGCTTACTTTTTGAAGAAAATTACATGTACCCACCAATGAGAGCGAGCGATCGCGCAATGCAAGAGAAAATGATTGATTTTGTTGTTTCCGTCGCCGAAAAGGGGTAAATCGAAAACAATCGCAGTTTCCAAGTAAATTTAGATAAAATTAAAATCGGTTTTTCTATTTCAGCTCTCCTGATTTTGGCCTTGATTTTGAATGGAAAAAACTCGACCCATCCAAAAACGAATTGGAATTCTTACACATTGCAGGTCCTGATGACATTAAAATGAAAACCGTCAGCAATTTCGCTGAAAAACGCTTCTGGTCCACCATCGACTTCAACGAGAACAAATTATAATTTAAAAGTTTTATTTTCAAAGAAAATAGAATCATTATAATATACCCTGCCTTAAATATAATTATGCGTTCCCAATGTATTTCTAATATAATTATTGTATCTAATAATTATCCTGTTAACCGTAATTAAAGATCATTACAAACAAAAAAGCTACACCATAAAGTCTTGCATTTCGCATATTAAGTTCGCTTTCTAGCGGAGTATTCGAAACGCGACCCCAATGCGAAGTAGCACCTCATTACGTGCAAATTTGGTGCGATGTTACATTTTCATGCCAATAGTATGAGTCGAGGTTGCAATTGTTAACAACAGACTTCCAGCCAGCGTATACTCTTTATTATTATTTTTGTTTCTCAAGAAGTGATCGACGACTCGGACTGTTTAATCCGCTGATCCCAATTTTTCGGTTAAGCGGGCGAATTGTCAGTTGTCGCGGAATAGGCCGACAGCACGTAAACACTAACGCGACATTAATATTCCGACGGTGCGAAAACGGCGGCGACGACCTGGTTATTAAGCGTCGGCAAAATTAGTGTCAACATTCAAGTTGTACTGTGCGCGATGCGTGTTTCACATTGGACCGTGAAGCGGAAGTTTTGCCTCGGCGTGCGCACTGATGGTCAAACGCTCGGTGCCGCGTGGGCCGTATGTAAAAGAGCCTAATTCTGTTGTCACTTTATGTTAACAAAATTTCAGCGAGTTTTCCTCGAATATACGCGGCTTCTTACAATTATTCTAACTGGGTTGTACAATCAGTAAAACGAGCTTTTAATTCGTCGCACACGGCCGATCTACGTCATCCTGAGCAAACTATTTTACAACCAAGCGTTTTACTAGATCATGATAAGCATCCGCATGCGTGAAATTACAAAGAATTTCTTCCTAGACTTCCAGATAATGTATAGTGGTGTTATTTTATCACTATCCCATTCGAAAACAATTTCTTTCAGTAATTAATATCTGTAACGCACGCTCATAACATGCGATTTCACTCTTTTTATACTTATGCCCCCATTCATAATCTGTAGCATTATTATGATAAATACACGATGCACTGGCTTACATTTCCAAGTACAATATACAGATGAGAATATTTCATTACTCGAGAGCTTTGCTAACCAGTTCGTCGTTTATCGGTGTTTTATCGAAGATAAGTGAGTTAGCGAGTTATTGAAACTCCGGCTTATCAATTTTCGCTAATCGCTCTCTCGATAAACAAACAAGTCTCGTAAAGTTTCTGCTTTCGACACGTTTGTGGGAAAAAAAAGGAGAAAAATAGGGTCTTGCAAACTCTTGCTTTCCTATGCCCGATGCTCGGCGTGTATACGCCCAAAACCGGTTTCTCCGGTTCTCACGGGGCTTCGTATAATAGTCGTCGCTTGGTCACGTCTCTATTCTGGTCATTAAAGCGGCGTTTCCGCGCGCAAACCACCAAGCCGCAACGGCGAAGTAAAGTAGCGACCGCGAAGACGAGTCATTACACCCGTGTGCGGCTACTGTGCATTAGGACAAGTGAATACGTTAACAATCTTTTGCCTTTGATTCTTTGCGCAGACTTTATTATCCATCTCGAGTCGGTAAAAATCACCCATCAGCTGATAAAGTCATCGATTCAAACCACGAGAGCAGGAAGAGCAGGCGACCGTAGAAATTCTTTATTAGGTGTCTCTCGCCTGCACCTGTGCATGAGAAAATTCCATGGAGCGCTAGCAGCCAATCCGAACCTCTCGGCTTTGACAGTTCAATCGATTACCACCTATATAAGTAATACGTGCGGCAGCGCGCGGGCTGCGGGTTTTATGGGAACGTTCTGCACTTTCCTCTAGCCTCTGATTTATCGCTCATTGTCTGGCCAATTATTATTATGCGCTGCTCGTGGCTCGCGGCTAGCTTCTCGCCGCGCGATTATCGCATTAGCCAAACCTGTGTGTATAAGCTTCGAGGCCCGCGCGAGAGCCCGTGTAATTTACAATTACAACTTCGTTTCCGCGCGCCGAGTTTCGGTTCTCGCGAGTACACTGAATAAGAGCGTCGGCGTCGGCGATTGTTTCGAGTCGCGTGCGCACTCGAGCGCGTGTCTTTTGACTTTTCGTGTCTCTGCTAAGCGCCTTCTTTTACTTTTTCCAAGGAAGGGTGAAACCAGTCCGCGACTCAGTGTTCCATTAGAGTCGCATATAAAAGGTCCCGAATTTCTTCGAAGATTCGAGAAAGATATACTTATTATAGCGCTGCATGTGTGTACGTATTTATATTGCGCAGCATAATAACTGTAAAGTTTATTCGGATGTAATCGGGATGAGAAGTCGGATTTCTATCGCCGACATTATTCTTGTGATGATGATTTTATAGAATAAACATTCTATCAACACACGAGAAACAACCATGTCCACAAAGTCTTATCATTGTTGATATCTCAATCCTCCCTATGATCGCACAAATCAATCTCCCAAAATGATTTGGAAATTTGAAACAATCACTAACAGACTCACCGTCAAGAGATTACAGCTCGGTACGTATAATAACTGTACCCTACGATCCTTTCGAATTACTCCTCTACTGCGATAACAGCATACTATTTCTCTCGGCTCACACGTCACACCTCACTCAGTGCACTCACTGTGCAACTGAACTATTTCATAATTCCACTACGAGAAACTGAACACGCGCGCGATGCGCTCACTTGCGCGAGAAATAGGCGATCGCTGCGGCGGTGAACAGCGGCGTCCGATGAGTTTTCGTGGGCCCGGCCGACTGAGAACTGTATACTACGCTAAATATATGTACCTACTACTGAGACTCGTTCTCGTTTCGAGGCGCGCAAATTTTACTAGCTTCCGGCGGCCAAATTATGGCGTCGGACTGGCCGATCTCGTTATCAGTGAAAGTGTACGTGCGCAGCCGAGACCGGAAATTTCGGCGCGATTGTCTTACGTCGTGGCGGCCAGACTTTCGATTTCGGCGGCGCTGACTGCGAACAGGATGGCTTTATTTTCGGCGAACCGTGAGACTCTGTTCGCGCGAGGCGATCGACAGTTTTTTGTTTTGCTTGACCTTAGGGTGATCCGTGAACAATGCGGAGTTCTATAGAAAATTTCGATATCGTATTCCTGGCATGTGGCACTTTTTGCGGTGTGGTCAAAACACGATGTTATTGAATATCATTCTGGAGTTTTTTATTGCGATCAAGCCTTTTTTTCTGAATTGATTGTCTTTCACATATAAATTGTTAAATCCACATGAGCAGACAAGAATGTACAAATTAAATGTTGATTGTATAGGTAGCACATACCTAAGTAAAGAATGAGATGTGCGGATAAGCTATTCAATGTCTGCGCGATTCGAACAATAAGCATGCATTTCTCGAGATTATCATTTGCATCGAAAAGTCTACATATAAGTAATCTTTTAAATGGCCGAAACGCATTGAGCGTTTATCGTCGCTTTATCAATCTATGAAAATACTGGCGATTACTTTTATTTACACAGTCACAATCAAGATAACGTAATACTGCTCTGTTATAAAATGAGTGACCTTCAGTCGCCTGACGTCCATACGACTGTAAGATAAATGTTATATTTACTCGGTCATATAATGTGTCGCGTATGACAGAGTTGTATAGGAGACAAGCAACGTCCTGACATCCTTTTCCAATTGCTGTGAAACAAATCTCATCTTCTCGTCCCTCATTGAGTCTTTTGACGCGTCGGCGAGAAACAATCTACTGCGGTGATATCAGATTTGACGATATTTCGGCTCTGTATTTAACGGCCGTGCGGTTTGCCGGCGCCGCTGGGAATCCATACGTTGATGCACATAGTATCTTCTTGTCGTTATTATCTGGATGCATTAATCCCAATTATATTGGCCTTATATAATTACTTATTGATAATTTGGAAATACGTGTATCAAAAGAAAAACTTTTCTTTTAATCGTAAATTAATAAAAAATAATAAGAGTATTAGATGATAAATAATAGTACATTACGATACGAGTGCGCAAAGTAGGTCGTTCCCTACGTAGGTCATCCCCGGGATGACCTACGTGCGCACGAGTATCGTATACTATTTTTCCTATTAAGTTGCGCAAAGTTCGACCACTACAATTATTTTGAATAATTGGAACATATAGAACGGTGGCGTTGGGGCGCCGGGATGGGGGGGCCTAAAAAAAACAAATTATAGAACTATTATAAATTTATTAAATTAAGAAAAATCTGATTTATTTATAATTTTGAATTATTAATAATATTTATCGTAACGTGACAATTAACAAAATGAAACGGTATATTTTTTAATGACTCTGATGCATTTGATGTGGTTTGCAATGAGGGAGAAATTTTTTTCAGATATATTAATTGTATTATAAAATTGTAAACATGTAAATTAAATGTTAAAAATAATAGCACACTTGTAAACGGGTCTATAAAATAATCTGCATGTATAAATCAATAATAATAATTAATAATAAATAAATAATAAATAATAAATAAAAAAAAAGTAAAAACATCAGAGAAAATTTTTTTCTTCATTGTTCTGGAAACCTCGCTGGAAACAAAATTAACTATTTTTTTAGTAATCAGAACTAATATATTGATTAAGATAAAAAATATAGTTGGTTATGGTTACCAATTTTTCTTAACTAAGTCTACTTGGTCAATGATACCAACAAAATAGTTGGTGCGTATTTCTCCAAGTAATTTGGTTATCCCAACCAAGTACTTGGTTATCACAACTAATCATTTTTTTCCGTGTGTATACTCTTATACATTCCCGCACGCTCACCACAATCCCGCACGCTCAGTTACATCCCCGTTCGCTCAGTTGCATTCCCGCACGCTCTTGTCAACGTGTGGGAAAGTGGTACTTTGCGAACGCAAATGCATGCGCAAAATCGAACTTTGCGCACGATAATAGGAAAATTAACTTAAAAATTAAATTACATAAATATAATTTGATAATTTACAAACTATAACTTTGACGCATAGTCGTACAAAAGTATACACGGAAAAAAATGGTTGGTAACGGTAACAAACCGCTTGGCAAAATACGCACCAACTATTTTTTTGGTTAACCTATCCAATAACTTGATAAATGTTACCAAAAAAGCAGGTAACTTACCAATTATGTTATTATACTTACCAAGTACTTGGTAAGGTTAACCAAAAAAATAGTTGGTGCGTATTTTGCCAAGCGGTTTGTTACTGTTACCAACCATTTTTTTCCGTGTACACATAAAGAAAAGCATACAGGTTTGCCACCCTAAAATTTTTCCTTGTTTACTCTCGGCTATTATCGCACATACATAATTCTTCGTCGGCTCCATATCCGTACATGTAACTTAAATCGAGCTTGATTGATGCTACTATATAGAGCCTTGCGCATACCAGCACTTTTTTCCCCGGCACATGTAACGTTTTTACTTATTACCGGTAAATGAGCTAATGCAGCTACTCTCACTTCCGACAATTGTTCCAATTCGCTTTTTTGTTTTGTAATCGTGAGAATGAATTTTCAAGCGTTCATAAATAACGACGTATACTGTTATTATTTTTAACTAAAAAGACACTGTCTAGATATTCATTGATATGTATTATAGCCTCTAAAGGAGATTTTATCGTTATCAATACGTCAGAGTGATGAATTATTAGAAATTAAAGGGGCTTTTCCAATTACACGTATGTAACTTTTTAAAAAAACGTGATTTAAGTTAAATGTACTCACCAAAAGTAAGGGACGATCATCGACTTTATATATACAAGTTGTTCCAAGCTTTTGAAAACACAAAATTTAAAAAAAAGAGCGTTGATCGATATTTTCTTAACAGCTTTTACAAAAATGTATTTTTTTTCCAACGCAATTCCGTATATAATATTTTTGCAAATAAAATCTGCAATTTTTAAATACTTTGATTTAACTTACAATTGCTTTATTACTATTATTATTACAACATTTTTCTACGAGGAAACATTTCTAGATCAAAAGGAGAAAAAGAAACTAATTACGTATAGGTATAGATCTACATATAGAAAGAAACTTCAGCAGGACGCTGCAGAAAAAATGCAAACAAGAGCGTGAGGTGTTATATTGTGTACAATGCGCGCGTTCTGCTTTGGGGTTATTACACCTACACATCGTGCAGCCTTGGACCTGTCTAATACATATAAGCGTGTGTACG
The DNA here is from genome assembly GCA_024372645.1 of Trichomalopsis sarcophagae. Classification (NCBI taxonomy): domain Eukaryota; kingdom Metazoa; phylum Arthropoda; class Insecta; order Hymenoptera; family Pteromalidae; genus Trichomalopsis; species Trichomalopsis sarcophagae. The sequence goes on from QLSS01000127.1 coordinate 263,952, forward strand.
AGTGTATACATGCGGCACATAAACGATTTCACGCGACACGTAACGGAATCATTGAGCAAACAGTGCATTTATACTACCGATGCGTTTTTTATGCATCGCGCGCAATTTACAGCTTGATCGACTTGCTAATCAAGGCGAATAAAAGAAGATATACCATCAAATAATGTATGCGGGTGAATGGTTCTTTGAGAAAATGTTCTGATATCTGATTATTTCTTGCATAAAGATCTGTAGGTGCTTGTATTTTTATCGCCATGTTGTTACTTTCATTTCAAGAGCTTATGCATCACAAGATTCTTTGTTTGGCTTTTAGTTCTACTCTAGTGATAAGCTGCGTAGATAAATAATCCATACTATACTAGCTATCATTTATTAATGTAATTTATCAAGCTTTGTACAAAGCTAAAAGCAGAACCGTGTTAACTGAAAAACGATTAGATAAATCCTTCAATTATTATTAACTGTTATCATGCTTTTTAAAAAAATGGTAAAAATTAAATTTATAATAACTACCAGTTATATACTGTCTATACACAAGTGATTTAGTTTGTTAAAGTTATTTCGTATACAAATAAACGAAAATTTGAATTCGAGTAAGTTCAGCTAATGTAATCATCTGTTGGTACTCATGTCGGTAACGTAGGGATTCTATATAAGTCGCGCTTGCTGCTTGTCGGCTAGTCGGCTTTTGTTGATATTTAGCGCCATTGCACTAGCCAAGCTGACGTTCAATGTCAGAACTAAAATACCTACATTTTCTTTACGCGTGTGCCAGAATTGTGAGGAACACACGTGCTAAGTTGCGTTGGATTTTATTGTGATTTGTGTGCAAAATAAACTTTATTCGTTAGCGAGCTGTTCATAGAATAAGGTAAATATACAATTTTTATTTGTTCATTCGTTTTGTTACTGCGTAATTCGATAAATTAACAAGTATTATTGTACTTAAGATATTTGAGGTTGTGTTTTCGTCTTTAGCCTGTTTATATACAAGGAATTCACTAATAAATTGTTTGTACTTGTTTTCAGTCATAATCATGGCAAAATCACTGAGGAGTAAATGGAGAAGGAAATGCAGAGCAGTTAAAAGAGTACGATATGGAGAAAAAGAATTGGCCAGGCTAAAGAAAACACTCGGAATTGATGAAAATGCTTCCAATGATGCCGATATGTCAGATATTCAAGAAATTGCCACAGGTACATCAAATATTTAGCATTATTAGATCTTAATAATCTTTTTTTGGACTAAGCACTTTAAATAGTATATATTTCTATAGGCTTTTTAAAATTAAAAAGTTGAACAAAAAAATATCTCTGTACAATCGCAATAATATAGCGATGGAAAAAAAGTCTGTTGTATTACTATTGTCATGAATTATCTTGAGATTCGAATTAATTAATCATACAATATTCTAACATTGTAATACAAAATTCAAAACTTCTAGTTACGGATGCCAAAGCGATCAAAGGCAGCAAAGACAAGGAAAATGAAGTAGAAAATGTTGAAGAGGAAAAGATGGATGATGGAACCGCAAGAGTTTACAATAAGAAAACCTTACGTGACCAGTATGGAAATTACCCAGTATGGATGAATCGCAGAAAAATCCTGAAGCACAAGAAAGGACGTGCAAAATCACAGAAAGCAACAACGAAAAAGGATAAACATTTAACAAGAAAGGACAAAAAGAAAGAGCCAACTGAAACGTAGTTTTAGCGTACATTCATTGTAAGATACTTTAGGAGAGAGAAGAAGGTGATCAATGTTATAATATTATCTTAAATGATAGTTTCCGTAAAAATTTTATTGCAAAATTTAATAATACGTTTAAATCTAGTATTGGCATATAAAACTACTACTTACTGTAGCAAAGTACATAAAAATAAATGCAACTTGACAGTCTCAATAACATTGTTCCAAAATTACACTTTGTTTCTCAATTATACTTCTATTTTATAGTAGAAAGACTATTATTATTGTATTCAACAGATTATATAGCTATTTCATAATCAACTTTTATGAAAGACAACTTAATTTTACATGTAATTTTTTATTGTTAAATTATCTAATGTAAGGACTTCCACTATTAAAATATACACCAGTTCTGCATCGTAACCTCAATCGGTTTTCTAAATCATTTACTCTGTTGCTTAAGTGCTGAATTCTCCTCGTTTCAAATTCGTAGAGTTTCACTTTGTTTCGTAATTCATAGATCTCTTGTTGCATCAATTGCTGAAAAAGGTATTTTCTGAAATTACAATTCTGTCTTACATAAAAGAATGCTCAAATATAGCTTTGTTACCATATTTTGAATGCTTCTGCGAATCTCGTTGATGCTGTCAATAGCTGCGGCAATCCTTGTGGCTATCTCATTCGCTTCAGTTTCTCGCTTTTTACCTTTCGCCAATTGCTGTAAAATGAACATTCGCTTTTATGAAATATCAAAAAATTCGTTTGTACCTGCAACTTTTTAAAATTGTTCTTAGAGAATTTTTCTACATCGTTTTACACGTAATGCTTGATTCACCTAGCTCAGACTTTTACAATGCAAGCAAACAGTCCCAAGATTCGCAGACTCGAGGCAGAACGTCCCGCAATCACGCTATCTTCCAATACAATAAAAACTAATGAAAATATCTCGGCCAAATGTTCGTCCCAGCAGTCGTCATACCTTTTCCAGTTTGATGAGCCTCCGGAGTAGTTCCTCGTAAGTGCTCTCCTCCTCGCCATCGCCAACCTCGTTCTCGGTATCTGCAACGCAGAAGCAAAACACAAAATAAATCATTCACTGAATCCGATCCGCGTTCTTTTTAGATGAGTATAATAAAACGCGCTCTCTCTACAGCATCAGGGCGCGGGGAGAAGAGAGCGCGCCCGTAGGATTAAACAAGCGGCAAAATAAAAACAGTAAACATCGAGAGCGAGTATATAGCTGCTCGCGCGCGCTAGCGGAGAGGCGAAGCGGAGACATCGAACTTCGTATATACTTCGGCCTCCGGAGAGACTTTAAAGATAGAATTCCCCTGGAATTCGCATTCGCGGTTTCGCGCGGGAGTATAATACCAACCGCGTAGTACTGGTCGCCTCGTGGTCGTCGTCGTTGTCTCCTCGAAGCCCTCTTCCAAATCTCGCGCCTCCAGTGCAGTGCCGTCGCTATCTGTAAATTCAAAGCAAATGGAGTGACTCTTCAATTTAATTGTGGATGTGAGATAGTAAAGTGCGGATTAGTGGTTCGTCAGTTTCAGTTCTATATTGAGAAGCAGTCGTGTCGAAGAGTATTCGACTCGATATGCGTGAAAATTTAGTGACGAAGGAAATTATTATAAGCGATCAATACGTGTGACGCAAATAAACTCATTTGAATACCATTCTTTCGACACGATTGGCGATCGGGCTGCAGTTCATATCCACTTCTGCAGTAACACTCGTAGCTGCCAGGTACGTTCCTGCATATTTGGCCGCACGGTTTTTCCGTCACACATTCGTCCACATCTACGAAACGGAAATATAGCAAGTTTATTTTCGGAGCATAATATTATAATACATTACGTCTTTTATTAGAATTTCGATTTCCCACCTATTTATTATACTTTTAAAACAATACAACTGCAGTAATTATTCTTCAATCAGCCGAATCACAATAAAGTAAAAGAAAAGTGGAATTTAATCGTAATCGCAGACGCGAGAAAAGTGCAGCAGCGCGTTGCCGATTGATAATTGCAATCAATTACACGCGAGTGTAAAGCAACTCTACCTCTATCGACTATCACTGCTGCAATTCGCCTTCGTGTATCCGCTGAACGATAGATATTTCTATTCGAGTTCGATACAGAGGCAGGAGCCCGTTGCACCAATCGAATTAACCGATCTCAGGAAGCTGTGCTGCAGCTAAATCGATCTCGAATCGGTAATTAGAACAGCCCTCGCTGTGCGCGTTCGAGCGAGCCGCGTAAAGAACCGCTGTAAGGTAAATTCCACGAGATGTAAGCGGCAGATACTTCGAATTGGAGAGATCTACAGTAATTATTATGAGATTTATTATACGGACCCGAATAATCTGATTGAAGTGTCATTTGTGGTATTTGAAATTGAAACAATTTCTACTTCATTCAAGATATTTAGTGACAGTAGGGGAAAAAATCGCCCGAAAATATCGCAATCAACTACGAAATGAAAAGAAGGTCGAGGGTCCAATTAAAACCGGCTAACGACAATAGAAACAGGCGCGCACATACGCATCGATCGATACGCCGTGCGACGCGTAACTCTCCCGACGTCAGTTAATCACGTGCTGAAGAGGCAAGCGCTAGAGCGCGCGCACTCGAAACTGCCTGACGATTATCTCGACGTAGGTCCGAATTTCTTCTCTGCTCGGAGTACCTTGCATTTTAAGAGCCTTTTTGATTGTCCGTCAACGGGATCTACTATTGTATCTCTGCTAAAATTGCAAAATATCGCAGAATATTCTTTCTTGAAAGCCATAGGTCTCTCTCGGAAGGCAATTAGCCACAGTAAAAGATGCGCCTTTCGAATTATCATTCCCGACCGTAACGCGCGTGTCTCTATGCAGCTGCAGCTGATTCATGTCCCGATCTCCGGCGTCGTATACCTGCGCGTTTCCTCCTCTCTCCCGTATGTATACATCCGGCGAGTGTACACAGTTCAGCGGGCCATTAATCTCGAGATGCTCTCGTGAGCACGCGGAATCGATCATAAATTGGCAAGCCTGGAAGTAATTGATAGTCGCCATCGTGTACGCCTACGTACAGAGATATAATATAATAATGCTCTTTTAGACGAGACTATATCGAATCGGTGACGCGCCGACTATACGGGAATTTTAAATGTTTGCCATGTTGACGCGTATTTATAAAGTTCGAACATTATAGAGGGAGGTATAATTGAGTTGCGGAACTCGTGGGAGTGCGCGTGTTTAGTGTGTATATACCACGTATCGGAAACTGGATTATAAATTATCCCTCGTCAAAGGTAGTCTGAAATTGGGAAACGTACTCTACCCGATTAGACGACAAAGGTTTCTATGTAAAGAAGCTTTTTTATCGTCGAACTTCATTAATATATGCATCAATCGCTGTCGATTTTCACAAAGGCTTCAATTACAGCTCTCTCTCTCTCTCTCTCTCTCTCTCTCTCTCTCTCTCTCTCTCTCTCTCTCTCTCTCTCTCCCTCTCCCTCTCTCTCTCTCTCTCTCTCTCTCTCTCTCTCTCTGTACTTAAAAACGTTATAAGCTCGCTTAATCCCGCCCACCAAACCTATAATCGGTGAGTAACTATAAACCGCGGATTCTCAGGCACAACTAATACAATAACGGATCCCGGGAGCTTTCGCTCTTCGTGCGGTCTTGCTCGCTTCGTCGGCGAGGCTTGATGGGAAATTCTCCGCGAGCTTAATGCGATTTTGCTTGAGTTTGTCCTCCAACTACACAGCCTCTTACAGTCCCTCTCACCTCTCACCTATTTGACAGTAGTTGCCGGTGAATCCTTTGGGGCAGGTGCACCTGCCGGGCGACGAGCAAACTCCTCCGTTCTGGCAGGGCGGCGAGCACACAGCTGAAAGCACGGAATAACAAGAACAGAATGAGCGGAGATCAGTTTTCAAGCTTGCAGTTAAGAGGCGAAAAATTAATTTGTGTGACATCTGTACAAAAGCTTGCGTTCGATTATACGCGTTGAAAATTGAAACGAATTCTATCACATCGATTCGCGGTTCGATGAAAAATACAAATAGTCGCGCTTAAATCAATCAGCCGAACAATAAACAATAGCGGTCCCGCGGCGAATGAGACTCGAACAGCTTTTACGAGGTTCATTCGCACGTTACACAACGAGAAAGCCCGAGGGCAGCACCATTTGAACGGCGCGAGTATTAGCAATAACATATTGCACGCACGTATACGCGTGCGGATGGCAGATTTATGTGGAGGCATGCGCTGCGGGGCTCACTTACGTTTGTTGCAGCCGAAGCTCAATCGCGTGACCTGCGTCCAGCCCGGGCAGCAGAGGTATCCGGACGGCTGGAGATCCGCGTAAGCCAGCCTGTGGATCAGACAGAGAGCAGGAGTTAAGCATCGGTCCATATTGCCGGCATAAAGGGGAGAAAGGAGGAATGGCAATGATCGATCGCGGGACACCAGGTTCCTGCTACTCGCAATCGCGTTTATCGATCGCTTTATTTCAGAACGCCAGCGCGCCGCGCACGTGAGTAAGTGCGCGACTCGCGTATGCTGCGCTGTATTGCCAAGGTTTTTGAACAATCGGCCTGCGATATGCTGGTCCCTCTGATCGCCGAGTCTCTTTATCCGCAGCAACGTGCATCGTGTAGATCCGCTAAGATGACTAATGGGTAATTGCTTTGCACGGCCGTTCGCCTTGTTTTCAAGGAGATGTTTTTTGAAAAATCAAACTTTGATCTCTGCTTGTTGATTGTCGTCGTTCATTACGCGGCCGATTTCAATGGTCTTATAAGGAAGTCTGCTGCGGTATAGTTATATGGTCGTAATATTCAAATGAACGGAAAGAATGCAAGATCAAGGTCGTAGTTATTACCTCGGTTGCCGATTCGAGTGGTGGTGAAGTGCGGAACTAGCCTCCAAACCACTCAAACATACCCTCCTTCTGTAAAAAAAAAAATTTGATCGATTACAAATATGTGTTGATACAGAAGTGTGACCAATTTTGATGAAACTGATGGTTAAATTCTCTGGGATTCTAAAATAATTCAAGCAGACAACAACATCTTTTGTTAACATTAAAATCCCTATCAGATAGTATAAATGTTTTGTTTTCATTCGTTAATACCTAAATTATGTTTAACACAAGTCTATAGATTATTCAATGGGAAAACCAGAATGTGAAGGAAATAGTACAAAACAAGTAATATATTTCGGAGAGATTATAAGTGGCATTCCCAGATGCGATCATTTCTTTTTGTCGATTCGATTTAGAACTTTGGACGATGTCCAAGATTTTGCGCTGGAACGTGACTCTTGTAATACAGAGATTTCTCGAGATAACGGCGATATGAGAAAGCCACAATATTTTGAAAGATCTAAACGCTTTCATTCAACAACAGCAAACCACATTCAGAATCAACGAAAATAGCCTCTTATACAGTCGATAGTGTACAAACACGTTAAAAAAGAATATAAATAAATAGTCTTCCTCTTCCCCCTAAATTAGTAACATTCTAAAACCAGCAGCAGCAACTAAAAATTCGCAAACCTATCATTGCTTTTCCTTGAAAAGCCGTCACTTTTCTCTCTCATATCAAGTCTTCCCTCAAAGAACATTAAACGCGTCTAGCGGTAGCCGGCATTGCAGAGAGTATAATCCGATCCGCTCTCGCGCGCGCATCATATTCTCCCGATGAGACCTGGCACTATACACCTACTTTCTACAGAACCACTTCGTCATCGTTACACCCGACGGCAAAATTGCATCTCGTCCGCGCGGCGTGTCGCTGTCCTGTCGGGCCGCAATGCGTTAGCCGACCATCTCGTCGACGAGTGTACGCGTATACTTAGGCATCTGCGCGCAAAAGTGTCCGTGTAAGTGGACGATGCGTCGCGCGGATGTCTGGAGCATGTAGAACTGTCTGTTTGTTTTAGAAAATCGGACCTGGCTCTCTGCTCGTGCGTTGCATGAAGGGCTCGTTTATGGACTTGTAATTCTACCCAGATGGCATGAACGGACATGCGGCGTTGCGTTAATAAAGCTACGCTGCTTTATTGCACTTGCGGGACACGATGTGTTATCCATTTTTATTGGCTTGGTTGTGTGAAATCTCAGATATAAAACTGTACAATACGATAGGTCGGAATTCGCATCGTCTAATTACCGGCTGCTTCTCTGAAAAGCAATGCGCGGTTAATTTTTCTATAAACAACAAATTAGCAGCCTCGCGAGCGCGCGGCCGTTGTATAGATAAGAGCTGCAGTCGTCGTAGCAGCGGAAACAGCGCCGCGGGCTAACTCGTTTTCTCTCTTTCTCCTGCATCTGCATTTCCGCGCTATCCATCCTCGATAGATAGTCATCGCGATGCTCGCACACAGCCGAGGATATAAGCCGCGTGATAGGTGTAAATTAGCTGTAAGGTCAGTGCGCATACGAGATTAAGCCCTTTGAGAAGAGATCTGCGTAATAAGCGCGAAGAAAAAGGGAGGCGACTATACGATTCATTATGTCGTCTGTGCCGCGCGAGAACGTGTTTCTATCTTGAACGTGCTTATCTGTCGCGGCTTCCCGCCTCGTTTTTATTCGCGTTGAAGAAGTCGTTAGCGTTTCCGGTAATCCGGTCGTGTTGGTATGTTATACCTACTTTTCTATTAGGAGCTGCGCTGATCTTTATTGCACGGTGAATTTTAACTTATTTTCTTGTACGAATATTCCAATACTTTGTTCGCTGTATTCTTGATCATGACATCTACCCTACTTTACTGTCGATTTTGCGCGCGAGATACACACGCAAAGTGGTGGAGTGGAAAAGAAAGGAAAATTTTCATAATCAAGGAGTTTAATTTCACTTCACGGGTAAATGGCTCGTAAAGCAGCTAAACTAGAATCTGCGAGCAATCGCATAAAACGGCTGTATAACCCTAATGAAATGCTGAATAAATCGACGGTAAACTCGCCTATCTCAGGTCTCAGTACGCGTTATACGTATGCGAAATTATTCACGAAGCACGACTGCTCCTAAAATCACGCTGCGGAGCGCGACGTAAATTATTTCTCGGATACGGCGCTCGCGCGTGCACCATTCGTCGCTCTCGAAATAATGTCTCGGCGAATTATCATACTAATTAAAAAGAATCGAGTTTTGAAAGCAGAGCGTAAATAATTCACACTTATTATATCGCGGCGCACTACTCTTGGCGTGCGCCCTTAACAATTCACGGAATTCGAATCTGGGTCAGAACAACTGCCTTCTCTAACGGTCCCCCTGTTTCCGACTAGAAATCGCACGAATAATCAAAGCAAGGCGAATCAAAATGAGAAAACTTTAAAGAGGGAGCGACAAATACCAAGCTCACGAGAGCCTCGTTCGTTTTCTACCAAAACGGATCCAGACGGAAATAGAATCTCGGGCAGAAGTCTCCCGGCATGAAATAAACCACGCGCGCCGAGCGCCATTCTCCCAGTGGTGCTCGTGCATACACATTGTGCCCATAAGCGATGCACACGGGTCACTGTGATCTGAGCCCTGGCGAATCAACTCCCGAGTGCGGACATGCGCGTATGCCTAATTGGCGAAGATTACCCGGGGGAGATATTGCTGCAGCTGACATCCAAGCCGTGCGCGTTATCCTGTAGTTCATTATTGACTGATTGAAAACTATTAGCCGGGATCGGAATCATTGTCATGCGCTGGCCCTCTCACGCGGGAGAAAAGTCAATAAATCTCAGGGGGTTGCTCGTACGAGCTATGGCAGTCGATTAACGTGGCGCTAGCGGTTGATCAGCGGAGAGAAAGACCCGGCGGTGATTTGAGCCGGCCGTTGAGTCGACTGGATGGGACTTCTCGGGGGAGTAGTGTTAAAGAGGCACGGGTTGGTCGAAGTTTGAATTCGAAGCAAACTGGTCTGAGGAGATGAGGTTTTATAGATTGGGCAGAATGCAGTGCCTTGCAACAATCTTATAAAGTATTAACAATAAACGAGCGATAAGTCTCTATGGTCTTTAAACCGCCACTTGCGGTTCAGACTATATTACGAAACGAATATACGAAAATTAATTTAAAATAAAGTACACTGACTATATGCGATGGAAATTTAAGTTGACAGACAGTTCCACTTAAACTGACCGCGGTGCGTAGTCCACGCAATTAAACAATTTAATCTCTCATGTCACGAACAAACAACAAAGGCCAAAACCATACCGCTCGCATTGTCTCAGACACATGTGTGTATTATTGGGTTAACATACGTAAGAGTTTGCAGCGGTGAAGTGTTTGGCACATAATCTCGCAAATGTTTCAAAGAGCTCTAGAACTAAGTAATTTTTTGTTCTAAATTATCCATCAAAAGTGAGTTTTGTAAGTTTGATGAACGTGGAACCACCGAGTTCATGATAATCTGAAGGCTAGCGATAATAATGCTGTTAAAGACATCAAGAGCTACGCCTACGCCGGTTAATCAGTTATTACTACGAATAAAGTTTAATATGCATTGGTGTAGAAAAAAATAGTTCGAAGTATATCAGTGTATGCATGACAAACTTTTATATACATATATACTTTCCCTATAAATCACCTCCAACACTCACTTGTCACGTACGTATCCCCAGAATATACATCAGAGACATAACTGCGAATGAATTCCGGAGTATATCAGAAGGTCACAGGAAATGCAGCTCGACGGTTTTTCGCCTCTCGTACGCGTCCGCTCACGTCAATAAAGCCGCAAGCGCTATTATACGGCTCGCGCTGGTGCTTTCGTCATAAAACTCAGAGGGACTCGATAAATCAGCGCTATAAATCAGCGCACTTTTGGTGTTGTAAGTGAATAAATGAATCTATCTACAGCAGAGCTTTGTTCGAATGATAATGCGCTTTTGGCACGCGCCGATTTCGCGAGATCTCGTCTCCGGCGTCGATTAATGGCTCACCTCGCGAAAGCTCCAAAATTACTGCCTGCATGAGTAAATTCCATTAAAATGTCGTTTTTGACAGAATGTCGTGAAACATTTTTACAGAATTTCACGTAAGTGGTAAAAAAGAAATTATAATACTTACAAAATATTATGACAGTGTTTACAAAATATTATTTTATATTTTTCATGTTAATTCATAATTTAGCCTTTTTAAGAAAATCTTCTATTTCATGCCAAATATGAGTTTTTATGTTGCCCATTAAAAATTGCATTCTTTGTCGAACAGATTTTATTGAAAAATTTAACAATTCAATGTGGAAATTTCATGTCAAGCAACATTATAACATAAGCTATAAAAACTTAAATACAAAGCCGATATCAAGCTATACAATAGAATCATTAAGATACGTGTATAACGTATATATACAAGATTGACATAAATTATTAATAAACAGTTTATGCGTTAATACATTTTCATACAATGGTCGGCAGTACCATTAATCACCATGGAACAAGTCTCAATAAGTTATCTTGTATGAGAAATACTATTATAAAAGATGTTCTTTAAACGTTTTCAAATAAGTTCAAATCACAATTAAGCTTCATAAATAATGTGTAAATATCTAATACACATAGAACACGTACATTTTTAGATGTAAAAATATCAAATATCTATGCTGCTTTGTGCTAGCATGACAAGTGCATGTAAGTAATTCACTAAAATTTGCAATTCATGGATTATATTTTTGACAACAAAGTGCGATTGGATTTCCTCGCTGGCTTTCATCACTGCATGTATACTGCGCGGCATATCTATTTCCAGAGTGACACTCTTCTCGCGCTACGAACGTATATGCATATGTTACCACTCAAAGCATCGATATGTAGTCAAAGCGCGCCCCCATAAATCAATCGACTAAAGCGTATATTCTTCCACATCCTTGCGCGCCATGTAGCGTCGGAGCCAAGGTGCGAGAGCGAACGCGGCTTTAAATCTTTTCCTCCGCTCCCGGCGCATCGATACGGCATTTTTTTTTTGCCACTGCGCTTTATATAAAATGAAGAGATATTCATACCAGCTCGCTCTTTTCTTCATGCTGGTCTTCCTTTCTTCTTCAAGGTACAGTGGCTTTCAGCTTTTCCGTCGCTTGTTCCTCATGTTCCTTGCAGGTTTCTGCAATTTTTTTCTTCGACCTCGTTTCCTCAGACTTACGAGAGGCGGGAAAGCTTTTTCTACGTAGGAGTTATTGTGCAACTTTTCATTTTATGTTTCGTTTGGACCATAATATTTCTTTTTATTACAGTGTGCTTCGAGCATTCTAGAAAAAATCTTAAAACTTATAATCAATTAAAAATTCGTAAAATCTTAAATACAGTTCAATGCAGTTTGGTATAACTAAAAGATAAAAATATAACGATAAAATTTATTTTGCGTCCTAGTTCACTCGAGTAAAAGATATAAAGAAAAACACTGCTTTCAGTATCCCGAATAATTAATCTTGATGCTTCTCCCCTCGAATTGCTCATCATCCTACTCCGAAAGTCTGCCCATCAAGTAACGTTCAGCTTTACTAATCACCCGCGCGTCCTAAAAGCAAACTTTAGCTACGCAATCCAGTTCCCGAGTAAAAAAAGTTAACGCATTCCACACAGGCATGCCGCATTTGATCCCATCTCTTTTCTTTCTTTAACGCACTAGCTTTTGTATCGCCCGATTCATTGTAGGGTCAAAGATTCTGAAGTGAGCGGAATCCCCTTTGTAACGTGTAAGAAATCGTGGCTGTACAGCGACGGTTTTGTAAAAGATCATTAATAATAGATGAGCATGAATCGAATTACGAAGGAGCATCTCTGTAGTAAGTGCTAATCGTGAAGTTTTGTTAAATAAGAAGTTCTGAAACTTGTGCATTATAATGCCTTAACAGCCGAGAACCACAACTTATATTTATCGAGCTTCTACTTTCGATTGGAGCTGCGCAGTCATAATTACCACAACGTTAATGCTCTTGACACTCGTGATCCACTGCTCTCTCATCCCTCTCTGGCTCCCCTCATTCCACCGCAAATGGCTTTTTTCGAAGGACCAAAACATTCGCTCTCGACCCAAACGAGAAGATCTCTCTCAGATACTTGCTGGAAGGTCGTCCCGCACACGTAAGCCAGATCCTATCCTCTTTTCGCATCCTTCTCCCGAAAAAAAAGTCAACGTCCGATTAAGCACGAGGCTGCGTCGTACGTGGTAGTCGCGGTGACACCTCATTTCTCCACTTCGACGACCCCACCGTCAGCTTCTTCTCTCTCTCTCTCTCTTCCAAAAACACTCATCCGAGAGAGCGTCTTTCAATCCATCTCGAAGCCGTTTCAGTCCTTCTTGCAACCGAGAGATAACGAAGCTTTTCTTAATGCTCTTTTTCGCTCCTGCGGGGAATAGCGAGGGGAATATCGAAGTGGAAATTTGGGGCATAAAATGCACGACCTATACTCGCGCTTGAATCAGGTCTAGGTCTACTGCATCGATCTTCGAACATGATTCCCAACAAAGGCCGACGTTCGCTATTATATGTACTCATAGCTCGAGTCATAATTTTACGAGCACCCTTATAATTTCGAGAACAATAAGGGAAAATTCGCATCGACCACGTCGTAAATCATGCTAAACTTCCGAAAACAGTCGTATCAAGCCCTGCAAATATATATACGGGCCAACTAATAGTTATAAAGCAACCGTCCATGACGTATTCCGAGAAAGCGTTTCCATTATATCCTCGAATTGAAAAAAGCAACGCGTTTCACATCGCAATATATTCTTCTCCCTAACTGCAAGCTCTCTCCGCACATAGGGAGACGAAGCCCGTTTCTTGCCGTATATTTATCGTCGATATATTCCCTCGCATGCGCGTAAAAGTGTCCCCGGCGCAATTGCCCACTCCACCTATATGTATATCCGCGCGCTTGTTCAGTCGCGAGCTTCTACTGGGACAAGTTTTTTAGAAACTGCATCGATATACATATACATACACATAACGCGACGATTTTACGCAATCGTTTAATGTCGTCGCAGTATCGCGAGCCTGGCAGTTTGATGCAGCTCGTATACGATCGATTTCGCGCACGTATGCCTATGTATTCGCAGAGAGTTTCGAAAAATATATGAATGAGCGATTTACGATACGAGCGGATGGTTAAGGTGAAATACGTCAGTGACCATTAACGGGGAAATTGATTTTTCAGGGGCTATGCATATGCGATAGATATAGTTAAATTAGTCGATCTTTTCGATCTTAATGATTTGCACGTGAATTTTAGAGTAAGTTTGATAACTATCGTATTTCGTCTCATTTTTTCGTATACGTTTGTAAATTTTTAAACTATAGGAGACCGCGTTATTGCATCAAGGGGTAAATGGCTTTCCAGGCTAACCGCACGTCGACCTTTTTACCCGCATTGATTATTGCACTGTTTTATACGCAAACGTAGGGCAAAATTTCTTTTCTGTTGGGATGGTTTCGAACGTAAAGTCGTTGAAAAGTTCTCAAAAAAACGTGTATAATTTTAAACTAAAATTTGAATACTTTTTCTCCTAATAAAACTCAAGTTCAATGAACAAAAACATCCTCCATGCATAAATATAGAACTTCTCGGGGGAAGCCTAACTACCAAAGCAATCAGCATCGTATTTTTCTTTCGTCAGCCTCGCGACTGTGCCTTGCCGAGCGTATAATTCTCTCCCCCTTCGCTCCTCGTCTCGGTCATCTCCTGAGACAGTTTCAATCCTCGAGGCTGCTGCGCGCGCGCGCGTGAAACTTTCTCAGAGTATCTTGACTTGCTCGCCGCGGGGGCTCCGCAAAGTGTCGAAATTATAAAATTGCTTGATGACAGGTTGGCAGAGCCAATTGTGGCCGCAGCTTCCAGCACGGGACCAGTCAATTACACGCCTTCTTCACTCTTGATGTCAATGCGTTATAAGATGCTTCGCCTGCGTAATCAAGGTAGATTCACTGTTTTTTGTCTTCTACTGCATTTCTCGTTGCATCTCGCGTAGGAGTTTTCTTGAATTTCAGTTTTATGAAACTAAGGCGTACAAGTTTTTTATAAAAATTGAGACTATGATAATGATAATCTGTATTATGCTGGCTGTCGTTTATGCGGGATACCAACACAATTATTATTCAGTAAAAGTGCGGTCGAGATAAAAATACGTTGGTCCATACTTATTGCAAATAATTAAATTGATCGTAGATTTTGAGCGAATTAATATCATAAAATGAACTTCGCGAGTCGATGGCAAATTCATAAAGCAAACTCGATCTCGACAAGACTTCTTAATTGCTCTGACCATCAAGAAACAAAGCCGCATGAAAATCCCCTCGTTAACTCTCTTTCCATACATATATATTCTCTCTTGAATCCTTGTCCTCTTAATTGCACTAACCATCTACAAGTTGAAACAATAAAAAGAAGCCGCCCATGCCGCCTTGGCGGTATAAAAGGCGGAATCATCGCCTTAAATCTCGGAGAATATTAAAACCGCTGAAACGCATTGTTTCGCCTCGCGCGCCAGAGTGTATTAAATATAAAAGGCACGAACTCGTTTCAAAGAAAAGGGGGTATAATAACGCAAGTAAGAGCGAGAGAGGAAAATCGGCGGGTTCTTGTATATGTCCATACGAGGAATCGCGTTGACCCTCGGCGTGGCGACTGGCTGGCCGATGCTGAGCGCTTCGTTTCTTCTCTCTTCTGTGCCGCGCACTGCCTTTTGTGCATACCACACAAACCACCGTTTTAGTTAATTTTCTGCGCCTGCTGCTTTACGGTTTACTTCATACTCGACTTTGCTAATTCGAAGAAAACATGAATTTTGCTCGAACGCTGTGCGGTAACGTACCATTACTGTCAGGATCTAAAAATAGCTCTCGTGCAGGTTGTATAATGTATCTAATAAGTTATTGACAATCGTTGCTATTTCGTATTTTCCGTACGATTGCGAGCAAAAATTATTAACATTTAAAATGTTTAATGTGGGTTAAAAACTTCAACCTGATAAATAGATAGTTTATCTAAAGCTGATTGAATTGCTCAAAATCAACGATCAGGTGTAAATTCTCATCAGTCTTCACCTTCTACTGGTTAAAATATTTAGCGCTATTGGGAGGTTAAACTTGATTTGCGCGCTAGGTTCGCACGCTTGAAGGTTAACAAAGATGGCGGCCAGAAAGTCTCCGAAATACACAGGGCTCTTATAGCTTCATTAAAAAATGTAGAAATATAAACTTTTACACGATAAAAAATCTTGTCAGTGTCCTTAAAACATGATAGAAGATCAGAAAGTTATAAATTCTGGCATGATTAACATGTGTGGTGCTCCATAAAAGCTCTAGAAAAAATTGAGCTGTATTCATTAGTTTCGCAAACAAGTTCTTCGAAATCTAAGCCTTATCTGGTCACGGTAATATTGTTACTAAAATGAAAATGATAAAAATTACGTAGAAGTAGTAGTTGAAAAAAGGACTGTTCGTACTCTTGCTCAGATACACAAAATAAATTTTTATAAGTCAATTTGTTTCTTTTACTGAGTACTGAGTAAAAACTCAATGACAGTTTTTGCATTTTAAAATTACAGTCCTTGAGGAACTAATTAATGCAGCAGACTCTTTTTTCAGTAAGTTTTCTGTATTCAGTACAAAAATACATTTCGCCCTAGATAATAGTCAACTCTAGAAGTTGATTTAATGAGTTCACATACAATTTACAATAATTGTCATTTAAAAATTGAATAAAAATACTGAACTCCCATATGCCACCAATGTAAACCGAGACTTTGTTGACGCAATGTTTTTTAATTCCCGAAGCTGCCGCTAGTATCGCATTGTAACTTTAAACTCCCAATAGAAATATTTTCCGCGAGGCCCAACATCCGTACATTATATTAACGCTCTAAAAAGCGGACACCGCTCGCGCGTTCGACACTTCATCATTCCGTAAACTCGCGTAAAATCTGCACCACAAGTGCGCCGTTATTTGCAGGCTGTGCAAAGATGCACGTGCTTTATCGAAGGTGAGCAGACAGCTGCTATACGGTGCAGCTGTTTTCAATGCACCCGAGAATGGAACAGCACTTTAACGGATTTTCGTTGAGTGCATGAGCTGTACATTTTTATTTTAATGCGAATGCGATGCGAAGGCATGCCAGAATCGTTGGATGCACCTATTGTAACACATCGAATGCAACAGCCCCGCGCTGCTCAGGAAAAATATTTTCACAGAAAAGACTAAGCAGTGTTATCGCAAGAAGGATGTTTTATTGTTTAATCATTAGCCAAATGTAAATGGCCTTGTATATTTTGGAGTGCTGAAATACGAAGATCGGATTTTAATAAAATTTCGATGAGTCGCGTGTGTAGTCACTCCAGTATTTGCATACAAAAGGATAATAAATCAGTTTATTATGATTTTCAAAATAAAAGTAAAGATTTTCAATGGTACTCTTTATTTAGAATGAAATACGTACTGCGATCCCAAAACTCATATGAATTCATGCTTCACACCTTTGAGGACTTCCATTTGATCTTCATAAAGGCGGCGTATACATATATGCTGTTCTTGGCACACAATTAACTTTGACGAATATATCTGCATCGCTAGCGCGCTTATATCGCACAGCGCTATAGTTCATCTCCAACCGCTGGATGGACACAATGCTAACTAAGCATTGCGCGTCAGAAACTCGCTATACAATACATCCAATGTGAATAATACACCCAAACGAAGTCCATCACAAAAAGTGATGAACTTCGTTGTGAAACATTTAATTGTATCATAATTTTAATAATTATAACATTATAATTATTATAACAGTATAATTAATCACTATTAATATTTTTTTAATAATTTGTCGGTGTACACTTTACATTACTATTAAGAGCGTTATTTTCTATAACTTATCAGCATATATTGCTATGTTGCTATTGAGCATTATCGTGAATAATTTGTCAGGAATCTCTGATCTTAAACTATAGGTTTAGTTTTCGGCGGACGTTTCGAGGAGCTAGAGTTTTGGGTTGTTCGATTGCCCGTTTTGAGCCTTTTTTAATAGTACTTGCTTGGCAAAACAGGTCTCATTCGTCCTGGTCAATATTTTATTGTTGCTGCTGCTATGGAGGTGGTAACAGTTCAATTTATGACATCTAACTGCATATTTGGTTTAGGTAACGGTGTTTTCATAGTCATTCTATTCTGTAAATTTGTTGCCAAACTTGAAACTGAGCTAGTCGATTCAACGTTAGTTTTAGAACTCATTTTGGAGGTGTTTATTGGTGATGCTCCAACAAAAACCAAAAGTTAACTAATTACAGTTGTGTCGTACACAGCCGTATTTATGCCTATGGTGAAGAAGAGGGTGTCATTTTATGGGTGGAGTGTCATTTTTATGGGTGGAGTGTCATTTTTTATGCATAAAATACGACTCAATAAGGCATACATGTGCGTAAAAATTCATATTCTGTACTGATAAGGTGACCTTTGCTTATCACTATTAGTTTAGAGTGTATAAATATCGACTTCTGGAATGAATGTTTTTTATATCTGCCACTACCTACAGATAAAGACTTTATCGAGTCGTATATAAGGCGGATTCGCGGTAAGCTTTTGTTACAGTTGTCGTTTAAATACAGAAGAACACAGTAAATTTCTTTAACAGCCAAAATGAAGTATTCGCTCTTTATTCTTTTACTAATAGCAGTTCTACTTGCCGAATGTAAGTTTTATTTTTAAATAATTGTGTTCTACCCTACTGAAAAATCTCAAGTGAGATCTTAGGTAAGATCTCTGGCCAAAATCTCACCTATAAGATTCTGCCCTATCGATTACTAAAATTTCTTAAATGGATCTTATCTGGACGGTAAAAATTTCCAAATAAGTTCAAAAAATAATGTTTTGAGTAGCATTAGCCAGTTTATAGATTTTTAAAATGTTAACCCATGAGATTCTCAACTGAGTTTCTCAACAGAGATTCTCATGCGATTTAAAAAAATTTAAATATTGCTTCAAATGCTTTAAAACGTGTATTTTTGAACTTATTTGGGCGGTTTTAATACCTAAAAGGTGAATTTTAATTATAGATATAGATACAAACTGAATTATAGTAATTTAAGAAATTTTAGTAATCCGCGGGGCAGAATATCAGGGAATATCAGGTGAGATTTTGGCCAGAGATCTCCCCTGAGATTCTTTAGTAGGGTGTAAAATAATGATTAATATATCAATAATGTCTAGTAAAACTACATAAAAATCGTTCTAATTATAGCCGTCTACGGATGCACTGAGTGGCAAAAGTTCAAGTGCGCAGGCAAATGTGTTTTCTCCAAATTTTGGCATTGTTATCAACGGGGCGATGACTACGATTGCGAATGCACTCCAATAAGTTAATGTAAAAATTTGATAATTCTGCGAATGAATAGAATGCTAAAGCTAGATTTTAGATAATCAAACGGATGCATGTATAAGTGAAATGATTTAATAAATGCTTACTTCTTTTTTAATACTTTAACTCCAATATCAAAATACTTGCGGTGTCTCCAAGTCATTTCTTCCACTTTAATCGTCGAGTTCGATCATGTCCTCTAAATAAAAAACTATTTTATTATCCGTCAAAACGTTGAGAAAAGAAGAGGAAATGTTATAGAAGTTTTTTCTCCTTTTCGCCACACAACCTGCCTCGGGAAGACTGATACAGCCAAATCAATATTTTGATCACCACCGAGGAATATTATCAGATAGAGAAAAAACCATTTTCTCTATAAATATTATTGTTAATATCGATTGATTTGTTTACTAAGATAGCGTGGCTTAATGGAATAAAAGTTTATCATTTGGTTCGCTCAAGTGAAATGAACTGCATGCGTATCATATGGAATAGGACTATATATCAAACATAATAAATTAAAGTATTATTAATTACATCGAACTGATTTATTAGCTGGAGACTATGCTAACCTTTTAACATCACATTAGCGTCTCTCTACCTTTGCCAGAATTTTCAGCATATTCTGGACAGAAACCCTCACCTGACACAAATTAGGGTAAAACTATCTGGGCAGACGTTACTGTGAATTAACTGCGCAGCCAGAAATTATGGCATATTGTTTACCAACGTAGTAGCAATAGAAGTGAAGGCTCCAGGAAATTGAAATATACATAAGTTGACTCTAGTTTCAAAAATAATACCAACATCGAACTTTAAATGCAGTTAACGTTATGGTAGCTTTTTCCAAGAGTTTTTCTTTTCGTATTATCCTGGACTTTATTACTATATATAACTTAATTATATTATTCACTCGTGCTTACTAAAGTTCTAGATTAGAGCAGCGTTGACAAGCTCAGTCCACGTTTCTTTTTCTGCTTTGAAACGAGCTCATAGCGTTTTACGAAATGCATATCGTCCTAAAGAGAAGAGGGCAGCGTTACGAGATTGTACGACAAGTGTAATCACCGCTATTACATCCGCTTTGCGATCTTGACAGTAGCTTTTTTCCCCGGCTTTTCCGTTACATGTTATTTTATTTAGAGTACTCACTATTATGTAATTTGCCAGTGTGAATAAACTTATACTTGCCATCAGGGCACTACCCTGGTCAAGTCCCTTGACTCTAGCCAAAATTTATTTGTAATTTTTTAATAAACCGTTTTCTTATTACTATTAAAAATTGGTAAAAGAGCAATATGAAAACTGCATCGTGGACTTGCAGACTTGCAAGTTAGAGATTTGACGTTTACATTATGAGCCTTATTAGTGACAAGCTAGATCTAATGCGGACTTCGCGTGCTCAATTTTTTTAAGGTTAGAAGTTCAAAATTGCCTATTTGTTAAGAGAGGATTGCGACGTTTTAGATGCCCGTGTGCAATTAATTAATGCGATATACTAGGAGCGATAGCTCAGCAAACGTGCTACCAAAACCCTTGTAGGGATAGAGGCATATTATTATAATTATTTAATTTTATTGCTCAAATTTTAGTATCTCCAATATTATACAGAAATTTACAAATTTTTCTTTCTGTACACATTTTTTTTCTAAATTTTCATCCCTTTCCGCCCTTTTATCTTTTTAGTCCTTTTTCTTCCTTTTCGCCGCCCTCTTTGTCCCTTCACTTTTCTGCTCATTCTGCCCCCCCCCCCTCCTCTATTTATTCGAACTAGGGCCGGTTTTCATTATAAAGTCCCTAGGGGCTTTTACGCGCTATTTTTAAATCTCTCTGACTTCTGCTCAACCTGTTGGTTTGTTCTCTTCTTTATTCTCGTACACTATATTTCTTATTTTTTTTTCTTCTACATTATTCTGCTTCAATTTCCTACCTACAGACTTGCCATTATACCCCTGCTATATTCGTTTTCTTGAATTTCTCTGGGATAGAGTGTTTATATTTATTTTTATGAAATGAGTGAATTTTTAAAAATACAATAAACTCAAAGTCTAAGCAATACTTGTCGCTTCTGAGACATCGAAAGCTGCCTGTCGACTGCTACTGAAGAAAAATTTCAACAGCTCTCAAATCATATCGTTTCATAAATTACCATTATTATTTATGAAATTGCTGGAGATGATTCTTAAATATCACCCATCAGGCTTAGATTAAAATATTAGATGAAACAATAAAAAATTTTTATTTCCTGGATTCCTGTATACGTTTTCTCCATAAAGCGTAAAAAAGATAGAAGCACGACGATAGCTAAGAGCTGTAGTGGGAGAAACATCCAGCAGAAATACCACTCGTTTGCCCAATCCATCTCTCAGATGTACTTCCCTAATACATTATTCGTCTCGTTCTAGCCCATCGGAACTCATCGAGCCGCACCGCTGTGTATAGGCACTGCCGCCAACGGGTAATTGGAATTTTCAGCATTACTCTCACTCCATCCACGACTGCTAAAGAAATATACCTTCCTTCGAACTTTTTGATAAATCTGCGTGACAAATCCTGGGATCAGCTGGGACGGTTCGTATTACTTTTTGCATAGCGGGAGATGAAGGAGATAGTGAACTTGCCCGTTGGTGTTAAGACGAATTGAAGATTTTTACACGCGTCCGTGGCTCGTTTATTCGATTAGTAAAGTTTAAAATTTAAGAAAGCGTGCGAGGTTATTCAACGACGTGAATGGCTTGATATTTGATCCACGGTGCCCCCCTTTGACCTTTGGATAATATTTCATGTTAATTTGCAGAAAGAAAAGATGATTACGAGCCTGTAGAAACGTTACTGCGATTATGGTGATTACGAAGTTGTATCATGGTGTCTTGTAGGATTCGACTCATACTACTTTGCACGACTGGATTCTAGAAGAATGCCTACTACTGTTCAGCCAAGCTAAACACTGTTTTCACACAGTGTTATGCGTGTGCTATTCATACCGAAATATAATAAAATACAATTCGAAGTTGAAATCACGCGAGAAACGACTGGCCTCCTATCAGCACGTATAGACCCGCGCGTACACGTGGAAAATTAAGAAACTTGCGCGCAGCTTCGTCTCCGCCCATGTAGCAGAGAAACGTGCAACAGACATAGTAAAATCCTTTCATCTGCGCTCTACCGCACCGTTACGCAAAAATTCTTTCTCCTCGGCAGCATAATACTCCGATGACTCGCTATAATGTATTAATACACGGAAAAAATGGTTAGTAACAGTAACAAACCGCTTGCAAAATACGCACCAACTATTTCTTTGGTTAACCTTATCAATAACTTGATAAATGTTACCAAAAATGCAGATAACTTACCAATTATTTTATTATACTTACCAAGTACTTGGTAAGATTAACCAAAAAAATAGTTGGTGCGTATTTTGCCAAGCGGTTTGTTACTGTTACTAACCATTTTTTTCCGTGTATACATATAGGTATTCTTCTCCACGTTAGTTTTCTCTTCCGAGTAGAGAGCCGAGTCAAGTCTAGTCGCGCGCATGTACTCGCGGTATACCTATAGAGCCTCGTTGTTTCTTCGCGATACGTACAGTCCGTCTCATTCCACTCTCGCGCCTAAGCAATTCCCGATGTATATATATAGAGCGAATGCTATGAGTCCGACTCTTTGTGAACGAGGCGAAGTTGGTCACGCGGAGTGAGAGGAATAGGCGTACAGTGCGCAGTGAGAGCGAGAGAAAGAGAGAGAGAGAGAGAGAGAGAGAGAGAGAGAGAGAGAGAGAGAGTCTGCACGGGAGGTGGAAAGTGCTACGTACGGCTGCTTAGAAGCTGCACTTAGAGTCCCTCCGTCCTCGGTCCATTACCGCTCAAGCCCGAGACGCATGGCACTTCGCGAATATATGTACATCCTTTGTCTCTCTATCGCGAGAAGATCGTGTTCACCGAGGGCCTGAACGCGACCGATGTAGCGAGGTGGGCTGATCTGATGTGCAAGTCGCTGCAGTTTGATAGCGCACCGCATCAACCTTCGGCATCTGATTCGACTATGTATTTGCGCATGCGGATCCGTCACCATCGTTACCGAAGTTAGCATCAGAGGTGCTGACGGTTACTCGTAATGATATAGTGAAAATAAAAAAAAGGATTCACGCTACGCTCGTCTTTAACAATAAATTCCTCACCAGACACTGCTACACTGAGAAAAATGATGTAACAAAAGTTGCTATACGTAGTATAGATTTGGCTTCAGTAAAATTTAATATGTAACATAGTAAAAATTGTTATCTCTAATGGTATAAAGGAATTCTTTTCGATGTGTCAGATTTTGAGGTCATATGTCTTCTTAAACCTAATTTATGGCAATCGAAGTTTAAAATCAATTATTTTACCTAGTATATAATCAATTATATAATAATACCGAACCATTATTTACTTTTTTGCTGCTATTATTTATCAATTCTTGTTTTATTATTATTATTATTAATATTAACCCATAAGTAAGAGTGATTAATACATCAGATCTGAAATTTGGTACTTAACAGGCCTGTAGGTAAATAGTAAGCGCACTCAACTGCCATCCCAGAGATCCAGGTTCGATTCCCGTCACCGACGAAAAAAAAATTAATTTCTTCATTTATTTATTCTATTATACAAATACGTGACTAAAATATTCATAGATAATAAAAATAATAAGCGTAAATAGGGGTAAAAATAAAATTTTCCAAAATATTTCATGAGCCTTAAAAATTATTATGTCACATAGTAAAATTTATTATAATGCAAGTATATCCCGCTGTTATTATGTTATTATAGTAATTTTTCCTAAACTTATAACAACTTTTATTAGAATATTTTTCTCAGTCTATACGCTTGTACAAGCACCTCCGCATTTAACTTGCGCGGAAGGAGTTCGCGCTTTCGCAGGAAAGAACATCTGTGACCGCGCACAGTTATGTATATTTAGATTTCCAGCAAGTACGCAGGCGATCCAAAAAGGATAACTGTCGCGTTTACGCTTTTCAGCGCGAGCCTTCCGCGCGCTCTCGAGGGTTGAACGCCCGAGACTGGAAGCTTTCACGTATTTATGTACATAAAGCGCGAGTCCGCACCGACGAGTACGACCGCTGAAATTGTGCGAATTTCCAACTATTTTTAGACCTTTCGTTTCGATTTGTTTTCTTCCGGAAGGAATACATTTGAGATGGTGTCTCTGGACGTACAAAACTCGAGAATACTTTCAGAAGTAATTTTGTTCAGAAGTAAAAGTTGATTATTATATTCTCGTCGTTTATTTCTGTCTTGCACTATTTTTTAATTTATTTTTAGAGTTTATTACAAAGAAGCATTTTAAATAAGCTAGACAAAGTGCGAAACATTTCTTCGTCTCTTGTTCTTAAACTTGCAGATTCACTGCATGCTTAAACAAGAAACTCAAGCATTGCGCGGGAAAGAAAGCTTGAGTGCTAGTTACTAGGATGCATTTTATGAATGGCAGAGCCAAATGAAATGTTGCAGCATCATTTCTTTTGGCTTTCAGCCCAAATATATTGTAAACACCGAAGGCAAGAAATTGTCTCTCATTGGCAATTTTCCAAGCTGAACCAGTTACCTTCACCCTATGACGATGAACTTTTTATGTTTCAACAACTTATTGTAGATTATTAATTTTATTTTTTAATTTATTTATTTAGGCGTACCCAGGCCTATAGAGGTTCACACGCTATACCATTACATTCACTTTTGTCATAATTTCGATTTTCCACGAAATCTTGATACGTTGTATACCGCGAAGAAATATGTCTTTATAGACAAGCTAGATAACGGTTAGTAACATAAATACTCACGACGCGCGGCTGCGATTTGACTATAATACCATTGCATTATATCCAATATACAGCGCGCGATGGGACGCCGTCAGAAATTATTTCCCTTTCGTAATATCATCTCACGGTGTCCCTGATGTATACACACTTACGTCCGCGTTAAACCCGAGTCTCTTTATACAGCTATCCGTACATATATTTACAACTATCAATCGACTCGAGAGGCTCGCGTCAGGGCGTACAAAAAAAAAGAAACGATCAAGACGCGACAATCTCGCGGAATCGCTTGGAGCGCGCAGCAGCGAGTCGGAGGTGCGGGTATATCGGGTGCGATCGATGAAGGCTTGCGCGATTCTTTATCGACGCGCAGTATTATATAGGAGCAGGAGCAGGGAATGCAGCCGGGAAGCCTCGGAGCTATATGGACGCGGACGAGAAATTACGCGGTTGCGGCTTGTCGTATGCGCTTAATGTGTGAACGATAAAGTGCCTGAACAGTGTTACGGAGGCAGGCTTTGGTCAAGTGTCTCGGATTCTGTACAGACGGCAGAATAATTTAAAACTATATTCGTGCTGGTGAAATTCAAAGGTTTCCTATCACGCGAATTCCAAAACAGTTTGAAACACTACCGTGCAATTTTGCGCGCACTCGGTGTGCTCGTACAATGATCAGAGTCTGGTCCTCGGGCGATGCGTCATCAATCCGCACGTTTACCGTCGAAGCGGAGCAGTCCGCCAAAAGACAGGTTTTGCGGAGACTTTTTATCTCGTTTACGCTCGCCGATACAGGTAACCCGATCGCCAGCGGCAGCCAGCAAAATTGCACATTCGGCCCGCCAAATCGTAACGCGAGAGCTCTGCTGTATGCACACGCGAGTTCATGCGATTTTTTATGTTTGCGATCTCATCTGCGAAGTTGTCCGCGGTGTCACGAGTTAACAATTAATCACTCGATTCTATAACGATGTTTATTCGAGTTGGGCCCCATATGGCATGTGAATTATTATTATAAGCGACTAAATTTCTATGATATACTGCTTTGGAATATGAAAACATATATTTAACATGAATGGCCACTGACGATCCCTCGAAATAAGCCACATTCTATAGACCAAAGTTTTTCCTTCTCGCGCCCTCCCTCGATTTTTCTGCGGAGGTTGCACTCGCGGTATATTATGAGAGCTGCCAATGCCTTATTTGGCTGCAGCCTCATGAAAGTAAAATCGATTAGTAAGTTTGCCGTGCGGCGGTGCAGTGCGGAAAGACCGGTTTTGCATTAAATGCGCCCAGCGCGTGCAATGGATGTTTTCAATTAAATCGTTGATTAAGAAATGAGGGGAGCTCTCAACGTAAATTAAATCGAAATGATCGTTAGCGTCGAGAAACGCAGCCGTGTCACTCGATTTTTGCTTATCATATAGCAGGAGCTTTGATCTATCCATAAATTTAGATTTATTCTACACTGCTGACGAAATTCATCGACGCGGTAAATTCGAAAATTCACACTTACCCAGGCTGAAACTTGCTATAAGTGGTGGCCGGCGTGCTGCCAAAAGTGTAACTGGGGTAAACCGGCGCGTGATTATCTCTGTAGGTATCACGATGAACGACGGTATCGAAAATGACACTCCTGCTAGCAACGGGCTCCGCAGAGGACGACAAAACAGCGCTGAGCCTCTGTTCTCGTGATCTCGGGTATGATCTAACGTTGTTTCTCGACGACGTTGTCGACGTGGTCAACGTCGTCGTTCTCGCTGTCGTCGTCGACGTTGCCGAAGTACTTGTTAAGTATGAGCGACTGCTAGTGCCGAGAGTACGGTAGCCCAGAAGACGCGATTCTCGTCGCAGGAAGGACTCGTGGTTGTGCCGACTATGAGGATGCTGGGCCGTGTGGGAGTTGTGACGAGCAGACCAGTTCACTGGACTCGCATTCTGAAATTCACAAGGACTATCTTTTAGAATAGACTTTATTTTTTATGCTGCCGGATAACATAAATCCATCTAGTATGAACTTGTGATTCTACGCCCACGCGATACCCTGAGTTTATCAAGGCCCGAATGACTTTATTTGAATTAAAACAGGCTTTTTCTAAATTGTACTGGTATTCATAAGCAGCAACGATGTAGTTATTAAACATGATGAAAGCTTCAAATAAATTACCCGGTGATGATGAGAATATCCGTGGTGCTGGTGATTCTGATGACTCTGGTGATGACTCGCATGAAGCGCATCACTCGTCGTTCCATTCGCAAAAACCAGCAGAGAGAGGAGCAACAAGCACGCCCAATTAAGCGGAGCCATGACTCCGTTTTTGCGCATTTTTTCTTGCACACTGTACACCGCGTGTCACATTTTTTTTTAACTCTTTACTGCCCTTCAGCGTCTCTTTGTGCACGTGGGTCTGGTTACACAGCACGGCTCGCAAAGTGTCGTTGACCCGGCTTGTTTACTTTTTGCACTGTTCCGTTTTCTCGACGTTTCAGTGACTTTTTTAAGACTCGGCTTACGGTCTTTTCGATCTCGAAACGAGCTTGATAATCAAAAAAATCCTCTTAACGCCGAACCCGCGAAAACAATACAAATCACAGTGAGCAGCTCTCGGCGGCGGGTACCGCTCACAGATTCCTCGAGCCGGCTTGTCTCGCACTTGCGCACGCAAGGTGAATCCCTATGGTGCAGCGAGCTCTCGAAGAACGCGCGTCAGGCCGCAGCGCTCTTACACTGCACCGTGAAGTAGGTATGGAGAGACTGACTACACACTCCGCGCACTGCAGCGAGATCGAGCAACTCGTCGTCGCGGACTCCACGTGCTTGAGTAGTTCGCCAATCTTTCTCTCTCGCGCTCTTTCTCTCTCTCTCTCTCTCTCTCTCTCTCTCTCTCTCTCTCTCTCTCTCACTCTTTCCTTTCCGCCCCACTACCTAGCTTCCCTCGCTCGTGCTCTCTGTCTTTGTTCTCGACTCGGCGCGCGTTTTCTCTATATCCTATGCCTTGCCTCTCTTACGTTATATATATATATATATATATATATATATATATATATATATATATATATATATACGTGCGATCGTGGACTTTCCCTTCTCCCTGCGCTTCTTATGTGCATCCTCGGCCGCGCGCTCGTCTCTTCCTCCGCTTCTTCTCGTGAGATTTCTTGCTACCACTGCCGCTGCAGCCACTGCAGCTGCAGCTGTACTGTCTCTTGTTCCGGGCACTCTCTGTTTCCCTCTCTCGAGGCACCCTCTTGCTTCATGTACATAGGAGCTTACTTTTTTTAAGGAGGAGCAAAGAGAGCGGCGAGTTCCGTTCTTCTTTTTCCAAGGACAAACTAGATCCGCTTTCTCTCTCTCTCTCTCTCTCTCTCTCTCTCTCTCTCTCTCTCTCTCTTTGATGAAACTTACTCTAGCTTGAATAATGCTCCCGCTTTTCGCTTGCGTATTATAATACTGAATGCGCGCTCGCGGTGGATTAAGCATTGCAGGAGAAAAGGTATTTAAAAGAGGCGAAGTACTGTCCACTTGTACTGTGTTATGTCTCACTATTCGTTCAATTCTTTTTTTTTAATTTTGAATAGTTTAATAAAATTATGGAGATTGATTGTTGAAATTTTACGATTGTTATTGGTATTGCACAATTCAAACTTATAGCATCGGATACACGCAGAGTTATTTTTGCTACAACTCTTTCCGTAAGCCCCGATTTTTCATAATTTATTATAATCGACCGCAGCCTTTAATTTATGATTTATTATGCAGCAGGTGACCTGCTTTTTGTCTGATAGTCGAGCGAGTTGAATTAATTATACAAATTAGATCGATATTCGATCAGAAGAGAAGTTATTATGCTGGCTATACTATCATTTATATAATGTCTATATTATTTATCAAGTTAACATCAATTATTTCAATATCCCAAATCTTTAATTATATTACACAGACCTGTGACTTTCAACGTTGATTAATCATAATACTCGCTCACTAAAATGTTACCTGAAAAGTAAATAAGATAGTTATGTTACATTAAACTGCTCAGTATGTTATTTTTTATGAGTCACAAAAAATCAGTTTCTACAGCTCATTGCTCTTTTTTAGGCTTACTGTTAAAATGATGTACTTCAAATTTTCCGTCCGCACATTTATTGCTTTCTCTTTTATTGCGCGCCGAGGGTTTGGGTCCTACGCAGGGCTATAAACCTATCGCCCCGCCGCCGACGCGGTGGCCAAGCCGACGACGACGCTGTCGAAGTCCGAAGAGCCTGGGGGGGTAGGGATAATCCTTACCATATTTCGAAATATCTGACAGCCTCTGCGACATGCGCTGGACAGTCAGTCGAACGACAGCCCTTGCAAGAGTAACTGCGCTTACTTGTCATCTCTAGTTTCCCTAATTGTATTCACTTGAGTGATAATTAATAAATATTCTATCCTTATTTTTCTGCTAAACCGAATTGCATTTATTTTGCTTAAAGCTTAAGCATATAAATTCAATACTTACAGACAAAACTGTCACAGCAATTAAGCAAATCCGCTTCAACTTTCGATTTACCCTACCCCTTGCCCCACATTCCGCTACTCCCTCATCGGGATTGTTGCGATCGGCTTATCGACTCTCAGCGAAATACGCGCCATTTATCTCCCTCAATAAATTTATATACCCGTCGCGCGAAATATCTCCCAGGCCCATTCTCGCTCTGCTCTTTCTCACTCTTTCTCTCTCTCCCGACGATTATTTTCTCTCAGGTATCCGCGTGTCTCCAAGTCTCGCGTGCGTGCTAGTATCTATATAATACCTGCGCATATATCTATAGAAGCACTGCTTTATCGGACCGCCTCGAGGGAGAGGACAATGCGCGCCTTAGAGTCTTTGCTATGTTTGCGCGCGACGATCTAAGCGTCTCTGTATGTGCCCGCACAACACTGCAATGTCTCGCCGCGACGATAAAGGTATTATTTCGCGGTCATATTACACCTGCGTAAGTTCCGCGATAAAAATGGTACGATTATGCATGCGCGTAAGATCAAAAATATAAGCGAAAGTTATTTAGAGTATAGCTTGCTTGTAGTAAAAATATTTTAATTTGAGTAAGATTTCGTTAAAAATAAAAGCTTCAAATATTTACTGTATTCGTGCGTTTCTATTTTAAAAAATTATATCTTTTAATCATACCATGATTGACATATTAATATTTATGATATATATTCAACAATCATCGATCTGTTGTGTGAACAGAAATAGAAGTAAAATTTTAGGAGCTTAGTCATAAATCATGAAAATATTGTCATAAATTATCAACATCAAACAAGTTCTGAATGTAGGCAAATAAAAACTACTCACCGCTGAATAAAAACATTGATTCATGGACTTGGTTTTATTTTCGTTGTTTGATAAGCAAGTCAAACGTTATTGAAGCAAAAGTAAATGTTTCTGAACCGCTTTAGACGATTAAATTATACTTCAAATAAATTTATGGAAGTATCAGAAAAGTTTTACGTACTCGTTGGTGCGATTTCAAATAATGCTTTGAAAATACTGTGGCAAAATGCTTAGTGTCATGCAATATAAATACGTCTGTTTATTAATTGTATTCGTATAACTCATAATGAGTTAAGTGGCTTGAAGAATCTGCGTCTCTAACTATGCAATGTTTATCATATGTATACCGTCCCCTGATCAAAACTACCTGTATTATATTGGTCTGTATTGTGAAATCGAGATGAGTACCTATATGCATCATGCAAAACTTTTTATGCTCTCGATGTAGGTAATGTGATTGTTAATCGCACGATTGTTAGAAATTGTGAAAGGAATATCGCATCGAGTCGATCGCATTATAACTAGTAATTCTCTAGAAGCGTGACTCTTCAATAATAATTAACAATTTTCTATCTACATATCATAACTTTCCATTTAAATGATACATGCAGTCATACTAGTTACTTGCGGCGCGAACTAAATCGTATAGTAATACAAGCTTTTTCAAGGGCTACTCTAGAAGATCGAAAATGCATCTTGTAAAGTTAACGTGGATCTCTAGAACTTTAGAGCCAGTTCATTTACATTTTCATTTTCGACATACGTATTCATATATGATCATATAGGTATGTATATTAAGCAGTCAGTCACGGCCACGCTATAGTTTGAACCTATAATGGGGAAAAATGAATGCAAAGGCAATCAATTTGATTAAAAGAAAATAGAGAGCCAAGCAATCAAACAGCTCGAAATCGGAAGCAAGATAGCGCAAAAGGATTCCGACAAGCTCATTTCCTTCGCGATCAGAACTGCACGCACAATAATTTCTCATTCGCGCGGACTCGGTGCTTCCGCGTTTCGTGCATGCCCGCGAGGGGAGCCCCATTAGCATTTCGCGAGGAGGGCATGAAAACGAAACCAATGTATATACAACGTGTATGGCACGCTCAAGGGCGCGCGACTCTATACACATTCCGCATCAGCGCGGTAGCGGCGTGCTCGCTATTGATCAAACTTGGCCGCTTTGACTGCAGAGCCGCTTCCTTATACTTCCGCTGCTGCCCCCGTCTGCTCCGGGTCACGAACTTCCGAGCGTCTCGCCCTTCAGAGGATCCGCTGCTAGAGGTGTCTTCTTTAAGCAGATTGACCTCCGCAGTGACCAATGTTTATCGCTTGTACAAACCTCAGGCGATATACTTACCGTCACATTTAGAATACAGTTTATAGTTCGGTGTTGGAAACAAGCGCACGTGTGTGGACCGTTTCGTAATTGGCCAATTGTACGCGGTAGCTGGAAAATCCGGACAAGCGTAGGATCGATCACTTCCGCTATACCGCGCCGTATTCTCTCGCAATTGCTGTCCCGTTATCGTTGTTCGAGCTAATATCCACCGCATAGCTCGCTGCGCTACCCATACTCAGTCATATTATGCGTTTCAGTAGGGTCATTAAGGATTTCGAACGAGCACGCAGTCGGTCGCATTGTCGAGTTCGATATCTTATGCATGTATCACACAGCAGCGATTTAATTTCTCGTGTATTGCTCGTGACTATTGCAATGCTCGCTCGATTTCTCGCTTGGCCGAGAAGCGATATTTGTCATTTAATATACGCTCGGCCAGCACGGGCTGCCGAGATCGTTAGTCATTGTCGGCTGTGGAGTTGAGGTATTAATGAAAAAATCTCGTGAGATTAGCGAAACGCGGTTCATATACATTTGTAGATTGTGTGTAAAAAGCCGATAATCCGTTTCTGATGTTTGTGTTCTTTGGTTACCTTACTTGATACGAATTTCATTTTGATCGTATACGTTGGAAAGTAATAAACACTAATCTCTTTATTGAACCATAGTTTCTGGTTAAAAAGTAAATTTTTCAGATTTTACAGCATGAAATCGCATGTAACTTACTAGCTTAATTTTTAAGCCTTAAAAGAACGCTTTGCAAAATCAAGTTCGCCGATCTTGACTTTTACACCTTTCCGTCTGACATTCCTCGAGAACACCCAGCCCATCACGCGATTGCTTGGTTTATCTCTACAGCCTAACCTCAATCAAGGTCTAAGTTTTAATGCTGCGCGGATATGCATCTCGACAATTTAATTTAGGTTCACCCTCGTGCATCAGCCGTGAAAAGTGTCTTGGGCAAGTGAAAAATGCGTTCACAAGTGCCTAATATATGGGTACAGAGAGGCGTGTACTTGGGACATCTTCCGTGATCCCACACGTGCGACAATAAGCCGCTTGCTTGCTCCTTCGATTCATCCTCCTTTGTATTCGGCCCATTGTTTTCAGTGACTTTTTCTGCACGTAATAAATACCAAGAAAAGCCTGGCCGGGCAACAAAATTAGCATATTTACCAGGAGTTTCGAGAGGAATTTTTCTCCAGTAATCGAAGAACTGGCAATTTAAAAATAAATGGCTAAAATTAAAGTTATTGTTTCACTACTATGAGTTATATTTAATCTCAACATATAAACAATAATAATATCTAATATAATAATTGAAAACGGTATGTTTGCAACACAAACACGATGTTTGCATTTATGTACCCGTTGAACGAGCGTAAAGTAGTCATTTTCTATCGTCGAGCAAAACGAACCGGCAATAGGCAAAAAATAGTAAAGGTTTCATGTGTACATGAGGGCGTAAATTTTTAGATCGAGTGTTTTCTCACTTTTGCCTAATGCGTTCGACCCAAAGGGAGCGTGCGTTATGTGGTTGACAAATCTGGAATAGAGATCGTCAAAAAACCGGCCCCATCCCAAGAAATTTTAGCGTAACCAGGTATTATAGAATAAAGCTACACAACAATATACAGGCAAAAATCAAGCGAGCGAAACTCGAAGCTTAAGCTCCGATGTTATCCGGTCCTCATAGTTGACGTTTAATGAGACGAGAGCGTGCATCGTGAACGACGCACCCACCAAAACGAAGGGGCGTAAACAGAGAAGAAGACGCGGAGAAAAAGCGTGAAGCACCTGAAAGTGTACATTGTTATACTTATGTTTCGCCCATGTACAAGCCGAGCGTGAGAAAGTAAACAAGCAAGCAAAAATACATAGGGAGCGGACAAATAAATCAGATCTTGAGATCTCGTAAGATTAAATATGTCAAAAACTTTAATCACTCATACTTGTTACACCAAACTATTAGTGATGGCAATGCGATGTAGGTAATTGTAAATAAATGAGTATTATACTGCGATAAGTACCTATATGTAGAATATCATTGTATGAAAAGGCAACCCAAAGAAATTCGATACTCTGGGCATTTCAACCCTCTGTCAACCATAGCGAATAGTCGAATAAAGGTAGGCAACAATTTTTTGCTATGAGCGCTTTATAGCGAAAAAAAAAACCGTTACACCTTTATAATATATTGGTGCACGATTCAATTAAGTCGGAGCGCGTGAAGAATAGCTCCGACTGCTTTTCGAAGCTTGCGCTGCTGGGGGTCGCTTCCGGATTCTATTTCGAAGCTGTCAGACTACCTACCTATATAGGAGCGTTCAATAGAATTTGATCGTGGGACATATTGATGGCAATTAGTTGCTTAGAGTAGCCGTAGAGTTATTGAATACCTTTACGGTTATTGAATACCTTACTGCTCTCGCATGAGCTTGCAAATTGTCAAACTATTCTTTGATGGGAAAAACACATTATATAAAAGTGTCGTAACGTGGCAATAAACGACATTAATCCTGAGTATCCTCGGACATCGGCAAAACGTGTACTAAATATCTGTAATCCCGAATAGCATCACAAATATGTTTCCTATATCATTGTTTACTCGCAAGGTTAATGTTTCTACTTCAAAGAAATGTGCACCACACACAAACACACCCCGCAAAAAAGTCTTCCAATAAGTGAACAGAGCGATAAATTCTGCCCTTTTTGTTAATTTTGTTTAAACCGTAATTCCAAAAAGTCGCAATGATCAATCGAGGAAAGCAAATCATCAGCAAACGATTTAAAGCAATACGCACGAGCTTACACATCTATACATAAAAGAAAAAAAGAAAAATGTCAGTCGCAGCAGGGGACATTTCATTAATTAAAATCGAAATTGCTTCTGTGACCATCGGTCGGCGGCAAAGAATCGTTAAGCGCTGAACGCACAATAAAGCTTCGGGCAATAAATTAAAATCTAAATCTGCACACATACACGGTTTGTTCCGCTCATCGAAACTTCGCTGGCTGGGCGTGTATAATACGTATACGTGCGAGTGTATTATCTCTGTCTCTTCTTTCGACTTTGTTTGTTAAGCAGTAGTATATAGGTATAAAGCAATATACGTGCACAACGTGGTGCAACTATAAGGGAGAAGCGAGGGTGGGGAAGAGTTAGAACGCTGGATATACGATCGCAAGGCTGATTCTGGACCGCATTGCGGAGGTCCCGCTCGCGCGCCCGAACCAAGGTCAGCCCATGCTCTCTCTCTCTCTCTCTCTCTCTCTCTCTCTCTCTCTCT
>QLSS01000127.1:298837-318988 GCA_024372645.1 Trichomalopsis sarcophagae
TCTCTCTCTCTCTCTCTCTCTCTCTCTCTCTCTCTTTCTCTCGCTTGCTCTGAACACACTATATCCGCCGCCGAACACTCAACTGTTTCTTTCTCTCGGGACACGCGACGCTTTTTTCTCTTTTCATATTATCCTCGCTCGTTTTATTTTTCACTGATGCTTCCGCTTGATTCATAGTAGTGCCTCTCTTTTTGAGCCTTTTTTATCGTGGGTGTCAGCCGGGTGTTGTTCTTTGTCGGGCGTTAATTTTGTTTTCGAAAGCCTTTACGGAGAGTTTGATTTACGGCAGGAATAGTGATTTTTAATCGCGTGCAACTGTGCGAGCTGTGTGCTTTTGGCTTTTTTATGATATTTTACATTCCTCTGGAAGTGATCGTAACTTCGTTTCCAACTTTTTGATTCCGGGTTTTTGGAGAAGAAGGAAGTAAGAATTAAAAACTTTTCACTTGAAATTAATGACTTTTTAAGCGAGTTATTTATCGCAAAAAAAACAACAACATTGAGTCATGCGTTACGCTAAACTTTGTACAGAATATTTCGTCTCTAATCTTGCAAGATGATGCAAGAGTAAATCATTTCAATTTTGGAATGCAACCACAACAGATGATATTTTGTATGATATTCCTGTTGAGTTCATCGGGACAGGTGTAATGTGTAGAGACCCCGCATCCTATATGAGTCATAGCCATATCTTACACTCGAATATGAATCAGACTGTGGAAAAGACCGAGAAGACTGATTCGTAAATATCGTTATAACAAAAATTAGTATAGGTGAGGAACTATAAAGTCAACTAATAATACGCATGCCAGATCACGTACCTATACGTACATCTACAATATAACTAATGGCTATAACTCTCATCAGGTCATTTTGTTCAAGAGTCCTCCGTGCAGCTCCTCGGAGTCTGCTTAGAACCACTCTGTCATCTTCATTAGTCACCGGTATAGTCACAAAAGTCCGAGACGTAGCTCGTTGGCTGCAAATAAAGACACCGATAAAATGTACATTTCAAAGACACTTCAATGAAAAAACGTCTTGAAACTGGAAATCTTGTAAATATAAGAGTGTATTGAGATGAGTTGTTTGCTCAAACTTTGGACAGTACGAAGAATAATACTTTCGCAAGGCTAACCGAAAAGCAAACTATAACAAATTGCTTTCAGTATTCCATTAATTCGCAATCCAGCTGAAACCCACCAGAATTCGCCCGGAGAATTACGAGTATATCGATCGCCCTTTAATCTAAAAATCGTCCTTTAAAATCAAACTCCTCGTGGCGTCCTTGAGACAAATTTGGCCGGCTTCCAAGTTCGCACGCATTTTGCCTCTTACGCTCGGCTTCCCCCCGCGGGCGTCCTGCACGAAATTCGCCGCTTCAGCACTTTGCATCTGCACACCAATTCGGAACACGTTCTACGTTCTCGCGGATCCGCGGGCGTGTAAGTCGTACATAATGCGGGTATGTATTTCCAAAAATCGGGATGATCGAAAGTAGAGCAATGTCTCGAATTGAAATGTCATCGAGTGCTCCTATCGCGTGCAGATATTCGGGTTATGCCGCATATGATGAAATTATTCAAGAACTTTTTTTTACGGCCCGGTAATCAAAGTGGACGGAAAAGTGCGAATATAAAAAATACTCCTTCGTATAATGTGACCTTGATCATATTCTTTTTATTTGCTCTACGACTCCATTGCTACGTTTCAAATGTACGAAAAGCTCCGTCATCGCGTAAAACGAACGCTATTTATAGGTACGTCGGCTAACGGCAAATCGATAGCTGTCTGACAGTCATAGTTCTCTCCAAACTGAAATCACGCCACGACCTTTTCTCTGCCCGTCTCGCCTCGCCCGGACAATTAATTAGTCGTCCATTTCGAACGCCTATGCATATGTATGTGTGCTCGTCCGTAGAAAGGCACCGAGAAAGCTTTTCCTATCGTAGCAAAGCGAAATTAATTTACAGACGGCGTCGACGAGCCTGTTAACAGACGAATGCTCCCTACGCATAATCACGCTTTCTCGCATTTACGCAATCGCATTCCTCCCCCATCAGCAGTGGGAGGTGCACGTGCACCTCTATAGCTATACAGGCGAAGCCCGAGAGAAGGAGACAAAGGACTCACAGGAGCTAATTAGGGCCACATCGCCGGCCGTCCAGACGATTGATGACGTAATCTTCGTCGGGTCGGGCGCTCTTCCCTGCTGCTATACCAGCTCTTTTTGCGCCGCTTTGCTAGCTAGCTAGAGGTATAACCAGCCGAGCAACGATGGAGAGATGTAATTAAAGGACGATTGTTGCGAAGTGCAGCCTGCAGAACATCACTCGCCCAATGCGCCATGCCCGACACTAATTGAAACTTTTTGTGAAAACGCTGACGCTTGCAAATTCGATCAGTGACGAAGTTTCGCTGGTTGAATTTCGTCAAGAGTTTCTGCGCAAGTGTTCTGAATTGGAGTGGCCATGGAAGAATGATTCTCGATGAGTGCACTTTTATCGTTATAATCTTAGTGTATAGTAAGCAAAAGTCAAAGAAAAAGCTGTCTATATGATTGATGAGCACGACATTTATCATATATAAATACACTGCAAATCTGCAGGGTTATAGAACGAGCGGTGTATTTTTTCTTGCCCTGATGAGCGTATCGGTTATCATCGTCTGGTAACGAAAGCCTTTGTGACCTAATCACGATAAGTCAAATAGATGCGAGATATTTTGCATAAGCCCAGCGCCTACAACTATAGTCCAGAGCGAACGTTATCTTCCCATTCATATTTCGAAAGTAATCGATCGAAAACAAACAATCACTGTTATCGCTCTCGGCAATCGAAACATCAGTGTACAAGCAAAGTATACCAGAGCGGCATTATAGAGACAAGCATCAGAAATAATAATAGACACCCTAGCGTAGACACGCACGCGAAACATAAACACAAGAATTACCAGGCATGCCACGACCTTTTCTCATTCGCATTCGCGCGCGTATTGGCAGCTCCATAAATTTTCGTAGCTTTCAGCCCATGACACTGCAGCCGTATAGCTCGCGGTGTACGTGGCCGGTGCGTGGCGCGACCTTCCAAGTTCCTCGCGACTTTCCTCTCTTTCCGCTGGCGCGCGCGGCGACGAGCTAGCCGCGAGCCACGTAGCTAGCTAGGGTCAGAGGGAGGCCAGCTGCAGGTCACCGCGGCGAGCGCAAACTCAACGACCTTGTCCTAACTGCAGTCGTAAGAAAGATATAGCGGGTAGCCGCGGCTGCGCGCAGATAGATAAACGGATGGATAGCGCGCGCACGCGACGTTCCGCCGGCTTAACTTATCGAAATCTCGGGCTGCGCGTAGCTGACCACTAGCTGTATATACGCCTGTCCTGAGAGGGCTACGGCTTTTCCATTTCCTGGAGGAGATAGATAGCGGAGGTGCGCTTATAGGGCTTTTCAAAGTTGCATTTTCTTCGAGCAAATCGAATTTTTCGAGCGGGATGGAAGCGCTGATGGCGACGAAAGTTTGTATTCCGGCATTGTGATCGAGGGCGAAAGGATGGAGGGTTGGCTCTAAATTGAATCTTTCGGAGATGAAAATTTGAAAATGTATAATGGCGAGTTATTTGAAGAGAAGAAAAGGAACTTACAATGACTTATTGATCGCTCTTCGATTTTCGTATCTCCACAATCTTGCAGCGCTAACTGTGAGAAATGCTCTATTTCATACAACAAAATTAACTTTTTTAACTTTCATTTTCCCCTCGTAGTATAAATCTATTCAACGAGTGTGGCTGCTCACCTGAGCAGTGACGCGCTCAGAGTTCGCGCCTTTACTAAACAATGATTAAATTTATTTAAACTATAAAAAATGAAATCAAGCTAAAATCGATTAGACTGAAAATAATAAAGGGATAAAAACTTATACAATTAAAAAGTAAACTAAAATAAAAACTCGTAAGTATTTAATTAGAAAATGCAAAAACTATATTTTAACGAAAACTACAAGACGAAGCTCTCAGCTCTGTGTCGCGATTCAGACTGACCCCGCAGAGCACACAGGGCGACGCTCACCCCCGCAAAGTCCCCAAAACTCGAATTCCCTTTCCCGGGTCATGTCGCCGGTTTGAATCGCCAGATGTCGATGCATATAAATCTCGAAATTTTCCCTCCGCGAAAAGCTTATAAAAAACCTACGCCAGGTACAGAGTGCATACATAAAAAAATATCTTAGCCTAAACGCACGCCAACTCGTTGTCAACCATAAATCTAACAATAACTGAAACTCCCATCCACGCGCCCGCTCGACCGAAGCGCAGAACAACGACTCCATGCTTTCACTTCATCCCAGTCGATCCGGACAACGTGCTCCCAACAAACTTCGCTTGTTTTAGCCTAATCACTTCCGAGCAGGAAAATCTCTGCTTTTGCTTGCCCCGCGGTCTCTCCAATTACCGGGTGTATCCACCCGAGGGAGAGAAAAATACTCAAGTATTCAAGTGGCCACACATACCACGAGGCCTACGCGACATTTTGCATGACGCGCTGGTACACTTGTCCGCCGATCTTTGCTCTCACTTCGATCCGCGCCCGTACGTCGGGAACAACGAGTACAACGGATAACTCAACGCGTTGCGCTGCAGGGATAAAAAACGGTACTCCATTAACTTCTTATGTATCGCGTCGAAATATCATCGAGCCATGTTTGGTCCGTGAGCGACCGACATTCGCTTAATTTGCGAGAGTTGAAGTCGTTTTTTGCTTACCTAGCGCCGGAGCCAGCAAGCGCGTTTCCAATTATTACCGCAATTTTTCAAGCTCTCTTACGCGTACACAAGCGTTTCGCATTCGAAACTCGATGCTTCAGGTACATCCATTTAATCGTATAACTCGTGCGCTCGCAGTGAAGAGAAAGGAATATCGAGTGCGTGGTGATATTATACCGTTTCGGCGCATTTAACAACAGAAATATTGATTGTTGTTGTCGACTCCATATTTCATTGTAACTTTTGTGAGCGTATTTTTGTGCATATTGCTTTTAAATTGGACATAATTTTTTTTTTTTTTTTTTTTTTTCAACAAATTGAATACTAATTATTCGGTTTACTATGCACACTTTTAAATTTTGTAGTAGGAATAGATTATGCTTAATTACTTAAAATATATACGATAGTCATCGCCTCTGCTACGAAACTCGCGTGTACGCTTGGGAAATCGATGCAAAACGACTGGTTCGTTGCCGTTACCTTGAATCGAAGAGATACATGATCGATAGTACATCGCGTGCGAGTTTCGTTCGGTCTACGTTTTTCTAGTTCTAGCTATTGAGAGTCTCAGATATTATTGTATTGTGAGAGTGAATAACGCTTTTATTCTCTGTGCAAGGTGCCTTTGAGCAGCTAGACGAATGAATTGATGAATTTTCAATCTGTATTCAATAAAGTGCAGGATGGGATGATCATCTAAGACGTATGCGAAGAACTTGATATGTACATGCGTGTATATAGCTAATAATTAAATATAATAAAAATGTTATCTTACTGAAGAAAAGTCAACATTAAAAAATTTAATTTTTACACGTGTTATATTACGATATTAGTTTTCAACTTACAATATTATTCAAGTATTCAGAACATTATATATCGGCGTTGGCATGGATTTAACATAAGAATATTAATGGATATCGCTCCAAATATTAATCAAACCACCTATACTTATTTATCGTTTTGATACATGTAATGTAAAATATAGTGATTTGTATAAATTTGAAACTCAATCACCAGGATCAATAACAAATATATAGATTTTCACCATTTAGTAAGATAATCTGAAGAACAATTAGAAATAAAAGTTTAAATGGAATTGGTTTTTCAAATATCACCTTTTTTACACAATGTTGAGCAATTTATTCAAGGGCATAGATAAAATATTAACTTATCTGGTAGAAATGTTTGCGAATTATTAGCCAACGGCTGGCCAATTTTATAAAGTTTGGCCAACAGTTCCGGCAGCCGCATTGGCCAACAGACGTACAGTAAAACTCGCACAGAAAGATAATAAATCATCAATGCCTGCTCAAATAATTTATTAATATGACTCTATTATTAATAAATAAGCATTAGATCGAACAATAATATGGTTTTGACATCGCAGAATTAGATTTTGAGTATAAACTTTCATTGAATTTTGGGGTTATGTGAAAAGGTGTACGCATGAGTCGCCACGAGTGACTATAGGCTACGTAACTACCGCCGACGGCGCCAATTTTTGCGGCCGAAATTGGCAAAACTAAGGTCCTAAACAAACTTGTTTTGACAAATACAAAAAAATCGAAAAAAATAATGTAACTTTAAAGTATCAAATTATTTTATATGTAACGTAATAATCAAAATAAAGGAGATTCATACAAAATTTTGCTTAAAATCATAGAAATATTAATTGGACCCTTGTTTTGTCACGTCTAGATGGCATTTGCGTTGCGCGCCCAGAGGTAGTTATGTAGCGTATAATGCGCATGCGCGGCATCAGCTGTAGCGCTGAGCGCACAGTTGCTAATATACAGAGCCGGCTTCTAATAGATAAATTTGGTTGGGCATCGATTAGCCAACGTCGTGGGCCAACCGTTGGTGAATTGGCCATTCTGGTTGGCTTATTTTCTACCAGAATCTCAATTTATCGCAATACATTAACATACCTATAATCCTAGAATTCGATCCTCATTTGCAATCAAGTTTATTTTTTATCACATTTTTTGTCAAGCAAGCTACGACGGCTTTGTTAAAATAAAGCTCGTCCATATTTTTTAATGTAAAAAACGAAGAAGGTTTCACAATCTGAATTAATAGCTCATTAACATCGCAGGAGTGAAAGTTGTACAGGATTAAATCCTGTCTCGTTATACGAGGATCATGAAATTAAAACTTCTCAAACATGGTGTACATACTTCACGACTTCATGTGCAGTAAAGATTCTAAAAATCACCCATGACAGTTTAAAGTGCCATTAAAATTTACAACTCAAGCACATTATACGCAAACTCTCGTCAACGACCTTAACAAATGTCCGAGAACTAATGTGCAACCGTGAAAAAGCAAAACCAAAAAAAAAAGTTGTTATTTTTTTCTCCGCAGGCACCGTATAAGTGATAACAGTCGTGACGAGTCAGACGAGGGTTTTCCGCTGCATGTATAGTACGTGCTATAAATAAATGCAGATTTGCGTTATATTCCGCATTTGAATTACACGTACATATTGACTTGCTCTTGTAAGTGCGTGTCTGGATGGGTTACTCGCGCCCGAAGGAACAGCAACCGCACGACGCGACAGCGTAACGGGTACAAAATTGAAAATCCAATGACGCGCGTTCCATGGCAGCTTTCAACTTCTTGTCAGGAATTGGAATAAATACATCAGGCATGAGCGCTCACCTTCTAATATCTATCGTTGGATGATGTCTGAATATTTTTCTGGGAGTGAGATGGTATATTAAAAATAGACGAACGGATGATCTTAAATTGTCAAAAACTGAAAAATATGCAATAATGTGTGTTTATATTTGTCCTAAATTGTTTTAATAAAGTATTAAAGTACTAAATATATTCAGATATAGTGTACAAATATAGAACAATGTTTATATTTACCATAGACCAGGTACAACATGTCTTCGAAGGCTACAATTCCTATTTTTCAGCTACCGCAAGCTTGATTTGGTTTTAGGTTTTAAAGACTACTTTAACGCACTTGGAGAAATGCTTGAAACAAGGATAGTTTTATTAAGTGTAGGTGAATGTGGGAACTTTATAATAATGTGTATTTAAAGAAGTCGTCTAGCGATTAATAAAAAAATTAATTATTTTTTTAATTGTTTAAACCATTTTTGTTCATTTTTTGACAGTTTAAGATGTATCAGTCTTCTTGAATTTCGAAACGTACATTAATTCGATATTCAATTCTACTGTACAGGATATGGATGAAAAATTAGTCGCACTGAAATTAATTATTAAAATAAATATTTTTATAACACTGGGTGGCTTAAATCCGCATTTAAGTCACGCAAATCCGTGGCGTAAGTAGCCCTTTCTGGCACCGTGTATATCGCACTCGCTACGCTCGTGCGCTAACCTCCCGCTGCCAGAAAGGGCTACTTACGCCACGGATTTGCGTGACTTGGCGGATTTAATCAAACAGTGCTATAAAATATTGTACGATACTCGAGTTGTATGTTCACTTTCCGGCACGGCGTAAACACCCTCGCTACGCTCGGGCGCTTAACCTCGCCGTGCCAGAATGTGCCTCATACGACACTTGTATCGTAATGTACTATATTATATAATACGTTCGCATACCTATATAACAGAAGCTAGTTTACACAAAAATTATATAAGAAAAATATGGGCAAGCGCATAGTTATCTAATCTAAAACGCGTCCGAGCAAGCAAACTAGACTTATGAGCGCTCGATTACGCGCCGAGTCCGATATAATTTGCCGGTCTTGCTCGCTCACCTCGGCTTCACGCTTTGGCTTGCTATACAAAAATTTCCGGAGAAGACCGCAAGTGGAAGTTATATATATATACCGACTGCGATAACCTGTCGTGGTGCCGCCCACGCGGAATAGGAGGATCTGCTATTACACTACCCGTAAATCACTTTCTCGTTATACGAATACTTGTCGTGCAATTAAATCGCGAGAGAAAGGACGATCTGCGTACAGCTTTAGTATGCAATGCCTGGGTAGAGTTTAGAAAGAAAGGAAGAGAAAAGTTTTCTGCTTTTAGAAGCTGTCTGTGGTCATTTGGCTATTTTTATGGTATTAATTCCTTTTAAATTTATATATATATATATATATATATATATGACAACAACCGCCAAATTCTAAGAATCGAAATCAAGAACCGATGGATACAAGCTAGCAACAACAACCACATCAGCAGAAGTTGGATAAGCAACAGCCACTAATTCAGCTAGAAGGTGCAAGGTTAAGAAGCGTAAATCTTATGTTGATAAAATGGATGCTTTTGATTACCTAGACATAATACAAAAGTATTCAATATTAAAAGAAAAAACAATGTTAAAATAATCAGTTTATTTCGTATTTCTAATTGTAACTGACAAAAAGGTGAAGCTGTAGCCCAAAATTAAACTTTTGCAATTGATCTGCAACTTTGCCTTGATTAAATGTAGTCAAAGCGAGTGTATTTGAATGCAGATACAAAATACTGGAAAATCTAAATTGTCTTGTATCAAATA
Source organism: Trichomalopsis sarcophagae (assembly GCA_024372645.1). Classification (NCBI taxonomy): domain Eukaryota; kingdom Metazoa; phylum Arthropoda; class Insecta; order Hymenoptera; family Pteromalidae; genus Trichomalopsis; species Trichomalopsis sarcophagae. The sequence goes on from QLSS01000127.1 coordinate 308,070, forward strand.
TAGAAATAATATTCATTTATCCAATATTTGTGAAAAATAGTGCTTTTAATATCTGAATACAATGCTCTTATAGTTTTGCAAACATGTCATCCGAAATTCCAAGAGTTGCTGCGAATAACAAAAGACCGCTACACCAGTCGGCAGCAAAAACAAAAAAACTGCACTACATTTTCATCGGCACGCAAAAAAATCTTTAATGACTTCCGCGCTTTCTACAATTGCTTCACAAACACGAAGCAGCTAAGCTAACCTTTTTTCGGTACATTCAACTGCATATCTAAGCGACATCATAGCCAGCCAGCTTTTTTTCGTTTCCTCTGTACGCTATCTGTAGTCTCTCAGGGACACAAAATATAGCTCAGCCAGCTGAAAACGAGCTACGAAAGAGAGAGAGAGAGAGAGAGAGAGAGAGAGAGAGAGAGAAAGAGAGAGTGAGGGAGAGAGAGAGTATCGTGACAACGCCCGGTGTCATTCATACATATACGCGCCAGAAACTTGTATGCAGATAACCCGAGAATTTATATTCTACTGTGCAACTGTAGCTCCTCGTGGCTAAGTTTCATTGAAGCTTCGTGGTGCGGCTGCACTGACTTTTGTTCTGATGTGTTGTGTAGAAATCACGAAAATGGGAGGAAAATAAGAGAGAAAGATAGCATTATGAAGGCTGGGGCTATACATCATGAAAATTACGAAAAATGATAATAATTCATATTCTAAAATGGAATCCTTTGTATCGCAAATATTGGCAAATTTTATGTCTTGAATATTGTTTTTAAACAAACTAAAGAACAATTTTGTTTTTCTTGTATTCTTTTTATTCGAACAAATTGGAAAATCTAGGTAGAATACTATTATATTAATTTATAAAACAGTAAAAAGTAATAATTAACTACTTCATTACTAAAGGAGCGTAATCTCCGCACTTCGGAAAATCTTTAGGTTCCGGTGCGAAATCTGCGTGTTCACCAACTTTAAAAATCAAAGCCATTCCCACATTGTTGTGGTCTTCAAAGTGACAATGATAGTACCAGTAGCCTAAAGTAAAAGCAAACATTATTTAATAGCTTGTGCAACCAACAGGTTTATCGTCAACTTTTTTAATAGGTATATAGTACGATCTAATACCAGGATTATTAGTGTAGACTCTAATAATTGTATAGCCTCCAGAAGGTATTTTGATAGTATCCTTTTTGGGAGCGTGATCCAATCGCCTTACAACTTTTCCATCCATATCCATCTGTTTAAATCGATCAACCGTCATCACGCCATCCAAAATATTTACTTCCGAGATTACTCGGAAAATGTATCCGTGTAAGTGCATCGGGTGATTTACTATAAATGGAGAGATTCCTGTAAAATATAATTGATTTAAGTTTTAGTTTTTTTTTCAACCACTGATGAGTAATATTATTGTATCGCAATTATAAGAAAAGTATTCAGGATATTGCTTAATATAATAAGAACATTTTTCAATGGACACGTTACTCAATAAAATTAACTCTACCTTGATCAATCAAAACGATCTCTACAACAGAATTAAGCTTCAAATTGATAACATGAGTGCAGGCACATTGCACATTCATACAGTTTGGGCTTCCGAAAACATAAGAAGAGTTGCAGATAGTTTCCGGTGGAATCATGTAGTACTGAGACAGTAAAGGAACCTTGGGAAATTTTAAGCTTATATGATTCAGTTGCAATGTACCTATTCTATGATCGGGTGCCACTGAAATAATTTATCTACATTTAAGAATCAATTTTAATCATAAAAATCTGTTTTATACATTTCTTCAAGTACCTTGATAGAACCCGTACAGATTTCTACGATGAAAGTCATAATTATCGATATTATAGAAATCAAACGTAATAAAAACTTGCTGATCCACGGGATCGGTTATGGAAGGATCATTTGGTGCTATCGAGTTCAGTAAAGGAATGCTTATATCCACTTGGTGCGATGTCTCAGTTCCAGAGTTGTAAGGATTCAGCGCCTTATTAATGGATCAATAACTAATTGATTAATTAGAATCATACTTTTTTACAAGTCAAGTAATCTAGTTACCCGAGTATAGTTTGTGTATCTCGGTAAGAAATAACCGATAGGCTCCTTCGGATCTTCAGGTAGTGCACCAGCATACCTAAGAATCGCCACCTGGTGAACGCTTTCTACCGGTGTCCCGTTTGAATTCAAATCCTGACATTGGCCGTAACCTCGATACCTAATCCAGTAGTTTCCTGGTATTTGATTTGCCGCGAGAACGAAGTCTACTCTTTCGCCAGCCCAAGTTGTTATGGTATCAACTGAAGAAAATTAACGATTTGCTATGGTTAAATTTACTATTTACAAATTCTTATAATTTCTCACCCTCAACTGGTTCTATGTCACTGCTATCAAGACTAATGACGAGCATAGTATGATTATCTATCGACATTAGCATCGGGCAGTCTCCGGCTCCAGCGTTTATCACTCTAAATCTATATCTTTTTCTCTAGTAAAATTCAAAACGGAATAGCATTTATAAGCTAACTCTCGTATAAACTTCAAAGTATAAAAATAAAGATGTAATTCACCGATTCAACTTCAAAAACAGTAGATGGCACATAAGTGCTTTCATTGTCTTTAGTGAATTTCTTATAACGTCCTAAACCATTTACGAGAATGGTATTTGGCACGTAAATGGGTTTGCCCTGATACTCCCAAACCATTGCATCCAAACCCTCAATGTTTTCCCAGTCTAAGAGAGACATATGTTGATTGTCGCAATCATATAGATTACGATGAGGATTTTTATTCGGCGGCAAACGGATAATTAATGGACCAAATAGACCGTCACCTCTTTGACTACCTAAAAGCATGCAATAACATATTTTTTTAATACATTTCTCAACATTTTTTAAATATGGTAATTTAGCATTAATTATTTTTCATATATTCTAGAATGTTCAATGCGTAATAAGGGGTGATCGGTCAATTTTTGAACTTGGATAATAGTTTGGACACCCACGTTTAAACTACATTCTCTTTAGAAACAACCAATTTCTTCTAATTTCGCCATTTTCCAAACAAAAAAACATAAAATTTCTAAACCTACCAATATGCGAGTGCCAAAAGTAGGTTCCACTATTGTTAGCATGGAATATGTACTGAAATCTTTCTCCGGGCAAAATGGGACACTGTGTCACAAAAGGGACACCATCCATGTATGGAGTCCCAATCTGTTTTATCCCATGCCAATGGATCGTTGTACTCTCGGACATCATGAGGTTTCTCACCTCTACCGCGATTACGTCGTTGACACAGACCTGACGAGATGAACATAATATTTTGTAGTAAGTTCACCATTTTCGTGGTGTTTAATTGGGACTAAAAGAATGTCTAATTTGCTTTTTTTTTAATAAATGGGCATATAAGAGACTTCTACTGCTCTAAAATTCTATAAATCGCGAAAATCAATCCACGTGTCCCGGAAAATATGGTGTATACTAAGGGCTAGAGGGTTTCTCGAGCTTGTGTATTTGCAATACAGTGTATTTGTTCGTACAGCTTTAAACTTGGTCCAAACAAGCTCACTGATACAAAATATGATCAAAATTATCCGATCTTATAATTCACACCATTATCAAGTCTGGAATGCCGATTCATTAAAAATATTTTCTATTTACTAATGTGTAAACAGTAATAATGAATATAATTTCTATTCGTAAAATCCTGTATCATGTCATTTGAATCTAAAATAAAATTTCAAAGAGCGAATTATAGACAAGATACGTTGCGATTAAAAACGAGATTAAAAAACCAGTTTATTTTTCTTATACAATGTCTTTAAACTGCACGTCATAAAAACACTTCTGAGTAATATACCTCAATAGTTGGACCTGGTATCTGTCGATTAGCTGTAACGATAGTCTTTTGCACGCCATCGGTCGGCATGCAGTGAGGTCTGAAGCAATCGCTGACATTGAAGGGGCAGTCGTAACAAGCCTTGCTCATAGAGCTAAGTTGTTCTACGACAAAAACGTACTTGCAGAGCAACGGCTTCTCTTCTTCGATGCATTCGCGGTTACAGGGGTGATTTTGCCAGTCGTATCGATCAGCCGTATTACCGAAAAATTCCTCATCGTGATAATTCAGGACAGCTCTGATGTCTTTTTTAATGTTTAAATAATTTTAAATGTGTGATTTGTCATACTCGTACAGCTTATTTAAATGTACAAAGTTTAAAGTGTGCATTATTGTATTATATTAGTAATATGTTCTTAGCTTTAGTACATATTGTTGTGCAGTTATTAAAAAGTATATAACACAAATTTCTTACGTATGACTGAAGTCAAAACGATGGAAATGAAGACGACACAGTTTTTAAAAATCATTATATTTATATTATTTTTATTCGGCGATTTATAATTTAATATATGCTCTAATTCTAGACATTCACAGTCAGCAATGATGACTGCGCTAGGACTGAGAGGTCCGAACGTCTGAATAACAAAGTTCTGAGTGAATGATACACTTGTATAATTATTTTTTGTATACTTTGTCGTCAATTAAATGTAATGTAAACTAAGTGCTGATATGAAATTTATGTGAGACACATAGTGACGATAAAATGTATACAGTTATAAATATAACTCAACAAAACCTAGTCGTTGAACTTATAACACTGTATTTTTTGCTTGTTTGTAATTAGAAGGATGCGATCTCAAGTATCCCTTACTGATGAAATGCTATGATATGTTTTTTAAGGTGGGGTTCTACCAAATATTTCAACTTTTTTAACTTTTTTATTTAATTGTAATATGTTCTCAAATGTTTCACCCATGTTTGGTATGAAAAAGAAGGAAGATACCTAAATTTTGAACAATTTTCCTAAATTTTGTAATGAAATATTGCAAAAAAACTGTTAAATAATGGGATTACTTACAAAAATCTCTTGCGCACTAGGTTTCGACTAAAGCCAAAAAATTAATGGTAAATGATTTTATTAATCTAACATGAACGAAGTTCAATGCACCAACTTTTGAAAAAAGGTTTTGAGCATTTTTGATATAGAAGAAACTTATTTTTGGGCCAAAAAACTACAAAACCTCTGGCTCAAAAATCAGTTCTTTCTATTAAAAAATGCTAAAAATCTTCCTCGTTTTTTATACCAAATATTGGTGCAAAATTTAAGAAAATATTACCATGAAATAAAAATGTTCGCAAATTTGATATAACACCCCCCCCCCTTAATATGAGCCGCGAAGAACGTTGACGATATTATTAGGAAAACTGGTGAGATATATAACATATAGCAAACGAAAATTCATTCCTACAACACCAATAGGTATATATCTATACTTTGCATAATAGATAGAGAGGCGTTATCAGTCAATTTGCGCTAATTGACTAATTTCGCGCCTCATTCCCGGTCAAGGTTAAAGTGTTTGATTCACATAACGACGTACTTTACAATTGTTTTATTCCATCGTGTTGAATAATATTTCATTCATTTTCTTGAAAAATAAAATAAATCATTTATGCATTTAGACATAGAAATATCACTAGATCGACATCCATAGAGTCATAATTGCGTGATAGACTGATTTTCTAGTATTGTAAAGGATAAAGACAGATCAGACATCATAAAATACGTCAGCACGCAATAGTATGTCGTAATTATTGACACGATTCCTGGAATCCTTATTCTTCTTTTCTCATAAGAGTCCTCTTTATCAAGATAAATCTGTGCAATTACTCACACAATAAGATTAAGTACTGTATATATTACAATTGCACTTGCCACTTGTGTGAATGATCGTTGTTGAAATATTTCAGTGAAGAATGGCAAACTAGTCACGAAGTAAAAAAATTTTAGAAAATGATCGAGTCGCTATAATGCGAAACAAATCTTCGACAATTATTCTTGTCGGATTTTTAAAATCGGTTAATAAAATAATTATCGATTTTTAAAATAGGTTAATTGTCGGTATGCTCTTACCTACAAATGACACACGTGTATTCGCAACAACGTGTTTTCATTTGCTATGACTGCAACTAGTGACAGATTAATGACGAAGATGCATCTCTCTCCCTCGCTACTGCACTCAATTAACGCGACGAGATTGTGGATATATTTCTTCACTTATTAAAAACAGTAGTTTCGAAATTGAAGAAAATCATAAATTCCATGGTGAAACTCAAAATTGTTTATAAGAAGAGTTCGCACCTTACAAATGTATATCAAGTTATATATAATTTTATGAACTTTGGAGAAAAATCCATTGGCTTCCGTCTCCGGGTCTACAGTATCACGTAGTCTCCTGGAATTTTGAGAGATATTGAAACATACTCAGCCAAAACTTGTTACACGGGAGTTTTTGCGATCGCAGAACACGAATATCGTGACACTAACGCTCCTTGAGGTACCTAGTGCCCAGGGTGAATAGTATCAACGTCATCTTCTGGAGTTTTATGAGAATTTAATAGTAATTAAGTAAAATGCGTTACTCACAGATTTCTGGGGCCACTGAGCATGGATATGGTGCTATACTTAAGATACCTAGAAAACGATTATCGTCACTTTACTCGTATACAGTGACCTCATAAACCCTCAATCAAAGAGTCTCGACGAAATATGTCGTTATTCTCCGTGAAACTTCAGGAGACGATGTTGATACAGCCAACCCTTGGCACCAGGTATTTCTGAGAGTATTGCCGTCGCGATATTCGTGTTCAGCGACCCCAAAAACCCCCTAGTAACAAAACTGTACCTACTCTCATCAATATTTGCTGCGCTTTTTTGGTTTGCTGCATTATTATTTGCATTTAAGGTTACATCTCTTCTTTAAAAACAATATGGGCAAAAATAACCTTATTCTTGCGTTAAAACGATGTCGCTGTTAGCCAATTATAACCCAATATTCTTCGCTTAGATAAGCTAATTCGACACTTATAAGCTCATTTTTGGGTTAAAATTGGTTGCGATTTCTACCAGGGTTGTACCTAATTTATTGATATAATAAATTTTTTTTTTTATAAAATGCACGAGGTGTCTTATTTTCTATTTTTTGTCATTTTGACACTTCGTAATTTCCAAGATGAACATTTAAGGTTATATATCCTTTCTTAAAAGCAATAGCTTAAAATAACCTTATTCTTGTTTTAAAACGATGTCGCTGTAAGCCAATCAAATGTATATCAAGCCAATATTCTTAGCTAAGCTAAGCTAATTCGACACTTTTAAGCTTATTCTTGGCTTATAATTGGTTGCTATTTCTACCAGGGAACCAACAAGTAAAATGTGTGATATCTTCAGTTTCTCACATGAAACAGCGTAAATATATATCTAATAAATTATCTAATATTCTCGAAGTAAGTAATAGTAATATTCATTGAATTTTTTTTTTTACATTCTGTGTTTTAAAGCAGTATTTCGCACAATCTGCTTCTAAATACTTTTTTTAATCGTATTTATCATTATTAATGACACTAAAATATTAAAACTATCGTCAGAAGATTTCACTAACACAAATGAAGATTTCAATCATATTGATAATGTTACAATGATTTTAGAGAACAATAGATTTTCTGAAAACGACATAGTAAACGAAGAAGATTTTTATGAAGCTTGGGTAAATAAAAAATATATTAACAACGTTGTAGAATATTTAGCTGGTTTTATAACAAGATGTGTATTAAAACGAACCAAATGCTTCCATTGTCCTCTCTTGTTAACTAATGAGATAAGTCATTCAGCTATTTTAAATAGGAAAAATAGAGGTGGTTTAGTGAAACCTTCTGATGATGTAATAATGATTTGTAAAATTTTAGAAAGAAATTTTCGTATTTTCTACAAATCAAAAGTCGGTATGTACGTCTATTTATATAAAGAATGCTTGAAAATCATACCGAGAAATTTTTTTCAAATTCAGCATTCTGAAATGCCTGAAAAACATAGAGCAGAGTTGATTCAAGAAATTATTAAAATTTTTTAAGGATTAGAATCAAGCATTTTGAGTCGCAAAGAAAACAATCAAAAAAGACAGTGCGCAGAATTCTAACAAAATTAATATTTTTTAGAAACGAATAATAATATATTAATTATAGTTTTAGAACCGCAAACATAAAAATGTTATGTAATTTAAATCCGTTTTGTTTTCATAAGATATGTTTCATTGAATGTTTATAACATTCATTTAATGATAATTTAATTGTTCAATAAATTATACATTTCAAAATAAAGATTTACGTATTTTGTATTCTCCTTTTTTGTCTCAAATTATCTGTGATATCCTTTTAAAGTAATATTTTATTCATTATTAATATTTTATTCATTTAAACCATTTCTATTCGGTGAAGCGGTGGGGAGTCGGCTGTGGCCAATCGCGTGCGACTAGAGAGAGATAGCATGTAGTCCGATATGTCTGTCTCTCTCTACAACCTCGTCTACACTTTCGGCCTATGGGAAGTTGCCTCCAGTAGTATATGCTCTAAGGGTCCTTGTGTGACCTTCTCTCACAAGTTGTCGCCGAGAACTGACGCTCTACTCATTAAACGTCGCCGAAAACTCGGGCCCGCTAAAACAAAGACGCTTTCCCGACAAGGACTACCGAAGGGACTCGAAGCAGTGCGCGCGCTCCTCTATATCTATAGCTATACACACGCAGTCATGTGTTCACGCGAATGCCTCCCGCCACTCGACTCTCTGGCCTGGCAGTCACAGATCGTCCCTTTTAGCCTCCCCGCACTGAAAGTGACCCCTCAAAATCCGCTAGAGGGGGTCGTGGCAGTCTAGGAATGATTATAAAATCACTCCTAACCGTATTGGCCTGAAGCCACGCATCGCCTTGTCGATTCGCGCATATGAGAGCCAAATGACGGAAAAACGTTCGCTAAAACTACTAATAGGTAGAATATATTATTAATAAAGAATAAATACGCTACTTAAAGCAGGCAGAATTATAATGATCTGATAGTTAAACAGCTCTGAAAAACTCGGATTCCATTTCTCATTTTCAGAGATCATACACTCGTGCCCGACCTTCAGCTAATCCATCAAGCAATTATTTGCTTCGAGGAATAGATATACAACAGAGCACGTAGATTTTGACGTTTACAGTACATTCGCACATTGCTGCGCATATTCATTGAGCATTCAATTAAAACAGCGCACCAAGTCACGAACGCTTTCGGTGCCGTAGATTTATTTTATATTAAAAATAAACCCACGGCAAACATAGCGAATTTCCATTTTTGACAAATCAGAGAGCTCAATCCCGCGAACGGCTAACAATGCCTAAATTTGTCATTAATCATGAAAGCCGCGTGTCTTTGTCTGCGCAGCAGCAGCGGCGGCGGTGGCTATGACGCGTCTCCTCCAGATCTCCGCGCCGGGGGTGTCCCCTCCCCTGCCCCTCGCCGAGCTTTCAATCGCAGACTGCGGAGCGCACACAGGGGCGCCTGCAATGCAGCGGGCATGAAACGTAAGCTCGGCCGCGCATATATCCAGGTTCCGCTGACCTACTGACACGATCCCGTGACGTCACGGGAGATAGAAAGTCGCTGGAGGTTGGGAAGCGACTACGCGCGACCCTCCCTCCCCGCCGTTGCTCCGTTTCGGGGGGGGGGGGGCTGACCTGAACCCGAGAGAAAGAGAGAGAGAGAGAGAGAGAGAGAGAGAGAGAGAGTGAGGGAACAAGCCCCGCAATTGCTTTTCGCCTTGCGCGCTCGCGGTCGTTGTGGCGCGCGGAGGCTGCACACGGCCAACTCACACTTGCGTTGGGGATGAGCTTGTAAAGATGCTACCTTGAGTTTCATCATGTTTGCCCCATGAAATGCTTCACAATCACCGCTCATATAATGAGGCAGAGAAAAGCTCCGCAATGGTTTTACAAATAATGACGAATTACGCGGCGATGGCGCTCCCACTACAAAGCAGGTATTCCACGAAAGTGTGTATAGGAAAGGAAAAGCGAAGAGTTAAACTCCACTTTAACAAAGCGCGGGAAACACGCTCAGATCCGAGGAGATGAGCCGCTCGACGATAAAACGAGAGGGGCGAGAAACTTTTCTTTTTCTATATTAATTAACTTGATGAACGCAGATTAGCCGGGCTCGTTTTGCCACGGCGCCCGCCTCGGCAGCGATGATGATAAACTCGCTCTCACAGCCTTGTTTCCAGTTCGAGATTCGCTCGCGCGTCCTTTTACGCTTTTCTGCGACTCTGCACTCGGAGCACCGCTCGCTTGCCACACGGATGCTCATTATACGTCGAGTATTTACGTATTTTCAGTGCGCTGATGCTGAGCGAGGATTTATTCGCGGCGTTGCGAAATTCTACACTTTTAATTCACTTTGCTTCTTCTCCTGTTGCACAGAATGTCTGTGCGAATAAATGAACATGCGGGGTTTATCGTCGCTTTTATGGCTTAGCGATGACGACATGCATTAACTTGTAAATCATTCAAATGGGTCAGACGAGTTATCAAAACTTTATTGAACAAAGAGGACTTAAGGAAGGAGTCGGAAATTGCTGGGTTGGATCGGATTACGTACTTTACTATCGCGTCGAAAATCTCACGGGGAAAATTCAACGTTAGGTAAGAGTCCGTAATCGTTGCGCTTATCAGCTGTTTTAATGAGACAATTATCAAGAGTCCAATTTCGCAGATGCCGAAAATTCGATTTCGCGATCCTCGAGGAAAAGAGCGAATTTAAATTTCCGAAATATTCGTTTCACACCTGGAAAGAAATAGAACAAAAGAAAAACCTATTAGTAGAGTCACTCCGTTCCTCAGCAGCAGTGCGGCTCCGAGAAAAGTATCGATCCGCGCAGCCAATCTGTACCTCCATTCACACGATCCTCTCTACTCATCGGCAACGTCAGTTCTCTCTCTCTCTCTCTCTCTCTCTCTCTCTCTCTCTCTCTCTCTCTCCAATA
>QLSS01000127.1:321988-339720 GCA_024372645.1 Trichomalopsis sarcophagae
CTCTCTCTCTCTCTCTCTCTCTCTCTCTCTCTCTCTCTCTCTCTCTCTCTCTCTCACTCTCACTCTCACTCTCACACACCCAGTTCAAAATTCATCAAATTCAAATGTTTGTACACCATTTGCGTTGAACTTTTGTATCGCCTTTTCAACCGCGCGTATACGCCCACTCCGAACAAGCCGTCCGGTGAAGTGTGAAAAGCCAATCCTAACCAAAATAACGAGAATACACGCGCGTGTCACGATCATCATGCGCAGATCCAAAAATTCGCTCGTTATCGCCGTCGGCTAGTACTCGAAAGCGAGAAAGAAAAACCAGCGCTGAGATCAGGGGCGCGAGGAAGAAAGCGCGCGCGGATCGATCGATCCGGTGGCTGGAATTTCGCGAACGAGACTCAAGGCTTTCTCCTCCCGTGCGAAGAAAAGGGAAGGAGGCGGAGAAGGAAGGAAGCCGCGCGGCCAATTAACCGACCTGTCGTCGCCGAAATTGAAAAATCTATCGGGCGGCTTCCCGGGGTTGACCGACGTCACGACCGACCCAAACGGGTGAGAATCCATTAAGTCAGTGTATGCGGTTCGCGGCCTAACCTATTTTTCGTCTTATTTTTCTACTTATCTACTAATATTTTACGATCACCGATGCAAATAAGCATTATTAGTTTCCTAATCTTTGGGAAGCGCGCCGCAGCGCTACGGGAAATTTGAGAATGCTTTTAATTATTCCGTGGAGCGTAATCAATCACGTAAAGCGCTCTAACCTCACGAATTCAGACAACGAAAGACCAATAAAGCAATACCGCCAATCCATCATTTTGCCTTAATTACGGGCGCCGAGCTGCGTCCCCGCTCCCATGATACAGCCCCCTAATATCAGCGCCTTGCCAGAATTTTAATCCGCGATTCGCCATGATTCATTCATGAATTTCTCTCCCTCCGCGAGTCGCCGCCGTGTTCTTCCTCGGCATACGCCCCTCCCCCTCGCCCCTTCTCTACAGCTACATGATCCATAAAATCCTAGCCTCGGCTCTCGCAGAGCTGTATAGTAATCTGACTCTCCTCCACTTTTCAGTAGTGCGCGAATCGATCGTAACGTCATTTCCGGATTATCGGGAAAGTGGAGCAGCTCCGGCGACGGATTTGACGTTGCACGGCTGGGCGAAGAAAATTCCGCGAGAAGCATTCTGAGGGCCTCGAAAGGATCTTTTGCTAGAAAGCTCTATGTTTCGGTCGGCTGCACGCGTCCGTAGCACCGGCAGGCTGCGCGTCTCTGATTGGATTTCCAAGGTGAGCTTTACCGAGAGCTTTCTTTTCATACTCCCATTTCGCGCCGCGGTGAAATACCCTCTCGCTGGAACATTGTTTCTGAAATTCTTCTCGACAGCGAGTATTTTGCGAGAGGGAAGAGGACCGTTGAGTTTTAGCGATAACTCCACGTACCAGCCCGCGTCGCGTCGCGTCATTCTCGTATACCGATGCACTAGCCAGTACAGTCAGTGTACAAGCGCGTGAGGCGGCTTTGCCAAATGGGTCAGCGCAGCCGTCGTCGGGTCTCGCCCTCTGCTGTGCTATTTCTCTTTCTCCGTATAGCAAAGTCCGCGCGAAGGTTACGACCCTGGCCATATCCAAGCGGCGGTGGTGTGCATCAGTCGGTTGAACTTACGTAAAAGTGCATGTGAATAAAGCAATGCGCCAGTGGGAGACCTTCCAACCCAATTATACTCGCGTTCGCGCAAGGAGGAATTCGTGCCGTGTCCTCAAATTATGCCCGACATTAACCTTGACGCGGCGCCGAGATGTGCTCAGCTAAACTGGCATCGCAGCCGCGGCAACTTAGCATCGCCTGAGAACTGCTGCTCATGACTCGACTCGCGGAATGTGTCCCCAATTTCAAGTAGATTAAGTCGAGATTCGTTCTTTCTCTTCGCGAGCTAGCGCACGCTTCATCGCTTTATTTCTCCGCTGTCAGTTTTCCAGACTTCTTTGAGGAGGGATTTAGCGGCTTCGGAGGTCTGAGAGAGCTGCGGATGAGAATTCAAACAGATTTTTTTTGCCTCTCCGGTGGTCGTTACCTTGATAGATACCTTAAGTGGTTTTCAGGAAGATCCTGAAACCACTTAATTTTTCAAGGAAATGCGCGTCAAGGGCGGTAAATTCGTTTTGAGGACGAAATCGAAATAGGAGCGCGCCGCGTGAGTGTGGAATTAATGAGAGGTCCGGCTGTCCGTCCGCCCCCAGATGCTCTTCCTGTGGTCGAGAGAGCCGGTGCCAGCAGCAGTGGGCGCGGCTCCTCGGGCCGGTCCGTGGTTCGCCTGGTTTGCCACGGCGGTTCTGCTCTGGCGTTGTCGCAGGCGTATAGCCAGAGCCGTGTTCGGCGCCACGGCACCTCTGCGGTTGCTCAAACGCAAGCGCGGCGGTGGCCTCTCGACGAGCGTCATCGTCTCCAAAGCGCACCATCACCATCACCAGCCCAAGAGCTTGAAACAGCAGCAGTCGACGATAGCAGAGCAGCAACAGCTGCAGCCCAGGCATCACCATCACAGAAGACACAGAGTGACTTTGCCTAGTGCACCCAACACTTCCGAAGAACATCAGCGCAGTTGTCACTTGGTAAGTTCTAATGGATAATAGTTGAGAGATTAAATTTCAGTGGTTACAACAGTACTGGATACAAAAAATGATTTTTCCTCTCAGAAGCACCATCAGAGCAGCAGCAGTTCGAGTGAGCCGCAGAAACCGCAGGCGCAGTGTCGCGAGGTAAACGCGGTGACGAAGTCACGCCTCAGACGACTGCACGCGGGCGACGGGCCGCACATGAACGTAGGTCGCAAACTCACCATGAGCGCGAGCTGCTACCAGATCAGCCAGCAGCTCTATTGTAGGATGACGAGGAGTGGCTGTGTGTACGGCAGGTATCCTACGAAATCGTCCGTCAAGTAACAGGTGGAACTCGCTCGCTCTGTATTGTTCTTCTTGTCGATGATGTAAGAATGTGCTGCTCGTGAAATCCACTGTGATGGAGGAGCTGTGTAAAATTGTTTTAGTTAGTTTTTAAATCAGGAGTTAACTGGTGGTGAACTGTAAATGTATTTATTGTCAAAAGTTGATATGGATGTTGGTTTACTTAATGAGAAATACAAAATTTCTAGTCAATATCACGCATTAGAGAACCTTGAAGCTCAAAATATAATTTTCACTTACGAATATTCTATTTTTCCTCGAATTTCCCCAACTTGATTAAACTGTCAAAATACGCTGGGCTATAATTATAAAATGTCAATCAAAGTTCGCATGGTTCGTACACATGACGAATTCCGGCGTGCCATTTTCGCCAAGCTTAACTAAAATGTACATTAAATTATTCAGTGTATGATTACTCGTGCTCTAGTACATTCAAGCTTGATGGCACATTAAACCAACATTGCAGTAACTGTCGAAATCACCGTGAAAGACTTTATGAAAACATCTCCATCAATAGAAGTGTAACTGCGTCGTAAATTTAAACAGGCATGAAAAGTATGCTACAGTTTGTGGAACTGTATAACTCTCAAGCTTCGCTCCACGCTAAATCGTCTCGAGTTTCATGAAATGAGACGGCAGTAATCACGGAAAAAAATTCATAAGAGTATACAAATATAAGAGAAAGAAGGATCAAGTGGAAAAACTATCAACTTCCCTCAGTTGCGAAATCAAGCTTTTATTGCATAAACAAACACAAGGAAGCCTAACGATTCGCAGCACGTCGCCATTGCGTCGTCAACTCCTCGATATTTACTTCTCAAACTCTCTGCTGGCGTATCCTCTCTCTTGCTCTCTCGCTCTCGCGCTCGGTCTCTGTATCAAAATAATTTCCTCCCACTTGCAGGAAAGTTCTTAATTGAGTTTGGCCGATGATCAAGTTTCCAGCAGGCAAGCAAGCGCACTAACGACCGGCGAGCTTGGGCGACGTCTTCTTTTGCGCTGGCTGATCGCTCAGCTGACCTCAACCCACTTATATGTATATACGTACTACTCGCGCGTGTCTGCGCAGATATACATGTATATTTTTTAAACGAGTGCAGTCGTAAGATACGAATCCTCGCGTGCGCGAGCTTTGGAAGGTCGCGCTTTTTGGCTCCCCTGCGTCGCCGCCCGCTCGAACATCTTTTTCGACAGCGGTAAAGGATCGATAAGAAAGACTCTTTGAGTCGCGAGTTTCACGGTCTCGGGCGTGTAGCGCAGCATTGAGCTGTGCTCTGTGTTTTATGCGAGGGATGCGATTAACGCTTTTCGGGGCTTTTATAAGACCTTCCGAAAGCTTTTTGTCTCCTCTTATCTGCGTGGGTGTTCGTGACGTGGAACACTTAATCCTTCTGTTCCGGACGTAACCGAGGGCTACTAGGGATAAGAGCAAGTGCAGCGTATTTATTCTTTATTAATAATGTATTTTACCTATTAGTAAATTCTCCGTCATTTGGCTCTCATATGCGCGAATCGACAAGGCGATTCGTGGCTTCAGGCCAATACGGTTAGGAGTGATTTTATAATCATTCCTGCCACGACCCCCTCTAGGAGTTTTACTCCGCGGATTTTGAGGGGTCACTTGCAGTGCAGAAAAGCTAAAGGGCTAGTCTGTGACTGCCAGGCGAGAGAGTTGAGTGGTAGGAGGCGTTCACGCGGGCACATGACTGCGTGTGTATAGCTATAGATATAGAGGAGCGCGCGCACTGCTTCGAGTCCCTTCAATGAGTAAGTTTAATGAGTAGAGCGTCAGTTCTCGGCGACAACTTGTGAGAGAAGGTCACACCAGGGCCCGATCGTTAGGAGATTTCAATAAAGTTATAATATCTGATCAACAATGTTTTCACAATTTATTTTTGAACCTTAATGTAGTCTTGTCCCATACATCTTCGGTCTGCAATGTCACCACTGAGAATTGTATTTCTTAATTTTTCCAAGCAATCGCCATAGCAAAATTATTGTGAAAAAATATAGATATGTTTCGAGATATAAGATCATAATTATATAAGATTAATAATTATTTTAATAATCTGCACTATGTAATATATTATATGTATTCGTTTTGGAATCAGCTCGGTTATTTATTGAAATCGAAATCGTATTTTAATACAATATTCTGTGTGAAAATTAACAGAAAAACTAATAATAAATGAAGTTTGTGAAATATAAGAATATTCTGTTTAATTAATATTATCACTAGTAATTAAACAATTAGGTTTCTTCTTTAGTTACAATATTTCAAATAATTAAATTCTTTAAAACTATATGAACTCTATTCGAAAAAATAATACGTAACTGTAACAAAAAGTATAGAAAACACATTTCAACGTACGTATGTTTTCATTATATACGCGCACCTAGCTGCTCGTTGTATATTCTACACTGCTATACTAATTTGGCGAGATGAAAAGAAAATACGATGTGAAACGTGGCACATGTAGAAAGCTTCGTGTTCTCTGAAATTTGCAGTACTATAGCATTTTCTCTTCACTATCTCTTTCGCGAAAATCAATAAGCCTCGCTCTCTTGCACTTGAAGGGTCTAGGACGCGCACTGCTCGCGTTCTTGGCCCGCGCTATAGCCTTCGCCATAATGTTTGCTGATCCTGTCAGTCGTGCGTGGACCGATTGACTCATTTGGTCAGTAACGCACGGAAGCGAGTCAATCCACTGTCGATACTAAACACGATTATCGAATTGCCGAGCGCCAGCACCGACAAAATAATTACCCGTCGGTCGTGAAGTCATCACGATGCAGACGAGCTTCATCATTTTGAGTAAGCACACTATCAAAGCAGAAGACACTTGTTTCTTTGCAAGTGCAGTATGTAGGTGGTTGGAAAATAAATTTGTTGTCATGCACGCGTCGATCAGTTTTACTGACTTTTTTTGAGCCTGTATGGTTCTGCTTTACATATTATACGTAACAGCAATCATAAATCGCAATGACTGATTATGCTTTCAGGGTTGGCACGCCGTAAAGTAAAATAATATTATTATTACATGCAGTGCATCTTCTTTTAAAGCAAAATAGATACTAATAACGTTTTTTTAATGACTCATTTCCTACCTGCTTCTTATTATAACAAGCTTTAAGGACAGATAGAATTTATATACATACACACACACAACCGATGACCCTAAAAACGATATATCTTATTATTTGATATACCTTTTCTGCGGAAAAGTAAGCTTATAAGCAGTCGTGTCATAAATAAACATTTAAATTTTCCGAAAATATGTCTTTCAGATCGAGCTGTCTGATCATCATATGTTTACTATTGCACCCGTAACCCCAAATGCAAGCGCACCCTGTGAATAAACAAGTTTATTGTCATGTGCAGTTTTTAGTTTCGTAAAAGAAATGTTTGTTGCGCGAATGCATGACTATAGATAGACGCTATCTATACTATATGAACAAGCAGTATATTAAAATTCCGCTATTGTGTTGATTGAGTTTATATTATTATTTATTTTAGGTTGTAAAAGCTGTATACTCAAACTTGTGGTAAAATTACAACAATAAATGTTATCCGCTTCTTTTTGAAGTTACGGGTAGAATAGCAAGCATTTGAAGATCTGACAGCTTGATCTGAAAGGTATATTATTTAGGAAAATTAAAATATCTATTTTTTATTCCGAGGGCCCTTGATGCTAAAATCTAATAAGCAATCCGCATTTGATTAACAAATGACTTTTTGTTTACATAAATTTTGGCAAACACATTCAACATTTTCCATAGATTACTGAATTGATGGTCGGCTAATGAACTAACAGAGTGCGATGACCCACTTGGTAAAAATTACTCAACATGGTAATTCTTACCTAATATCTCTTATAGAAAATTGAGGAGCAAGTGGCTCAGAATCCGGCAAATTTTTTGCTCGGTGGCAGAATATATCCTAGATCTGCAGGCAAAATCTGCTGAAAATTCTTGCAAAAGTAAAGAGACGCTAATGTGAGGTTATAAGGTTATAGCTTCAATTTATTATATTTAATATAGCTCTATACTTCACTATCTGTCCAAAGTTTACATGATTCGCATGCACTTGATTTCACTTGGGCAAACCAAGTCATCAACTTTTATTTTATTAAGTCATGCTATGTGAGTAAACAAAATCTATATAGTTCAAATATAACTATATATGGTTCAAAATGTCTTGCCTAATTAACGAAACTCAAAATATACTCAGGTATTGATGTTTACTCTTTTTGGAAATATCACAAACTGATAAATAAGTTGAAATGAAATTTTTAATTAATAGACTGATAACCTCACAAGATACATACGTACGCACATAGGAGATACCCCTCGTATCGTTACCCGTGGCTATTTTGGACGGATAGTTTTTTATTAATACGATGTAAATTTAAATGTATAAAGTAAACGCGTTCCTCTAATTCCATAATAGCAGAAATTCTCTTGAGTCAGGCGGATCAGCGTCAAAATTTATAGTACTTTGCAATAGGAGACTTTTCAATTGACTTGTCATTACTAGCCCAATTGCCTGAAAAAATTAACTCGTGCCATCGTCTTCAACGCCAGCGCCGGCGGCAGCAACCACCATCTCTTCCTCTTCCCCTTGGCAACTTGTGTCGTAGCGTGACAACTATAGCTGTAGGTGCGAGGACAATGAGCCCGTGCAACTTTCATATCAGTGATGTGCCAATTTTCGTGGCATAATACACCAGCCACCGACAACAGCGCCACGGCGCACTTTCAGAATGGACAAATGCGCATATCGGACGCGCCCAGAGAGCAGTCGTGGAGAGCTGTATAGTGCAACGAGAAACGCAAACTGTGCCAAATTTAGAAGAGAGTTTGCACGTGGGCGTATGTGTAGTGAGTACAGTGCGCGCATATTACCCGTTTGTGCAGCCTGTTCGCGCATAACTTGCTCTCTGTTGGTTTTCCCCTTCAGTGACGAAGCATAGTTTCTCTGCCGCTGTTGTCTCTCGCTCTTGTTCTCTTGTTGGTGTGCGTGTCTACTTTTATATTTTTATGTGTATGTCTATTACGTGTATATTGTACAGTTGCCGAACATAATAACTTGAAGATTTTAAACGTCAGTCATGACACCTTCTATGAGAAATAACTTCGACGAATGGTGATTCTGATGGAACGGCTTTGAAATCGTGTCTTCCCATTGGTTAGGTTTTTTTGAATAAAACATTTTAAAATACGTTCCATCAGGATCACCTTTCGTTGAGTTTACATGAGAAGTGTCATCACTGACATTCCAAATGCTCAAAGTTATTGTCCGGCGAATGTACACTGCGCGTGAATTGATCCACGGTATTGCTACCAAATCTGACCGTCACAATAAAAACCACATGGCCATAGTCAACAAAGGAGGAGTTTTCATGTAGCTGTCATAGCGACAGTCATGACGACAGTAATAATACCGATCAATTCACGCGCAGTGTACATACACTCGTTTTAAACCGAATGGCAATGTCGCAGGATTTTTGACGGTTCGTGGCGGCTTTTGACTATTTGGATTATGCGTCGTGTAATATATAATATGGACTTTGCTAAAATCAAAGTTGAGATTGAGTGTTTAGAGGTTAAATTGAGGTCATTTTTTAAAATGTCTATATTACAGGATGCAAAATTTAAGTAGTTCGGATTAGATATTCTACTTGTCGAGTGTACATGTTTGCGTACATTTTGCGCAATGCACAACCTATTAGTTTTTATTGATTGGGTTAAGTTGAGAGTATCATTTTGGATTCCAAGTGACTCAGAAAATTGTAAATAATTTTATTCATATACCTATAATAAGAGGCCCTTCGTAAATAAAATTGTTGGAAACACTAACGAAAGGCTTCGTACCTCAACTATCTTTTGGAAAATCAAAAACGTTACCTGGAATATATATTTTTAATTAGTTAAATATTCAACATATAGTCTTATATTACTAAGTATAAGCTATCCTTAAAAAACTTGAATATATCATAGCCTAGAAAATCGCTATAATAAGCCTATAATAGAACCAAAGAACCCCTACTAATAGGAATTTAAAAAAAAAAATGTGTTTCACAAATGTAACAAGTATAGAACACAATGTCTGGAAATAAAGCAACTTCTTCAAAAAAAAAAAGATGCTCGACAAAAAGTGCAAAAATTAATTGATTTATCCCTAGCAAGAATACAAAGTCGATTAAATAAGCGCAGTCTGGTACAAGACACATTCTGTACCTTTGATGATATTCACTTTCAATTAGTGATGATATTGAGAATAGTGCAGCTGTTCACTGTGAAGTAAGATCAATTAAAGGTTCTGATAGTTAATCATTGAATAGTGACTTCTCGTACGGATACAGTTCATTCGATTCTCTTTATTCTGATAAAAATTTATCAAATGCCAGCAGTGAACGCCTGTGCCGCCGGCGTAAAAATTCTGACGGCTTACGGTCGCTGAGTACATAGTCCTCCAGCAGTCTCCGCATCTTGGCATTAATGTGAAACGTTGAACCGCTTGAGGAAATCTTCCTTCGCCGTGGTGTAAGACGTCTCTGTCGGCGATGATGAGGTCGTTGATCGTCGAGTATCGCAGGTCTAAACTGATGCAGAGATAACTAAATTTACTAGATTCGCCTGAAATCCCTGCACTGACGAAACTTTGCTTCAGCTGACTGAACCATATGTTTTGGCCGTTTGCCACGTGTGGAGGCGCGTAAAAGGCGATGCAACTGACCTCCAACAAGAAATTCACGACCGTTTGCTGCTGGGTCGCGGTGCTAGATGCGTTCTGCATCGTTGATCCCGTTATTTATCGCTTTTTCACTAGAACACTCGCATCACTCTTTGCGTCTATTCTCTCCAATTATTCGTCTGGTGAATGTGCAGTTTACAACGGCCGGATCACGTCCGGTTACCACTTTGAGATTAGATTAGATTAGATTAGATTAGATTTATTTGTGTACATTGTATTGTACAATAGTAAGAATCAGCATTATGCAGTTAAAGTAAAAATAGTAAGTTGTGTGTAGAAGTTTAAGTATAAATTAGAAGTAGAGTAAATTGAGGCGTGTGTAGAGTAAGTGTAGTGTAAAAGTGTACTGATAGTGAGGATGAATAGTATGAGAATGAGTAAGTGTGTGCGTGTAACATGAATGTCTATGAGTTATGTGTTTTCGAGTTTAAAGTAGTAGTCTTTAGCAAGCCTTTTGAAGGTGACAGTAGATGAGGTTTTTCTGATGTGAGATGGCAGGCTATTCCATAAGTATGAGGCGCTGATATGAAACGAGTTCCTCAGCGTCTCAGTCGCGAAGGCAGCTATTTCCAGAGGTGTCACCTCACCCCTCACAGGCCGGGGCGAGACGCGGAAGTCGAAAAAGGCCAGTACGTATGATGGTACGACCGTGTTAAACATTTTACGAAGGAAGCAGACTGTGAAATACTTCCTGCGTCCAGCAGTGGTTAGCCACTACAGCTCCCGCCTGTATGGGCAGATGCGCTCATCTCTCCTTACACCATAGATGTACCGGATTCCTGTATTCACGAGTCTCTGTAGTTTTAAGTCGAGTTCCTGCGTCAAGTCACAGTATGCAAGAGAGCAGTAGTGGATTAGCGGAAATAGGAGTGCCTGCACAAGATGTTTACGCAATCTGAGGTTGATACTCTTTCTAAAAAAGTAAAGCCTGTACATTAGCAAGTGAGCACGCTTACACACTTGTGTAACATGCTCCTTCCATGAGAGTTTAGAGTCAAGCACCAATCCCAGATTACGCACAGAGGACTCAAAGCTGACCTGGTTTGTTTGTTTGCGCAGCCCAGCTCGTTATCCTCTCGGCATTAGCACTCATCTTGTCTGATAAAGAATCGAGCTCCTCGAGGTGGCAATGACTGTAGATCTGCAGGTCATCCGCGTAGATGAGATGGGAAACATCGGAGTCTAGGCAGAAACCGATGTCATTGATGTACAGAGCGAACAGCAGGGGACCTAAGACGGAGCCCTGCGGGACGCCGATGTTAAGACGCTGCAAGGAAGAACGCTCGCTACTGTCACCAACGACAGCCTGCTCTCTTCCAGTGAGATAGGAGGCAAACCAGCGGATAACCTGCTTAGAGAAGCCAAAAGTTGTTAGCTTCCTCAGGAGCCGGACGTGACACACAGTGTCATACGCCTTGCTAAAATCAAAGAGCAGAAGGAGTGTCACTTTCTTTTTGTTTATCCCGACCCTGACATCATCAGTTAGCTTAATTAGGCCAGACTGAGTGCTGTGGCCGGTGCGGAAGCCTTTCTGATAATTGTCTAGTAAGAGCCTTGATTCAAGGTATTGCGAGACCTGCTTGTGCACCAGCCACTCCAGGGCTTTGGAGAGAAAGCAAAGAAGTGAAATCGGGCGGTAGTCAGTCAGGGGTGTTGGTGAACTGACTTTGTTGAGTGCACGCACCAGTGACAATTTCCAGGCAGATGGGAAACGGAGACAGAGACAGGTTGAAGATGTGACATAATACAGGAGCGAGAACTGGCAGTGGTTTTAAGATAACAACCTGGCGGATGCCGTCGCTTCCCCTCGCCTGGGTGTCGAAGTGCGACACTGCAGCCAACACGTCCGATTCCGTTATAGGGCTGAACTCGAAATGTTCCGGGAGGTCAAGACTTTCCAGGGTTAGAAGATAGTCCTCAACAGCAGGCGCTAGCGGATCATTGGAGATCGAGCTAAAATGCTTGTTGAGCTCATCTGTGCTAAAGCGAGGTAGTAATGGGGCCTTAGTGGCGGAAATTCCAAGTTTCTCCAGCTCTCTCCAGATCTCGGCGATATCAGTCAAGGTTGACAGGCGTGAATAGTAATAATCCAGCCTGGCTTCCTCGACCTGTTTATGAGTATAGTCCCTAGCTTGTCTGTATAAGCGGAGATCTGAATCAAGCCTGGAGTTCCTAAAGAATGGGAAATTTGGTACAGCGCACACTTACCATCATGTACTAAAAATCATTGGGGTTCTTCTGAGTCAATGTAGTCTTCAGCGATTGTGGATATTTTTAATCGATCAATAGAAAAATATAATGTCAACATTTTCAAACATTATAAATTCTAAACCTTTGGAACTCATGTGACAATAAGTAAGAAAGAGTGTCGTGGTCATGTTCAAAAACGCTTTGGAACGCAGCTCAGAAACTTGAAGAAAAACAAAAAACTTAGAGGAAAAGGAAAACTGACTGATAAAATTATAGATACACTACAAACTTACTATGACGATGCTATTAGAGCACACCCGGATTCAATAGAAGACATGACTAGTGCAATTTGGGCAATTTTTTATCACATAGCCTCAACTGATAAAAATCCTCAACACCTGCACTCCTGGATCCGACTCTTGGTGTAAATACCAAAAAGCAGTAGCTGAAGGTAAACAAGATGCGTATGTTCATCCACGAACACTACCAGAAGAAATTTTCAACGAGATAAAGGTTGTATTTGAAAAATTGTCAGAGCCAGAGCTTCTAAGAAAATGTTTGGTCGGAAAAAATCAGAATGCTAATGAGTCATTTAATAATGTTTTGTGGAATATTGCTCCTAAAACGGACTTTGTTGGACTTGAGACTCTACAAATATCTGCCTTCTTAGCTTGTATAATGTTTTCCAGTGGCTGGAAAGGATTACTGTATCTATGTCAGAGTTAAATATCAAGCCTGGCAAAAATGCGTTATTTGCTGTAGTAACAAAATATCAAGTACGTATTAAAGATGCTGAAAAACAAGCAGAGTGTAATACAAAAGAGGCAAGAAAATTGAGAAGACTGTTACGCATTTCAACTGTTGATGATGGTGCATATGTGAGTGGCGGACACTAAAATGTTATTTTTAATCAGATTGGTATGTATGAATATATCTAAATTATATTCAAAATATTGTAGATGTAAAAATTATTTTTTTTTGTTACAGTATAAACAGTAGAAAGTATACACAGTAATATAGGATAACCTATAAAAAGTTTTACAGAACTGCAGTTACATTATTAAATACAGGTATATTATAAGGCATTTTTATATAAGTATTTATAATGATATGTAAAAAATATTGCAATTTGTAAATACACGTACTTTTGTTTTACAGGTTATAATCTACTAAAATTAAACTATAACGCTGGAACTCCAAATAAATGTAAAAAAGTAGTAGATATTGTAATATATTTAATACAGAATAATGATGCAAATTTCAGAAAAATACTTTTTTGTATTATTTTAAATATTATTCTAATAATGCTTCTTTCAATACCCTGTATTTTTCTTTGAGTACCACAGGATTCAGACTAAACGGATCAATGAATTGTACCAAACCAAGGCTTGTTCTGTTCATTAGACATCTCTCTACAGAGTGAGTGTGGGATTTTGTAAAATACTGACAGCGTATAAAGTTATAGTTTCGTAAAGCCCAAATTTTTGTATATTTTTATATTTTATTGAAATTTTTAACTTTAAAAATTTATAACTTTCTTATAAAAGTCGGAAAATCGAGGGTAGGCGAGCGACTATAAGAAACAAATCTAAATCCAAAGTCCTTGAACCCAGCTACCCCACTTGATGCGAATTTTTAATAAGGGGATTCTTTTGCAAAAATTTGTTAGCTTTTTGGTAGAAGGCGAGAGATTGCGTGCAGCAAATCTAAAACTAAAGATCTTAAACACATGTACCCTAGTCACAACGAGTTTAATAAAAACATAAGTCGGCACATCGAAAGAAGGTGGAGCTGAGGAAGGTGAGCCACCGCGAGCAACGATTCTTAAATCGAAGCTGCCAAACCCGCCTATCCTACTCGCGGTTAGTTTAATAATGAAATACGTCGGCATATCGGAGGAAGGCAAGCAAATCTATAACCGAAATGCTTAAATTTACCTACCCCACGTACATCGAGTTTTAAAAAAATACGTCAAAATTTTAACCAAAGTTAAAAAAAACCCATCTACTCCACGCCCCGAGATTTTTTATTGTAGTCTTGTTTTAAAAAATATGGCACATTAAGGTGCTACTGTTTCTTGCTGTAACTTGCCTTCCTCCGATGTTCCATCGTATTTTTTTTAAGATATACGGGAGAGGGGGGTTAACTGGAACGCGAAGCAATATTATAAAACTTCTACGCTCCACCAGTACCACATATGTGTCATATCTCACCAAAACCAACATTTGGACCGTCGGATATTTCTGTAAGCGACGGTTATGCGCTTAGGGACAGTGAATCAAAAATTTTCGAACACTTTCTTTAACTTTTAAACGTCAGGGAAGGTGTGACTACGTCAGTGTGTCTATAGGATAGCCTCACCCCTAGAGCAATTTTATAATTTTGATGATTTTTTAAAGCTGTAGACGGATTTTTATAATATCCGTTTAGGAAGCCCAAAATTTGTGTATAATTACAAAGCGTACAAGTTAGCCCCCCTCTCCCCTACTGCTTTATGAAGAATCACGGCACTTGTGAAAATTGGTTTGATCGTATTAAACTCAACGCGAGTAGGGTAGGCGGATTTTAGCACTTGGTTTGTTTCTAGACGTGGGAGCTTTAATTGGTGTAAGATTTGTAACTCGCAGTCGATCGCCTTCCTTTGATGTGCCAATTTGTTTTATTATTAAACGCGCTGCAAGCAGGGTACATGTGTTTAAGATCTTTAGTAGGGTAGGTGGGTTTAAGCATATTGGATTTAGATTTGTATAGCTCGCAGTCGCTCGCCTTCCTCCGATGTGCCGACGTATCTTTGTATGAGCCTCACTCTGGTCAGGGTAGGTGGGTTTGGGAGCTTTCAATTTATATAAAAGTGTAGAAGAGGTTATATTGACTATTTTCATTGGAAAGTTCATTTTAGGAAATTTCTTTTATATTGTTATAATTCTTATACCTGTACTTTGTAAATTATATCAATTAATAGTTGATACAATTTTTCCGAACAATTTCGTATCACGCGCAACGGCGAATGTTTATATGCTATAGTTCTGTACGCCAAATGTCAGTGCGGTCTGAAGCTAGCTATTGGGTGCGTTTCTGCACATCCGGTATCCAACGCTGAGCTCTGCTGAGGGTTGGCGACCGGAAGTGCAGAAAACGCACCAAGCGGCTCAATTCAGACCGCGCGAAGTAGAAAATGAATTTCCATAGTCCATTTTGCGAGAGTTGCTCTTCTGCTGTACGCGGATCCGGAGCATGCGCAGTGGCCTGCTCCGCGGCCACGCTCTCATTGGCGCTCCGCACTCGCACGCAATTTGAAAAAGACGGAGAGCGGGGCTTTGCGTCAGCCTCTTTTCTGTTAGTTACCATCTTAATTAACATGAAAAACTCTTTGTGTACTAAAAAAAACCAATTAGAAAGCTACGCAACGATTTTCACATAGGGATATACGTCAGTAGGTAGCTTATATACAAATAAACCCCCCATGACTATGCAAACGAATTTATAAACGCTATCAGCTGTAAAAACCTAAATATTAACAAATAATATTTAAGCTTGAACAAACCCAATTTAAACTAAAAGCCTCCCAGCCCTTGAGATAAACATATGCTACTTTCAATCTCTCTCCTCCAAAGACGTTTGTGGCGGCGCGGTCTACGTCGTTGCTCAGTAATCTTATGCTCCCGGGTTCGAGTCCGGTACCCGGCGAATTTTTTTTTCTTTTTTTCTACTTTCGTCCAAAATTTGCAGTGTAAAATGCACAACCACCACCGCCGAGGACGCCGGACATCTTCCGAGCGTCCTCGGCGGACCTGGACCAGAGCTACGAGCGCTACCGCCAAAACACCGAGCCCGCCGCGAGCGGTCGTCGACGTCGCGTCATCGCAGCTCCTGTTCCGCCCGAAGTTGCGAATCCCGGACCGCAGCCGACCGACGACGACGACGAGCCCAGCCACGATATCGTGCTGCCCACTCAGCTGAGCCAGAGCCCGGGCTCGAAGAACTTCGTGAAGAGGCTCGTGGCGACGCTCGAGCGGAGGCAGAGGGAACAGCAGCTGGGCGTGATCGGACCCAGGAGCAACGCAGCAACGGCCGCGACTAACAACGAGCTGCTGCACAGGAAGAACGACAGGAACACGGTGCCCAGCGGCTCTAGGAAGCAGGAGTACAGACCCCCGGCGGCGCCGACTAAGCTCGAAGACCTGCACGAGAGCGACAAGGTTAAAATAGTGCCCTATTAACTTGTGGTTGTGCATTTTACACTGCAAATTTTGTACGAAAGTAGAAAAAAAGAAAAAAAAAATTCGCCGGGTACTGGACTCGAACCC
Source organism: Trichomalopsis sarcophagae (assembly GCA_024372645.1). NCBI lineage: Eukaryota > Metazoa > Arthropoda > Insecta > Hymenoptera > Pteromalidae > Trichomalopsis > Trichomalopsis sarcophagae. Next base: position 338,198 of record QLSS01000127.1, read on the forward strand.
GGGAGCACCAATGTGCGGAGCGCCAATGAGAGCGTGGCCGCGGAGCAGGCCACTGCGCATGCTCCGGATCCGCGTACAGCAGAAGAGCAACTCTCGCAAAATGGACTATGGAAATTCATTTTCTACTCCGCGCGGTCTGAATTGAGCCGCTTGGTGCGTTTTCTGCACTTCCGGTCGCCAACCCTGGCCGGCCGCCTCTGCTGCTGCGCGCTCCTCCGCCATCACACGTTGCAGTGAAAACTCTACCGCTAGGTAGCGTCGCGAAACCCGCAAGCAAGCTTTGCGGAGGGTACGTGTAGCAGTGCGCTCAAGCAGCCTGCGTCGCTCCAGTGGCCTTAAACTGCCCTCGGTTGCAGTGGTTTCATAAGGGTGAGCCACGGTTCAGGTGACATGGCTGAGCCCGCACCCGCCTAGCTCACCTACTCATTGTATCCACGGACTCGAGTATAAAATGCAGATTTAAAATAAAAATGCTTAGAATATTGTAACACTGAAGCTTTCACGCATTTCCTGTGATGTATGTTCCTGTCTCACGAGCGCGTCAACACTGTCTAACGCGCATGCAGGCATCAGGCTGGACGCTGAAACGTGAAATTTCAGATTCGTATAAGACAATTTTTAAGTTTTGCGATGTACGTGACGAATTATCACATCCTCGAGAGGAGTACCTGGCCGTTAGTATGGAGATTCACTACACGAGGCGGTGACTCTTCTCGTAAAGCGGCAAATGAGCCCCGACGAGATGGTATGGGCCAAGTTTTCACATTATTCAATCTATGAGAGCTAGGTTTAAGCGAAAACTTGAGCAGGCGCGGATGTGCTGTATTTGAAAAGTTCTGCCGATGGCACGAGAATGGCTGCTACTAGCAGTTCGATATTTTACTAATGACGTCGCGTGTGCAATAGCATTTAACTGAGATGAGGTAGAATGCCGCGGAACGAGGAGATCCACAGGACAAATTTTTGAACTCATCGAAAGTTTTTTTCCTTGTACATCCGCGCTCGCAGATGAGCGAAAAAACTTTGCCCATTCGGTCGGAGAGTTTTTTGCGAGAAACAGTGAAAAGTTGAGCCATTCAAAGTAAAGGATAATCCCATCATAACAGTGTCAACTCTGTAATGAAGAATTCAAAAGTGTGCACAGAACGAGAGAAACGGTAATAAGTGTTGTCGCCGAGCTAGGCGACTTATCCCTATCTCATCGCGCTCGAGCAAACACGCCAACTAATAAAGGAAGTATAAGCTCGCGCGCTGTATCCATTCGGCTACTTCTTCGTGCTACAGATTGATTCATCGCTGGATAGATCGTGCGAGCGTCCCGGAACTCAGGAGAGCCCGCCGATCCGTCATTAGTCACGATCTTATTCAAGAAGGCCAGTCTCCTTGTCGACCCGCACGCGATCGCTTGTCATCAAACCCGCTGCTCTCGCCTACATACTTCGACACCTATACACATCCATATGCCGCACACCACTGCTCTCTCTCTCTCTCTCTCTCTCTCTCTCTCTCTCTCTCTCTCTCTC
>QLSS01000128.1:0-35867 GCA_024372645.1 Trichomalopsis sarcophagae
ACATTGTTTTTGATATATACTTTAAGTAAAACATGATAAATATTAATGTCCAGTGATCCCAATTTACTTTATAGCAAATATAAGCCATAAAACGGAAATTGCGCTAGAATCAATACTTTAAAAAATGTGCGCCAACTGAAGGAGTCATTAAAAAAAGTCTTCCTTGCGGGAAACTTACTATTTTTATGTATAGAAACAGAAAATCGCTCAGGGAAAAGCCTAGATTAAAAATTTTGTTTTTCGGCCCACCCTATTATACATTCATAGACCTTTATTTTCTCATGGTCAATTATATGTAGCTTTGTCTCGATGTAAAATCAAAAAAAAATTATTTATACAAAATGATACAGATGATTGCGATGTAATTAAAAATATTGCCTGGAAAGAAATATTTGAATAAATATAATTCGTAAGATACTTGATTTAGATAGGTAACTATATTCTTGTAACTAATATCTGTTTCGTATGTTATAAGTATTGAAAATTATCTAAATACAAAAATAATGACCGTATATTATATAAATAATGGTCGTATATTATGTATTTTAGATTATATTAAATAAACAATGGAATGGGATCCAGTTGAAAATAGATATGTACAAATAGAAAATGAACAGCATAGACAATATTTAATTCGATTAAATAATAAAATAGATGATCAAATCCGTTACGAACTAAATTATGATACATATTAGTACAATTCTATGATTGCCTGGGATATAGAACAATTAAAGAAATTAAATTATGAAATAAAAATTTACGAAAAACATTATGATGAAATAATAGAATCTTTTTCAAAAATAGATCAAATTCCAAATGATATTACAATCAAAATTCAAGATATTTTGCATTTGCGTAGAGAAACAAATTCTTTTCCCAAACAAATAAGACAAAACAAATAAGATATATTTTAAATATTGCCAACATTATTTATCAAATTGGATTGTAGAAAAAATAATTTAAAACGATATATTTGTTACAACTCGCAAAATATATTTATTTATGAAATTTATTTAAATTATAGATTCATTATTATTATTAGTAATCTATAACAAAGAATCAAACAATTATTTGAAAGAATTGTATTTGTTTCTGTGATTGAAAATGAACAAGTAAAGTCATTTTATTCACATATTCATTTTATAACACTTTTATAAAAAATTGAATGTATTTTTTTACAGAATGGATAGACATTTAACCGACAAACATACAAATTATTCGTGTACAATTTGTAATTTGAAAGTTAGAAATAAGAACAACTTTATAAGGCATTTAAATGTACACAAAAATATGACAATTTTTTTGTTTTATTTGTAGAAAATGTTTTAAGAGACATTATCATTTAAAACGCCATTCATTATCACACCAAATAAAAAAAAATATATGTATTTTTTGTGAAAAAAAAATTTATAGAATAGATAATTATAAACGGCATATTAAAAAGAATGAAAAAGTGAATCGTGTTGCTTTCTGGGATGCTTATCACTTTATAATAAACTAATACTATATTTTTATTTAGCAATAACGACATCGAAAGAAAAAATTCCGAACATGTAAATAGTCAAGTAGATGAAAAAAAAAAGAAAAAAAGATTCCATTTTCGTCAACTGAATTTTTGAAAACAAAAATTCAAATAGGAGATAAATCAGCGTATGTATATATTCTCACTATTTATATAAATATTTTTACAATTAATAACAAAACTTGTTCCAGTTCTCTTGTTGGATATATTGATGAAATGATTGGTGAATAAACGTTTACAAAACGAGTTAAAAACGAAAATTTCAGAATTTTCAAATTTATTTTAAATAATAATGATGGCATCAAAATTCAGTGTAATATGTATGATGATGTAATTTCAATGTTTGCTTCAGAACTCAAAAATAGTAAAGTAAACTACATTTTATCTGTTTTAATTTGAATTCTTCTTCTTCTTCTAATAAAATTTTCTGGAAGTAATAATTTTATTGAAAGAGTATTAGTTACAAAAGCTAGAAGTTATACAAAAGGAAATATATTTTTTGAAGTGACTTTAAAACAATATTTGTCTATACATGGTTTAGGAGAATTCAATGTACTAAAAAACAAACCGAATAAAATAAAATTTTCATTAATACCAAATAATAAAGGATTTAAAGGTAAAAACCTAATAACAATACAATTTATTATAAAAATTACAGCATAAGTAATTTTTTTATATTAATATTCTAGACATTCAACGATGTTTAAGAAACAGTTTTATTCAAAAAAATAAAAATAATGAATTTGAATATTTTGAGCAATTACAGATGGAAAATATAAATTAGATGTATCAATAAATATAGGAGACAATAAGAATTTAAATATTGAAAAGGGAACAAAATTAGAAATAATTGGTGATCCTCAAGAAAATGGTAAATATAAATTAATATTATTTATATTTTAATAAAATATAATATAATTTCAATTTTTTATATTTTCCAAGGCAAAATATATATTCTAAAAATAAAAAATCTAGATCATTTTAAAATTTTGAAAAATGAATATTTAATGGAATTAGAAGATCTTATAGTAGGTTCAGAAATATTGTTAATTGAGGTAATAGACTTGTCAAAAAATATCATTGTTTAATTAAATGGATTAAACTTTTTAATATTATTTTTATTTTTTGTAGATTAAAAACAAGGAAGATGAAACACCCGATCAAAAAGAAGATACATAAAAATGTTAATGTGAATACAAAATTGTAAATTGTTGTGAATTTACATGATTTTTCCTCTTTAATTAACAACAGATTAAACAGATCTAGATAAACAGAAGAATCAAATTTCAAGTAGTCAACATTAAAAAATGAACACAAAAGAAATGACAATATGTTGGATGACAACTAATAACAAAATTCCAGACAATGGCAAAATTTGACGTACGAAACCACCAAAGGAACGAAACTCAACTAACTAATCAGTAAGTTTTTAAAATTTTGAGAATTTAATTATTACATTACATTACTGTTCATGCTTTATTAATAATATTCCAAATTTTAGTACACGCTAAGAAGAAATTTCTCGAGAATATTTTATAATTATGTGCTTAATACTAAGCTTTTACTAAGCTTAAGCTGGTACGTGCATTTGACTTAATTTCAAACATATTGCAAGTGTTTGTCGAAAATGCAGCATGGGGGTATCCCCCTACTATATATATATATATATATATATATATATATATATATATATATATATATATATGTAAGCTTGTAGTTTACCAAGCTTGGCTTTGTCACTTGTTGACATGTGAGTGAGAACCAGTATGTAATAAGACTCCGAGCCGTTAGGATCGTTATAAGCGAGGTTATTGAAATTGATGTACTAAAAGGTTTGCTATAGGCAATTGTATAGATTCAGGTTAGTCTTAAGTTTATACGTTTACTGTAATATTTTTAGCCTTTACTAATTTGTACATTTTGTTAATATTACAGTTGTTTATACTACATCATACAAGTGTTGATTTCTAACCCAAAACTCCACTCCAGTGAATTTCTTTGAGTTGGTCTTACAAATCTATACAATGGAGATTAAAGCAAAAATTTTTTTTGTCTCGGAGGCTGGCGTAGATTCGAAAAGTACTGTAGTTAAAGTGAAGAGAATTCAGCTGCTTGGTCAAGAGGAAAGTTTTTTGTTTCCAGTAGATAAGCAGACTAATGCTCAACATAAACAGCTTTATGAAAATCCAATTGTTAAAAATGTCGTGAAGAGTTTGAAAGTTCGCAATAAATTTCGAAATGTGGTGTTGACTTTATCTGACGAACTTAAGAATATTTATTTGGATACAGAAGGTAATGTTGTGTTATACGACGAATATTTGGAAGAGATTACTACAGTTCGAGAATCGAATGTAAACAGAGAGCCAACTATAGCATCTGAAAGGAAAACAAGTTCTCTAGTAAAGGATATAGTGATTGAAAAGTTTAACAGTGAAAATATAAATGCGAGTGTTTGGATAAGATTATTTGTGCAGGAGTGTGATAGAGTGGGAATTGCCCAAAATAAATATGCTGAAGTATTAAGATTATTTTTAGAAAAATCTGCATTAGATTGGTATAATGTATTAGTAAAGCAAAACTCTTTGTTAAATTGGGAGGCATGGAATAATGCATATATTGACACTTTCTTTGCACAGTCCTGGACAGATATATCGTATGCCTATAATTTTATTCTTTCTTATTTAAGTTTTATAATGGTTCGTTATTTGAATATGCGTTAAAGAAAAGAAAATTATTGTTAGAAGTGGATGACAGCTTGCCTATAAACACACAGATAAACATGATTGTGATTAGCTTACCAAATTTTATCCAAAATAAGTTAGATAGGAAAGCTATTATAAATATAGAAAATTTAATGGCAAAATTAAAACAATTAGATAAAATCAACGACTCGAAAAATGATAATTTAAACAAGAGAATTGGAAGTGAAAAAAGACCATGTAGTATTCGTGATAATTTAAGTTTTAAAAATAGATTTCATTTAGAAAGTGTATGCCGCAATAAAGATAAGAAAATTAAACAATTAAAAAATGAAAACATTAAGGTTACAAATAATAATGAAATACAGGAAGTAGTAGCAAGTCATGAAGAGGCAAAAAACGAATAGTTCTCCCACTTATTAAAGTAAAGATTTTTGCAAATGGATGTCCAGCAATTGGTCTATATGATTCTGGTTCCAATATTTCTTTGGTTAGTAGTGCATTTTTGAATGATAAAAGAAATATTAAACAAATAACAAGTGGGAAAGATAATATTAAGGGTTTAGCTGGAATGGCGAAAACGGAAGGCGTTGTAATATTGAGGATTAGAATTTGTAATTTAGAAGAGGATTTTCAGTTTTTCATTGTTAAAGAAGGTGTAATCGATTGTGAATTTCTATTAGGATTAGACTTAACAAAAATTCAAGCTTTGTCAAAATGAAAATTTGATTATATCACAGAAACAAGAAAAAACAAATTTTGATAAGCAAAATAATATTAGTGAATTAAATACTAATAAAATGGAGAATATTATAAAAAAAATATGAGATAATTTTTGCTAAGTCAAAGTTTGATATAGGAACAGTAAAAGATTACGAAGCCACAGTGAAACTGACAGAAAATAGATATATTTCAATGAAACCGTATAAATGCTCTTTTGAAGACAAACTAGAAATTGAGAAACAAGTGAGTGAGTTGTTAAAAGCGGGTTTAATATAGGAGTCAAGCAGTTCTTTTGCAGCTCCTGTAACTATGGTTTTCAAGAAAGAAGAAGGAAAAAAATCACGCTTGTGCGTTGATCTTACAGGTCTGAACAAAACAGTAATTCCAGAAAGTCAACCATTTCCAAAGATAGATGATCTTATTGTACGTGTCAGAAGTTTTTTTCAAAACTGGATATAAATTCGGCGTTTTGGTCAATTCCGATACGTAAAAAGGATAGATATAAATTAGCTTTTGTGACTCATCATGGACACTGGCAGTGGAACTGTTTGCCTTTTGGTTTGAAAACTGCTCCTGCTATTTTTCAAAGAGTTTTAGCAGGTGTGATAAGAAAATATAAATTAGATTCTTTTACAGTAAATTATATAGACGATATATTGGTGTTTTCTAAGAATTATGAAGAGCATGTAGAGCATGTAGAGCGAGTACTGCAAACAATATATGAACAAGGCTTTAAATTAAATAAAAATAAATGTCAATTTGCTCAAGAAAAGATAACGTATTTGGGTCACGAAATTGGAAACAATATCATTAAACCACTGAATGATAATTTAGTGGCTATCAAAAAGTTTCCTACACCTAAAACAAAAAAACAAGTTAGACAGTTCTTAGGTAAGATTAATTTTTATTTAGAGTTTATACCAAATCATGCTGCTTTACTGGATCCTTTGAGAAATTTGTTGAGGAAAAATGTGTTATTTGAATGGTCTGAAGAGTGTAATAATAGTTTTAACTCAACAAAAGATTATTTATGTACATCACCTGCCTTGGCAATTTTTGATCCAGAGGCACCAATATTCATCTTGACTGATGCAAGTGTTGAAGGATTTGGAGCAATATTGAAACAGCCACAAGAAGATAATTCTTTAAAGTCGGTGTTTTTCTTTTCTAGAAAGTTGACAGAGGCTCAGAAAAAGAAGAAAGCTATTTTTGTAGAATGCTTAGCTATTAAAGAGGCCATTTTATATTGGCAATTCCATTTGATAGGGAAAAAGTTTATTGTATTTACGGACCATAGACCATTAGAAAAATTTAATATAAAAAAAAGTAATGATGTGGAACTATTGCAGATTTTGAATTACATCTCACAATTTAATTTTGAAATTGTTTATAATCCTGGTAAAGATAATATTGAAGCTGATTGTTTGTCTAGAAATCCGGTTTTGGAATCACATGAGGATACATATAATGATTCTCAAAGAAAATCAAAAATTGTTAAAAGTTGATGAAAAATGCATTATTAAAGATGATATAATTTATAAAATTTTAAATGATAGAGAGAAAATATGGATTACTGAAGAATTTGGAAAATCTCTTATCAGAGATGTACATGTTGATCAAGGTCATATAGGCACAAAACAGTTAATTTTAACCTTTGGGCAAACATTTTATTTTAAAAATATGTATAAGCACATTAGATTAACTTGTAGATCTTGTGAAACTTGCATTAAAAATAAATCAAGAATAGGTTGTTTTAAAGCACCTTTATCTCAACTTGGTCCAGCAAAGGAACCTCTTGAAATAGTGTCCCTCGACACAATACGAGGTTTCAAAAGTAATAAAAGTAAAAAGAAATATCTACATTTGGCGGTGGATCATTTTACAAGATTTGCTTACGTAATAACTTCAAAAACTCAAGTTGCAAAGGATTTTATAAATTTAATTAAGAAAGTAGAAAATGATGGAAGTATTAAATTGGTGTTAACAGATCAATATCCTGGTATAAATTCAGCACAGTTTAAGCAATATTTAAATAAAAAGAAGATAGCATCGGTGTTTACAGCAGTGGATTGTGTTTTCTAATGGATTAAATGAAAGAACAAATCAGACTTTGGTAAACAGAATACGATGTAAAATTTACGAGAATAGAAATAAATCATGGCCTCAGGTAGCAGAGGAATGTGTAAAGGATTATAACAATACAATTCACAGTTCAACTAGATTTACTCTTAATTATTTGCTGACAGGACTAAACAACTCATTCTTACCCGATGAATTAAATGACAACAATTTGACAAATTTGGAAGACTGTAGAAAAATAGCTTTTAGGAAATCAAAAGAAATTCACAATCAAAATAAAGAATATTATGATAAGAATGCAAAACAGATAGATTATAAGGTAGGAGATTTAGTTTTGTGTTGTAAAAAATACATTTGAACAATTAGTATTTGTGTAAATTAATATTAATGAAATTGTTTACAATTCTTTAATTAAGATAAGGAAAGGTTTATGCAATTTATGCAATAGGTACCCAGGCGGAAATTTATTTACCTATAAAATGCTAATAAAAGCTAATAACTTTTATGATTAGTTTATAATATGTAGATTTTGGACTCTAAAAACGTTTAATAATAAATTATAGCTTTTATTAGCTTAGCTATATATTCTGGCACAAAAATAAATGAATGCGTGATCTCCAAAAAAGCTATTAAGTTCTAATAAATTTAAAAAAATATTTACATACAATAATTTAAACTTATCGGTATTTATAATTCTTACTATATGTTAGTAAGTTTTTTAAAAAGCTAATAACTGCTATGAAATTTTATGAATTATTTTTAATTTTGTCTTCTAATATCTTATAAAAAATTCTTTAATCACTTGTTTTTAATGTTTTTAAAAACACGTATAGATAAAAGATATAAGTCACATAATATACTAATAAAAGCTAATAAACTCTAGTAAGATAAGTAATTTTTTTTTATAATTAATGTAAATTATTATTAAATTAGAAGACTCATAATGTAGCAACGCTGATTACTACTAGCATTGTTTTGCACAAATATTTAATATCATTCACGACATTCATAAACCTAATACAGTAAAAAACGAATTTAATTTTTTTTCAATTACGTTCGCAGAAGTCAAGAGTTTGTGTTATAAAGCTAGTTATTTGATATTATTTTAAAATTTCATATAATCAAACGGATAAAGGTAAATATACATTCTATAATATTTTCACCAATATTGATAAACGGTGCTAAATCGAAGTTTTCTTTTTTATTATAATATTGAAGCGACAATAATGTCACCGCCTACGAAAAAAAATTCGTTTAGATAGATGTTGTAATCCCCTCAATAAAGAAGGGCACAAAGGAAAAATGCTACGCCTGGTATCAGCTTCATTCTTATCTAAGCATACAGATATTCCTCAGAAAGCTATGATTTGCATAATGTGTCGAAAAGAGAGCTATATAGATTCCTCAAATTCATCTAATGTTTCTATAGATAACCAGTTTTGTGGCCCCCTGGATCACCAGATCTGAACCGGCTAGATTTTTTTTTATGGGGATACGTACAACATGTTGTGTATAGTGAAGCTCCAACGACAAGACTGAATATGATGGATAGAATAAGAAGAGCTTGTGGAGCGATAACCCTCCAAATGCTTAGAAATGTACAACATAATTTTCGCCGTCGATTACGGTTGTGCTTAGAAAATAATGGTGCACACTTTGAGCATCTACTTCATGCGGAGAGAGCTGATAACAATGTGATATTGCTTTAAGTGACTGGGTCACTACACGATCTTGCTTTAACTGGCTGAGTCACTACACGATCTTGCCTTAACTGGCTGGGTTACAACATAATCTTAATTGGCTTCCTCTTTGGAGAGCAACACAACCACAAATCGGCCCTTTTTAGGGCCAAAGAAATGGAGCCAGGAGAACCCCTACGTCCTCGTCGTCGGCTGCGGGGGTGCTTACAAGTTTCATGAAAATATGCACTTGTAAGCATCGCGGAAAGGGGGTCTCCTTATCAATACGCGTTTGACTATGTGTTGACTTGTACCTAGGGGCAAGGTTTGCATTTCTACAGTAGATGCATTACGTTGTCCTTTAGTTGTCCACAATAAAAGTACATATTATATCATTGAACATGGTCACTGATGTAGTCTTTGTAAGCTTTATGCCTCAAACAAAAATTTGACCTTGAAATTAATTGTATAGTTTACTTTGACCATTAACGCGAAAGCTCATCTGGACGTAATATTTCGCGCTGTTTTCGAATCTGTTGTCAAAAATAGGGAACTTTGTCCAAAAACGAAAGTTGACCTCCAAATGACCTTGAAGAGGAAGGTCAAGGGCATGTTCAAGGTCATGGAAGCACTTGGATACCCAATAACTTCCGTCTGAGGCATGGTTTTAAAAACACGGATTTACCAGCTTAATGCCCCAAACAGAAATTTGACCTTGAAATGACTTGTAGAATTTACTTTGACCCCTAACGCAAAAGCTCACCTGGACGTAAAATTTCACGCTCTTTTCGAATCCGAGGTCAAAAATAGGGGGTTATATTCAAAAAACAAAAGTTGACCTTCAAATGACCTTGAAAATGAAGTTCAAGGACATATTCAAGGTCACAGAAGGGTCAGCCCCTCAATGCCCAACAACTTTTGTCTGAAACGTTTTTTGATTAGATTGCAATTTGTCATGTTATTCAGCTGTCTAAGTTAAAATGGGACACCCTGTATTTATAAAGGGCATGATGTTGCATATGTGGTATTAACTGAACAGAATGAGGAAAGAGTTATTAATCACGATGAAATCAAGGATTATTTAGAAGCCAGATATGTTGGGCAGGTAGAAGCGGCATAACGAATATTAAGCAAATTATTAAGACAAGAGCCATTGTATCATACGATTACCTATACATTTACCCATGCAATACACTATTGTAATTCCTTATGATCTTACTAATGTTCAAGTAAATTTTGATCAATTCACTAGCATGCTAATAAATTACTTCAAACTAAATTCAGAAGATGAAAATGCAAGACAATATTTATATAAGGATATTCCGTGTCACTAAGTTCATAAGAAAAATAAAGTAACTAAAATTACTCAATGGGACCCTCGAAAAGGACAATACAATGTTTTTGCCAGGATACACTCAGTTAACCCATCAGAATTTGAATTATTTCTCCTACGTTTGTTATTATTGAACGTTAAAGTAGCAACAAGTTTCTTTGTTCCTTCGTTTTCTGCTGCATGTTTAGCTTTAGGACTCATAGAAGATGACGAAGAATGGAAACGTGCAATGGAAGAAGGAAAAGTATAGATGATGCCTCAACGACTACGTCGACTATTTGTACGTATTCTCATACATTGACAGCCATTGCATCCAGAAGAATTATGGGATGAATTCAAAGATTCTTTGTCCGATGATTTTTCACGAGATAATGATGTCATATAGTAAGCCACCATAGGAAGAGAATGACACAGTACAAATGAGAGAAATCTGCGAACAGCAGTATGAACAATTAAACAATTAACGAAAAGAAATTGTTGATTATGTTCTTCGTGCAGTTAATTCAAATTGTCATGAACAAAATAAGTGTATATATATTGATGGTCTAGGAGGATCTGGAAAAACGTTTATCTACACAACGATTTATCATTTGTTATCAGTACAAAGTATAAAAGTATGTTCAATGGCCTTTACTAGAATTGCAGCAACTTTGCTTCCTAATGGAAAAACAGTGCATAAAACATTTGGTTTACCAGTTCCTATGTTTCACGATTCTTCCTCGAGTTTTAAATTACAATCAAAAGAATGCCAATTTCTTAAAGAAACTTCAGTATTTATTTGGGATGAAGCTCCAATGGCACCACGATATGCCTTGGAATTAGTTAATAGAACTTTACAAGATATTATGAACAATGAATTACCTTTTGGTGGTAAAATCATGATATTAGGTAGAGATTTTAGGCAAGTTCTTCCTATTGAAGTCAGTGGAACCCGTGCTGAAATATTGAATCTTTCTATTAAATATAGTCAATTATGGAAACATTTTATTAAATACTCTCTTACACAAAATATGAGAGTTCGGGCAAATGAAGTCTGCGAAATTCTTATTAGATGTAGGTGATGGAATTTTAAATAATGAGAATGATAATTTGAGCCTTCCTGAAACTTGTATTCTCGAAAGAAATCATGATTTAGTTCAAAATGTATTTGGTCAATTAATAAGTGTAAACAAATTTACAGAAATTGGTAAAAGCGCTATTTTGGCACCACGAAATAATGATGTAGATGAAATTAATAAGAAAGTTACTAATTTACTTGATTCAAATTCAGAACGTAGATATATTGGTATTGACAGTACTGAAAATTGTAATAATGGTGATGACATGGATGAAGTGCTTACACCAGAATATTTGAATACCTTAAATCCTCCTTCACTTCCCCCCTATGAACAATGTCTGAGAAAAAACTGCATTATTATGCTAATAAGAAATATTAGTATAAATGAGGGTTTATGTAACGGTACTAGACTACGCATTATTGACTTTTCTAATCATTTACTCAAATGTTCAATTTTAACAGGTGATAGAACTAATAACATTGTTTTTCTTAATCGTATAACTTTATATTGTGAAAATGAATTTCCTTTCAGTTTCAAAAGAAGACAATTCCCTGTCAAATTAGCTTTTGCAATGACAATAAATAAATCACAGGGTCAAACATTTGATAAAATTGGTATAGAATTATATTGAGCTTTTATTAGGCCTGGCGTGACTTGGAAAATAAATAACACTAATTTTCCTATAAAACACTTTATTTAGTGAAGCTTACCCTCGAGCTTACTTAACACAACTAATGAACAATAAATCGAACTTATGAACAAAGTAACTATGTAAAACAATTGAATCGCGAACGCGTTTTTCTCGCATGAGAGCACACAGAGAAGTGAGTTGGACCTGGCCTCAGTTGGATGGGGAGAGGGGAAAGCATAGTCCCAGCGTGTTCTCTCCGCAGTCAACACTCTCTCCCGAGCAGATTTCAATGACGTCGTCCAACTTTACGTTTTAGCGTCTGAAAGAAGCAAACAAATGTTAATATTTTAAATAATAGTTTAAAAGCAATTTAGTTAGTTTAGCATGTAATTCAAAAGGCAACGCCTTTGTGAATATATCTGCTATTTGATCTTTTGATGCAATCCAACTGACTTTGATTAGATTTCTGGCTACGCACTCTCGAACAAAGTGTTCACTAACTACGGTCATATGTCTGAGTTTATTTGTACTGCTTACTTGAGTACTAGCCTCAGCAGCTTTATTATCGCACCAAAGAGTCATTGGCAAAAAGGAGTTTTTCAGAATCAAGCTTAACGAGTTTTGTAGAGATTCCATCTCCTGACTAGCCTCGCTCATTGCTACATATTCAGCTTGACAGGTCGATAAGGCTACGAATTTCTGTCTATGGGTTTTCTACGATACTGTGTCACCATAGAGTTTGATTACAAAACCGCTTGTTGCAATCGAGCCTTTACAGTCAGCAAAACTGACATCTGAAAAACCTTGTAAATTATCAAGCTTTCCTTCAAACTTAAGACCAAGACTTCTGGTGTGTTTCAAGTATCTGCAAACTCGTTTCACCATTTTCCACTCCTCATCAGTGGGATTGATTTGGTGTCTGCTTAACACATTCACCGCATATGCTATGTCGGGACGTACAGTGTTAGCAAGATACAAGAGAGAACCTACTATCTCTCTATAAGGACCGTTTGTTTTATTCAGAGTATTTTCGAGCTGATCTTCGCTTTCCTCTCTTTCTCGCCTTTCTCGGTTTGACACTTGATTTGTCACCATTGGCGTTCTCTGGGGATGCATTTCACTATATCCAAAACGTTTCAGCATTTTGTCAATGTAATTTTCTAGGGTCAGAGTCATCGTTTGATTTCGCCTGTCTCTCGATTTATTTCGATGCCAAGGAAACTCTTGGGCTCTCCCATACCGGACATTTCGAATTCCAACTTAAGTTTTGACGTAATTTCATTAAGCTTTTGTGTGTCACTACTGGCTATCAGTATGTCATCAACATACAGCAACATTATCAGATATTTTTCATTGTTGCGCCAAGTAAAGAGACAGGGCTCTGAATCATGAGACTCTAGACCTAGTTTTATTACAACTTCTGTAAATTTTTCATACCATCTTTTAGGACTTATTTTCAAACCGTACAAAGCACGATGAATTTCACAGACTTTATTTCGTCTGATTTCAGGAGAAACATTAATACCCTCAGGTATTTCCATATATATTTCACTGTCGATTGTTCCATTCAGAAAAGCTGTCTTAACATCAAGCTGTCTTACTTCGAGATCAAACTTATTTATGATTGCTAGCACTGATCTAATCAGAGGTAGCCGAGAAACAGATGCATATGTTTCCATTAATTTATAATGGTTTTGATCTTTGAAACCCCTTATCACAAGTCGAGCTTTATACTTGTTTTCATTCTTCAATCCAACTTTTGTTTTTAGAACCCATCTTGAGTCAATTATGTTAGGTCTTTTTCCTCCTTGAATCACAGATCTGTCGACAAGTGTCCAGACTTTGTTTTTCTCCATTGAGTCTAATTCGCTCCTAATAGCCTTTTGCCATTCAAGCTTGTATTTCGTATTCATGGCTTCTCTGTAGGAACTCGGATCATTCTCCACAGTTGCTATAAACGCATTCAGTTCATCGCTTTCCAGCAAGTTTAATTCGGATTCAAGTACGTGTGACTCTGATGGACATTCGACTTCTTTTACTTTTCTTGGGCGACCTCTTCGCTGTTTTTCTCCCTCCGTTTCAGAGATCAAAACTTCATCTTCTTCATCGAACTTAACAAGCCATGTTTCTTTATTTATTTCTTCCATTGGATTTGCCCAATCCTTAATGCTGTTTTTATTGTATTTGTCCCCAAACACGAGCTTTTCATTGAATCGAACATCTATGCTTTCGTAGTATTTTCCTTCTTCTGGTTTTAAAAATAAATATCCAGTTGGTTTGTAGCCTATCAATACTACTCGTTTTCCCAGCTGATTAAACTTAGGTCCTGTTTTCCTTTGTACTTTGATATAAGCTATACAACCAAAACGCTTTAGTTGTTCCAGGTTGAGTTTAAATTCTGGTTTGAACTTTTGTAAGGGCGGTATCATTTGATTCGAACTATGAGGCGTCCTATTATAGAAATAAACGGCTGCATTCAGGGCAAGATCCCACATATTCTCAGGTAGGCGTGTATCATACATTAAAGCTCTCGTGAGTTTCTGGATGGTCTGATTGAAACGTTCAGCTACTTCATTATGCTCAGGCGTATCTGGGCTAGCTAACTGTAGCTCTGCTTCGAACTTATCTAGAACTTCTTGTGTATACCCTCCTGTAAATTCTGTACCCTGATCACATCTAAGGTAACAGAACTTAGCATTGGATCCTAATAAATTTCTCGAGCTTATAATGAAGGATTCAAGACAATAACCCGTTTCGCTTTTCTGTTTCATAGGATACGCCATCGCAAGTCGTGAATAATCATCGATAAATACAGATATAAATCTGTATTTCTTGGGATGTGTAGCTGGACTAATCGGTCCCATTGTATCTGAGTGAACAATTTGCAGAGGTTCACTCGCTCTCTGTCTAGTCGAACTGAAGGGTAGCTTGTTGAATTTTGACACAATACAAACTTCGCAATCAAGTACAGAATCATCGAACTTAATTTCCTTCAAGTTTTTCAAATTTGGAAATTTTCTTTGGAATTCTTTCAACTTTTTCAACGAAGCGTGTCCCCATCTGACATGCTATAGTATAGCTTTATTAGTGTAAAACAAGTTATTGATTTTACTGATGTTAGATTCACAATCTATTCTCTCTAAATCAATTGATTCAGTTAAATTATTAATTTTTCTATCTTTTAGCGTATTTTCAAAATTTGAATAGCCAGAGCATAGCTCGTTGCTATCTTCGTTTACTTCTATGTCTAATTCAGTGTCAATTTGCATCGGTTCATCAAGCTTATTATTTTCATCAATCTCTGTACTTTGAAGCTTGTTTTGTTCACGAGTTATCTTTTTGGTTGCAGACTCAATCTCCTTATTGGGCGCAACACTTACAGTTGGATATTCAAGACGCCTTGTGGTTATATATGCAACAACCTTATTTACTTTATTTTCATTTTTCTCCGAGTTATTTGTTTCTAACTCAATTAGCCAATAAGGTTACTTATATATCCCAGAGACAAAGATCGTTTTTGATATCGGATCAAATATATCAATTTTCTTGTTATACAAATAGATACCTAAGCCCTTATCAACAAATTTCCTCAGTGATAGCAAATTTTCCGACAATAACTTAGCATAAATTATATTTTTCAAGCTTAGAAAGTCATCATTTTTGGTGTAACCAGATATGTTACCCACTCCCTCCGATTTTAAAATCGCTGAGTCATTGTCATTTGCACATTTAATATCAATTTTCTTAGTATTATCAAAGGTTTTATAAATTAATTTAGAATTAGTCATGTGCTCCGTAGCACCGGAGTCCGCCAGAAATCTAATCAGTTGGTTTTTATCGCTTTCTTCCGCGTTAGAGGTGTAGTGTCTACATATAGACCTTTGCACTCACCAGATTCGGTGGTTTTGGTTGGATTAAAGTTGTTTTGTCTATTTTGTCGACCTCTCCTCCGTGATCTGCCTCGGGCATGGCCTCTATCGAACTTGGTTTTCTTAGGGTTGCTACCCTTTTGTGGCTCATAATTGCGTCGTTTTACACCACGACTGAAGCCACCTCGTTTACCACCCCGATTATAATTTGAGGATTCATACCTTCTTTGGTTTTCGTTCTTCAAAACCTTTTCCAGCTGACTCTCCGTGTATGGGCAGTTTGCACAGACGTGCCCTTCATACCTCTTGCATCTGAAGCACATTTTCCCTGATCTTGTGCATTCATCCTGGTAGTGGCCCTTGTTACCGCATTTGTAACAAAGCGCCCCAGGATCAGACACGTAATATGCTTTTGCTCCAGCTTCTGTAGGTTTTCCAGCTGATTCGCCTGATCCAATTCGAGCTGTTTCCTGTCGTACAATATAATCTTTATGTTGGTTTAAAGTTAAAAGTTTACCAGTTGTATTCTTATTCAAGAATTCAGACTCTTTAACTAGAGGTAAATGTACGACAATTGCTTCATAGAATGCATCGCATATTTCGTCGTCTGATAATAAGCGTGTGTCGGGTAATTTGTTATACGATCGAACTAATTTATCAAATCTATCCCAGAAAGCTGATGCTTTCTCTTTATTTGGATTATATCGGATAGAGTGCAATTCTTTTCGAATGCTTCTTGTAGTCACGTTCATTTCATTTGCTTTAATGCGTTTAATTTCATTAAGCATTTCAATAGGATTCCGGATATCCGATACTTTTTCGTAATAAGAGATGTCGATTCTATTGATAATAATGTCTCTAACTCGAACTTTATCCTTTTCCAACTTAGTTTGATCAGGCACGCGCGATGGTTTAACCGTCGAATCAATTACGTACAATAAATCAGTAAGAGTTAGTTCTGAAGTTAAAAAGTCTAAAAATGTATTAACATTCAAACTTTGTGTTAGTTTGTATTCTCTACGGAAAGTACTATCTTTATTTGTTACTTCGATCTGTATTATATCTTTTATATTGGTACTTTTATTCGAATCAATTTTATTAACTTTATCCTGAACTAGTTTTGCTAAAAATTCTCTACTCACATGAGGTTTTGTAACTAGGTTTTGTATCGATTCGATGACTGATGGTTATCTTGTGCAGATTTTCCAGCTGATAAACTCTGCTCTACCTCGTACAGTCGGTCTTGTTCTGCCCATTCCTGTACCTTTTCTGCCATCCAGCTGTAACTCTCTTGCACTGCATATTTGTGCCTGATCAATTCGTCGACTACGTCATCATGTACTCGATTGCACTCATTTTCAATTATCCCTCTCAACTCTTTGTTTTCTTTTTCTAATTCGGCCATTTTAGCCGTTACATCTGAAAATTCAATTTTTTCATTAGAATCATTTAAAGAAAACTTTCCAAACTTAGCTGTCCCCACATCCTGACGGAATTTGTTCAGTCCCAAATTCAGTTGTATCGGTATATTTGAAAAAAGAGCAAAATCGAACTTTTGCTCTTTTTCTCTATCAAGTCAGCAATTTCAGTGTCAACCTCCAGCTTTGGGGACGAGGTATTCCCACGTTGGCTTGGGTCAACCGTCTCAGCTGAAGCCACCTCTTCAGCTCGGAACATTTTGATCTCCTTCTTCACAGATTCCAGTAATCGTTCCTCGATGAGAGAGTTATCTAAGAACAATTTGTAAATGAGTTAACTGTTTTGACGAACGACAATCAAAATAAACACTCTATCACGTGTAGCAATTTATTAAGCATGTGCTTAGTTGACGAACAACAATCAAGAAAACAATGCAAATTGCCTGTTTATATTTTTTAAAAGGAATAAAACCCTCGTAGTTTATCATGGTGAACATGAAAGAGAAAACTTGAATGTCAAAAACTACGTTTACAAAGAATTGTATTCATAAATATTAATGATTTTGCAAATAATATTTAGTATTATGTATTTCTTATTTTTAATGAATTCAATAATAAAACATGACGTACATTGCGGCGCGCGAAGCGCGCTGTTGTAATTCTGGTTCTGAAAACACGTGATTTGAACTTCTAACACACCAAAAAATATTTTATAGAAGTTTTGACGAAACTCAAAATTTTACTATTACAAAGCTTCCTCTGAGAGGAAGCAAAAATACATGAATTACGTCTATTTATTATTAATTGTTTTCACAGCTTTTAATTTACCTGGACTAAACCTTTAGTTTAAAAATGTTTATTAGTAGGATCGTATATTTTTATCACATATATTTGTCTATACCATCAAATAGTTTTATATTTATAAAATACATTAAGTTTTGTAGAATAAATGCAAAAAAAATTGGATGGACCGACAGATAGACATTTTTTTAAGTTATTTTATTGCTAAAAACTAATTGAAATTTGATATATTTGACATTTTTTCTTTCAATAACTTGAATGATTTAAGTTCAAAGAACATTTCTACCGTAAAAAACATTTAATTTTTTTTTTTGAGAGTTTTGGAATGTTTTTACAAAATTGACTAAATATAAAATTTTGATATGGAGTAGAAGATAGAAGATGATGTTATCATATTAATTGAACTGCTTCTATTGATTGTTAGAGTAATACAACAGATATATGACATTGTCATTGATTCAGCTCGGTTTTCTAATGTTCTTAACACGGGATCTGTTGCCATATTATGGCGCGTTTATCAATATTATAATATAAGTTTATCACTTATATTATAAATTTATGCATTGAGACGGGTATTTGGCCTGATGCACTCAAGAAGGCAGAAATTGTGCCAGTTCATAAAGCAGGAGAAAAAAATAAAATAACAAACTATAGACCTATATCATTGATATCAAACGTAGCAAAAATTTTTGAGAAAATAATACACAATAGACTTTATGATTTTGTAACCTAAACGAATATAATCTCCGAACACCAATTTGGATTTGTAAAAAAATAGGTACAAAAAATGCACTTCATTACCTAACGAACTTTTTGTTCAATAATATTGATAAGACTATACCGACTTTAGTAACATTTCTCGACCTGGCGAAGGCTTTCGACACAGTGAATCATAGTATCATACTAGATAAATTATACTGTGTAGGAATTAGGAGAAAAGCTCTGATCCTGCTTTCTAGTTACCTTAGTAATAACCTATATACCTGAGGTATCAAAGTGTAAAAATAGATGATTGTGTAAGTGATAACATACTAATAAATACTGGTGTACCACAAGGTACGATACTTGGCCCTATGTTCGCTATATTGTACATAAATGATATACTTCAAGAGATACCTC
Source organism: Trichomalopsis sarcophagae (assembly GCA_024372645.1). Taxonomy (NCBI): domain Eukaryota; kingdom Metazoa; phylum Arthropoda; class Insecta; order Hymenoptera; family Pteromalidae; genus Trichomalopsis; species Trichomalopsis sarcophagae. Next base: position 18,932 of record QLSS01000128.1, read on the forward strand.
AGGAAGTTATTCTATCATACACGGACGATACTGCTATAATCGCAACAGGGAGATAGTCCAAGATAATATTAATTATTATTTGTTGAAAATACACAAATGGCTTGCGGTAAATAAGCTATCATTAAATGTTGATAAGTCTATTTGTATGGCTTGACAGCGTTCCTAACCAAATAGATGAGAAGATACAGGGTATGAAACTAGCTAGGGTTGAGAACTGCAAATATCTTGGAATAGTCTTTGAATAAAATTTAAAATGAGAAATGTTGAGAATTATTTTGTTTTACTCTATAGATAAATTGTTACAAATAAAATGTATTTATATGCATATGATGCTAAAACTAAAGCAAGAAAATAGTAGTATGGAGGCTACTATTTTTGTGTAAATTTTCAGTTTTTAAGTAGTTTTTAAGAATTTTTGTTATTATTTTTTTTTTTTTATATCTTGCAATAAATTATGCCAGCCCTGCGGTCAGATAAACTCGTTTATCTTAACAGGAATGCGGAGTTTATATATATCTTTGTATTTTCGTTCCTGGATAAATAAATAAATAAACAAAACATTGTGTTACCGTCTAATAACGCAAACCCATATAGAGCCATACATAAAAATGCTCGTGCGTGCCTCGCTCCTAAGCAGACAACAGACAGCAGCCCCAGCCCGATGACATTTCTCTCTCTCTCTCTCTCTCTCTCTCTCTCTCTCTCTCTCTCACACACTATGATTAAGGATTATAGAAACTACTTTCTGTATAAATATCGAGCTATTTTTCTAATTACCTTCTGTATAAGAATTCTTACACTAAAAAACATATTTTATAAAGTAGAATAATTAAAGAAAAAAGATTTGATTAACCCGCTCTTAAAACTTGCAAACGCTGAAATTTATCTAGAAACATAACAGGATACGTTGTAAGGCTATATAGCTTTTAACGCATTCAATGGCGGCAGCGCTACTATAGACATTTTTATTGTATTCCTTTAGTGTATTTCCTCCACCGAGGGTTGTCACCTTGTTGAGTGCCCGTTTTTTAGAGCCTTGTGTGGAGGCTCGTCCGGCGAGTCGTCACGGTCGCTTCGACTCCGGTGACAGGAGCGTGACGTCCCGAACTCGGGTCGTCCTGGCGTGGCGGCGAAATTGGGCTGATGCGGGATACCGCCTTTCAGGCTCAAGAGTAGCGAAGAGTGTGAAGGGCAACACTGCCTACAACACTCTGACCTGACGGGACAGCTAGCACTAGCAAAAACCTAAATAGTGACCCTGCAGGGACCTCAACTGTTGGAGACTCTCCGCAGAACCTAGCAGAGGTCACAGCGGGTGGAAACTCCAGGAAACCTTTGAGGAATTCGGAGCTGTCTCAGGGTGGGCAGGTCAGCCGGAGGGTGGGGGGCTCACAGAACCCTGAGGCAGATCTACTAAGCGACGGGCTTTGATCTTTGAAGTTGCAACCGAAAATTTCGGAAGCACAATAGAAGAAAGAGGCCCGGAGACAAAAACAGGAGAGGGAGGCGGGGGCTCCTGGAGCAAGGGATGCTGCGAGTCCCAGCTCTGGATGTGCGCCTCCCGCTCGCCCTCACAACCTTAAGGCCGGGTCCACAGGCGGAGACGGATGAGCTCCAGACATTAAACGACTCAAGGACGCCGTCTCGACTCCGCCGGCAAATCAGGCCGCCAGCAAACGGCCCAACGTGGAGCCTGAAATTATGGCTGATAGGATGGTGGATCCCCTCACGAGGGCGATCGTGTGCTAGGGATATCTTGACGAGAAGCTGACGCATCAGCAGTTAGTACTTGTCAGCGAGGCGGTCCAGGCAGAGATATATAAGATCTCCAATGGACTGTGGTCCGAGTTCAACGATTCCTTCGTGAAAATGGGGTCTATCATCGTGGAAGTTAGCAACACCTTCTTGAGAGACTGGCTGGAGGAGATAACCTCCTGGCTAAGACCTTGGGAAGGCGCAAAACTCCTCATGGTCGGGATAAATAAACTCAGGAAGCCCCGAAGGGGGCTCTCCGCTGAGCCAACTGAGCCACAGGCATCCGGACCTGTTGGTCAATAGGTGGAGGGTGCTGAGCGCCGAAGACAAAGAGGGGTGAGACTGCAGAACCTTCCTGGTGCTCAACATACCCGAAACCTCGGTCAGGCGGTCTGGAGGGTATCTAACAAATTTTCACTGTCCGACCACAGATATATCCAATTCAAATGAAAGAAACGATGCTCGGAGAGAAGGGCCTTTAGAAATCTCAGAAAAACTGACTGGGCGTTCTTTAGGGAATACCTTATAAACGAGCTTAAATCTTTTAAACCAAGATTTGGAACAACGGATGAGCTTGACCACTGGGCATTTGAGCTATGTGAGATAGTCAACATCTCCTTTCAGAGAAACTGTCTCTGGACCATCCTAAAGGATAAATGGAGTACCCCATGGTGGAACCAGGAGCTAGAGGATCTGCGACGAGAAGCCCTTAGCAGGGCCAAGAACACTCACCACCGTATCGACTGGCGGATTCACAGAGAATCCCAGAGGCTATATAAAAACCGCATCAACGCGGTGATAATCAAAGGTTAGAGAGACTACTGCGAGGGTATCAAAAGATTTCCTGACGCGGCCAGACTCCTTCGGATACTCGCGAAAAATCCAAAAGGTATGGCTGGAAGCTGTCAGATTGCCCACAGGAGAATACACAACCTCGGAAGAGGAGTGCCTGAAACTACATCTGAAAGCCAATTTTCAGGACTTTCGGCTTCCCCACGAGATGGGGGATGAGAGCTAGGAAAGAAACAGGCAGCAAAGGGAGGCATGGGATCTGGCGGTGGAGGTCGTCACACCGAAAAAAGTCAAGTGGGCCATAAGGAACTTTCAACCCTTTAAGGCGCCGGGCATCGATGGAATCTACCCAGCTTTCCTATAAGAGAGGTTGGAGGAACTGGTGGGCCCCTTGGTAGCTCTTCAGAGCAAGCGTAGCTTTGGCTCATGTAAAGGGGGAAGATAATGGTGGGAGTATTTTTAGACATAGAGGGAGCCTTTAACTACATCTCTATTGAAGCAGTTGTCAAAGAGGCAGAACTTCATAGGACGCCCGAGCCATTAATAAAATGGCTTCAGAGTATCTCGAATCTCGGAACCGTAACGGTATCCGGCAAGGTCAGTAAGAAATGCGCGCAGGACGGAGTAGTCTCGCCCACCATTTGGTGCCTGGTGGAAAATGGGCTGCTGGAAGTGCTGAATTGGTGGGGCTGCTATGCTCAAGCCTATGCGGATGACTTCCTGATACTAATAAAAGGAAGCGAAATTGGCGCAGCTATGGACGCCATGCAGCTTGCATTAAGGAAACTGAAGAAATGGTGCTGCTCGACGGGACTTTCGGTTAACCCGGAGCAAGTCGAGATGGTGATCTTCTCCCGCAAGTACAAATTAGATGCCTACAGAGCGGCCAAATTCTCTGGAATCAACCTACAGGCAAAGGACTTAGCCAAGCACCTCGGCATTGTTTTGGCTAAAAAGTTAACTTGTGAAAAGCATCTCACGGCCCAGTTCGATAAATTCCTGGTGGCTCTGTGGACATGTCGTAAGGCATTTGGTGGTACATCGGGACTAAGTCCCCAGATTATACTGTGGCTATGCAGGGCTGTTCTGGTACCTCGTCTGGCCTACGCCGCATTGGGCTGGTGTCCAAGTGCCGATCTGATAGGTGATATGACAGCACTGGAGAAATTCAAGGGACAGGTGCTGAGGAGGGCGATGGGGGCCTATAGGATCACTCCATCTTACTATTATGGAGGGAGGGCCCGCAGGGACAGTCTACCGGGAACGGGGAACGTCTGGTACACAGATGGCTCTAGAACAGAGACTGGCATTGGCTCGGGGTACTACTGCCGAAGGGATGGAAGGGAAACCTTCTTTTATCTAGGGCGGTATACTACGGCCTTCCAGACCAAAATATACGCTATACTGACCTACGCTCAGAGGAACATTGAACTCGGCGCAAGGGATAGAATTATCACTATTTGTTCAGACAGTCAGGCGGCACTTAGGACTCTTATGGCTCATAGGACGACCTCCAGACTGGTCTGGGAATGCAAAGTTGTTGTAAATCAGCTGACCGGACACAACAACAAGGTCAGCCTGCTTTGGGTCCCAGGGCACACCGGGATTAGAAGCAATGAAATAGCAGACAGACTTGTAGCTTTGGGAGCTAAACACCCCCTAATCGGGCCAAAGCCCTACACAGGTGCCACAAGGTGCTTTTGGTGGGTGAAATCCAGGACTGGGTTGAGAGGGAGCATACTAAAGAATGGCAAGGAACTAAAGGATGCAGACAAACCAAAGCGGTAATGGGACAGGGTACCAATGTCGGCTGGACCAAGTGCGTCGCAGTAGGCAGCAGAAATAACTCCCGACTCCTGAAACATATAGTGACCGGGCATATCCGCTTAAAGTATCAAAGTCTGAAGATGGGGAAGGAGGCTACGGGTGTATGCAGGTGGTGCGAGGGGGCGGAAGAAACGCCAACCCAAGTGCTGACTGTTTGCCCAAAATTTTCGCGGCTCAGAGATTAGTGCTTGGGGGAGCCTTTCCCCACGTACGAAGAGATTAGGGCACTCGACGCGGGAGCCATATTGACCTTCTGGAGAAGGGCAGGCTTACCTGCATAGAGGATGCCATGACGATGGGTGGTACAATGGGTTTACAGCCTAAGTGCCAGAGTCTCTGAGGTCCACCCTTTATAATAATAAGAATAATAATAAGTGTGTATTTTATGTATTTTCTTTTTTCACTTTGTACCCTACGCTTTTGTAAACAACGACGATTGCAGGGCCTACTAAAAACTATAATAAATCAAGCGCATTTCAGTACAAGTCCAAAGAGGTCTAAAGGGTTCTTGAAAGCACAAAGTTTGATATTACACACTGGTGCAACATTAAACTGTAAATTTAACTGTAATATTTTTGCTGTTCATATTATTTTTTTGTGGGATAAAATACGTCACGTTAAAAATATTTAATTTTGTTAAATTAAATAATATTTAAAAAAATTTCAATTACCATTTCTGACATTTCATTTCGTGCCCTTTTTAAAACTTCTTTTTTAAGAGTTTCATTTTTTATAACTGGATATGTTCGAATATCAAGGGATTCACTTTCTCTTGCATATGCATTTTCAATATTGCTTAATGTACTATAAGAAGGGTCGGTTCTATTCATCTCCTTAGTTTTAGGAAAAAGCATTATTTCAGCGTTATATTGATGATCTTCTTTAGCAAGATCGTGAGATACATTGTTACAAACTTCAGTAATTAAGTTATCTATTAATTCAAGCACATCCTGCATAAGCTCTAAATGAGAAATATTATTCAACTTCATTCTTTTTACTTTGTTATCAATTTGTAATTCACTGCATCTCTTTTGACCTTCACATTTTGCAGCTTCATTACATAATGCTGTTTTAGCTAAATCAGTATTTTGATTTAAACTCTTATCATCTGACTCATCCTTTTCAATTTTTAACATACTAACTAATGCTGTATCCTGCAAGATAAACGGACCTTTCGAACAGCTGTGGAGATTTTCTTTGAATACTGTAGCCAATGACCTTTTAATAGATTCTCCTTCGTGTTGTTCCAAATACTTTAAAATACTTGCATGAATTCTATAATAAATTTCTAAAGCTTCTACTGCAAGATTTTGAGGGCATTTATGGCTAATACGTTTAGGGTACTGAGCATTATTTTCGTTCAGTAATTGAATGGCCTGAAAAAATGGACAATAAATGCAATTAATATCATGCATAATTGATTTTAAAGAAAGTCTTAAAATATATAACGCTTGCACTTCATAAAAACAGATAAATACAAGTTGTACATGGCACTATTTTTGCTAAAAATAGTGTCGATGAACTGACAGCTAATGGGATAGCGAGAAATGGAGACCCTATCTCCTCTCCTACGTTCAAGAAATCTGCGCAAAAGAGCTGCTATATCGAATAAGATATTAAATCATCAAATGAATCAATTTTTAGATATTGAATTTCGATACAGAGAAAAAAAAGAAAATAAAGATGTCTATAAGCGAATATAAAGGTAGATATAATAAAATACATTAATACTATACTAGTTAAAACTCGCTCGCTAATGCTTGCTCGTTATATTTAAACATTCAAATATATAATTTTATAAATTATAATAATATTAATATAAAATAGAATATAATAATAAAATAATATACCGGTATTTAAATATAGTCTAATTTTAAGAAGTGAATACGTCATAATATGCATATGCAGTGGAATAATTTTAATATATAACTACTATATTTAAGTTTATATGCTTGTGTGTTAAGGCAAAAGTAGTACCCTTAAGGAATAAACTTAGAAGCTTAATAAGTACTTAGTAAAAAACCAAAGCAGATAAACATAACCATAGGTTAATTACCATCTTTATGCAGATTATGGGTTCAGAATACTACGGTATATATTAATTGTAGCAAGTTTATTGATTAATATTGAAAGAATATATTTATATTAGCAAATTTAAAACTAATAACATTCCTACAATATGTTTGAGAAAAGAATCAAACAACCTACAGAGCTTAAAAGAGTGCCTTTTTAGCGCGGTATTCAAAATGACTTCGAATGACTAGTTCGTGCATTTATTAGTTTTTTACAAAAAATCTAGAGCGCTTATTTTTACTACACGCGGACTTTTTATTATAATATTTAAAAAATATTCTAAACCCTAACAAATACTTTGCAATTAAGTATATATCTGTATTTGATTGATGCTCATTCTCAAAAAGATAAGTAGTATTATTTATATATTATTATATATAGTATTATTTATATATTATTATATATAGTATTATTTATATATTATTATATATAGTATTATTTATATATTATTATATATAGCAAAGCAGATTTTAAGACATTCTAGTTCTTGAAATTAGAAAATATTAATATAACAATTGGCTAAAATAATTTATATAAACTAAAAATCATTTGTACTATTAATTATAGTCGTAAATAATCGACCGAATAATAGACTCAAATCAAAATATTAAACTTAAACCATAGTAAAACATTTTAAATTTTGGCGCCATTTTACCCGAAGTCCATCGATAACCAATTAAATCAAGTTTTAAAAAGCTTCACAACATCCGGCCACCTCTTCTTTTAAAGAGGATAAATTGAATGCATGGCTGGATAACTATTGTACGTTATTGTAATCACATTTATTATTCTAATTTAATATTTAGATTAGTTATTGCTCGAAATGAGGTTGAGACGGCGGCCCCACCTAAAGAGAGCAACAACGGATAACTTGCCTGTATCGACAAGTTTCCGACCATGTGGCGCTAGTATCAATGTAATAGTGTAACATCCAACGATGCTACCGCACTTATTTAGTTATAACACCTTTAGCCAACACTTTCGTACAATAGCTGGGTGTTTTGAATGTTTGTGAATGATAAAGAATAAGTGAAGGGAAAATAAAACTTTTAGAAAATGACCAGGGGTTAATCGGATCTAAATTCTAAAAGATAGAGAAAATGGATAAATGACCCGGTGTTATTTGGTTCACTTATCCAAGCGATATGTTTTAGGAAGGAATAGGGAAAGTTAGGACAGCTAAAACAAATTTTTACTTAGTTTTCTTCTTCTTGCCGCTGGCTGCTGGCTGATGCTACTGCTAGGCGTCGTATAAACTCGTTATAAGCAATGCATCGTTATTACAACCGTAGCTTCACACCGACCGATTATTATAACTCTGCAAAATGATATACCCTACTGCGACAATCGTAGTTCAAATAAATAATGAATAAATCGCATTATCAGTTTTTTGTTTGTAAAGTTATAACTACACTATAAGCTGCAAACAAACCATGCATTTATATACATTTATGTAGAACTATCCCACTAAAACTGTTGCTAAATGGGAACGTATGCAATTCGAAAATTGCATAGTTTATACAACAGACTGCTAAAAAATAATTCTAAATAAATATTTCGAATTCTACAAAAGTAAATATTCGTATTTTGAAAAACAGTGGAAAATTCCGGGATCGGTACACAGCTGCAAGCGTGCGTATTTCCCAAAACTGTCTCTGCAATCAAAAAAAAAAGGTCCAAGCCTCATAGGCTGTCTTAATTAAAACGCAGCTGCTCGTCATAAAATTGCGCTTGGTCCGTCGCGCCGAAAACTTTCACGTGCCGACTTATGCGCAGAAAAACTTTACTATCGCTATTGTAGTGCATCCGCTGATGCATCTCGTCGATGCGCGCAGCGCAAGAGGTTTACGGTAGGGCTATCCGTCCCTCGTTTACTTTCTTGAGGCCCGCATTTCCGAATTTGCTCTGGATGAGCGTCACGTACGCATTTGTTTTGAAAATTAAAGTTTAAAAATTTTAAAAAATATTGAAAAAATCGCACGACGTGACACCCCTCGCCTAAAATGCTTGTTATAAGGAATAAAATGACGCAAGAACAATCATACACTTAGCTTATTATCTATACTTAGTAAATAGACAAACATTGTCAATCTGAACTGCGAATCTTTTAATGAAAGATACATCGCAAATTAAAAAATGATATCCCATTGTTTTTTGGTTGAACATCAACTACTTTTGATGTACTAGGTTCTGACATTAACTCGAGTACAATATCTTTATTATCGTTGTCTTGATTCTGTGTTTCATTTGTTTGACTTTTAAAATTCGTTTAGCGTGAAATCAAATAGTAAGCCAAGGTATTCCATATTGCTCCGAGTATATGGATTAAACATCCATATATTTGATGTAATGCATATCCATTTATACACATTCCAATTGCTGTCTTCATGATTTGAAATATGATTATTACTGTATTTATCCCTGCACTAGCTTTCCCAAAAGAAACGAATTTACTCCATATTCTTCCTCAAGTTTACTCCACTATCTTCGTTACAGCATCTATATTTGAAAATTTGAAAAGTGTTCCTTGGTCGTTTGATATTGGGTGTCTGTGTAATTCCCTTGCTATATCATTTAATACTGCTGGTAGTTCGATTGGAAACATTATTCTCTCTCTTAGTTTTTCTAATTCCTGTTCTGTATCGATGCCACATGTAGTTCTACAAGTTCTCCTGGACTTAAATAATTCCAAGTTATTCTGGTCATTGGTATTATTACAATAGAGTTATGTGCGTCTGTTCATCCTGGTATAGATTTATACCAACTATTTCCAACTTTGTAAATAGACGGTAAAATTTTGTTGTAGATTATTTTTGTGTTTTTTCTTTTTAAAATGTGAGTTCGCGGTGTTAAGAAATAAGTCTGATTGTTTATTGATACTCTTAATTCTGCATAGCAGATTTCTCCATGCTCTAATTTTACTTCTACAGGGATACATTTTATAATATGGATAACTTCCCCTGCAACTACTGCCATAAAGCTTGGTCCCTGCATTTAATTATAAACGAATTCATCTGGAGAATGTGTGGCTATAGCTAAATAAGTTTTATAGTCTCTCTTTCTAAATTACAGCGCTAAATTATTACATCTCTATATAATTGTTTGGTTTGCATTCTTATATGTTTCTTTACATACACAAACTTTGAATTCACATATGCAAATATATCTAGGTTAGAAACGAAAAATTTTTTCTATTTGCACAAGATTCACCTTGCACGGTTTCGAAAATAACAAGTTTTAGATGTTCGGTTTTTCTGATTTTATACCCGCATACACTGTCTACGCTTTTATTCGCCAAGGCAAATGTAATGTCTTGCGTGGATAAAGAATAGATTACCTGTTTATTATAATCTATGTCTATTAATTTATTCGCGTAACCTTCATATAAAATACTCAACTGATTGAATTTACAATAATCGTTAGGTATTGATTCCCAAAATGAATAACCACCTGCCATATCTATGCAGCTCGTATCGGATAATGTACATGTAGTTCCTGATTTTAAATATATTTTCTTTTTATTGATATTAACTTTCGCTACAAATTCTTGTAATGTAATTTTTAAAGTATCAGTCGCAAATAGATTATTATAAGTTCCGTATGGATCTGAATAGGCTTGTCTATTACATACATTATTACTATCTACGCTCCCCGCTAAATCTATACTGTGAGTGATTTATCCATCTATTCTTAATTCAGTTATTACATTATCATTAAATTTGAGAATTCCAGTTTTATGCATTTCTGTACAAACTCTTCTACCTATTTCATATATACAGGGTGTTCTATTTTAATTGATAAGCAAATTCGAAGCAAGATCGAAGCAAATCGTTGGATAGGTAGGGGTGGTCCAATTGCATGGCCTCCAAGTCACCTGATTTAACGCCATTAGATTTTCAGGGCTAAATGGCGTACAAAATCCTATTGTGCAACCTCTGGTTTACGCTAATATTGAAGGTAAATGAAAAAAACATTTGAAGAGGTAATGGTAGACTTTTATACAAAAACAAACCTTTTCCAATCGAAGACCATTGTTTTGAACGTAAAATTTTCAGCTCTTTCTATTGCCGCTATAAAAAAATAGGGTTTCCATTAAAAAAATCAAAGTTAACCTTCAAGTGACCTTGAAGACGCTTTCAAGGTCAAATCTAAGGTCACCATTCGACTTCCTCCATAAAATCCTGCAATCTAGGTCTCTACCATTTTTTCGATTAAGGCCTTCCTTCACGAGATATTTGCGTGTATGGATTAAAATGGGACACCCTGTGTATGTGTGTGTATATACATATATATATATATATTTATATATATATATATATATATATATAAAACTTGCTTATGATTTTAAAACAAAGACTTTATGAGAAAACATTCCGCATTGATCTACAGTTCTACTTATTTCTAATTTACATTGTATAACGCTAGTCTCCTCGTATTCATTAATTTGTAATGATTGAATATATTTTTTTGTTACATTTACGTCATTATACGGTATATTGCACGCACCTACATCAATTAACGATACGGTTGTTACATTCAGATTTCGTGAACCACTTTCATAGCCTATATTCATATTCCTAATGTTGAACGCAGTGCAAGTAAAAGAATAATTAAATGCTTCATATTGTTGTGTATGTTTCTTATCTGCAGTCACACAAAAAATTATTAAAATAAGTTATTAAATACTATATTGTTTTTATTTTGTTTTTTCTTAATCGTCATTTCTTTATTAATATACGATATTCTTAACCTGATGCTGTGTACAATTTTACAACCCTTATTAATTTGAATTCGAATATTATTCTTATTAATAACTTCCAAAACTTTATGTGGTCCTGAATGATGATTTCCGAATTTCCCTGGCTTATGTCGTGCCATAAGAAATACGTAATTGCCTACTTTAAAATTCGCTACATTAATTTTTCTATCATACTATTTTCTTTTTATCTAAACTTAGAATCTACTAAATTATCATAAACTAATTTTTGAATGCCATTTAATCTAGTCACTAAATCCATAATATATCCTTTATAAGTCGGTAGTGAATCTCCTTCTCTTAATGGGTTACTGGATGGTAATCTAGCTAATCTTCCAAACACAACTTCAAAAGGCGTATGTTTGGTTGATTCCCGAACACCTGTATTATAATTTAACATGGCAATATCTACCCATTCGTGCCATTCATAATCAATATCTGCATACTGTTTAAGAAATTTAGCTAACGCGTGATGTGAACGCTCTAGAGATCCATTAGATTGTGGATGAAATGCAGTTGTCTTAATCTTTTTAATTTTAAATCTCTTTGCAACTCTATTCATTAAACTACTTGCGAAATTCTGACCCTGATACGTTAAAATGGCTTTAGGTGTGCCGAAAATTCAAACAAATCTTTTAATAAAAGCTTCTGCTATAGTTGATGATAATCCATCGCGATTTTATCAAAAACAAATTCGTTAAAAATCTCTTCTTGTTCATCTTTAGGTACATACAATAATTTTCCTGAACAAATAATGACTTTAATTCTTGAATCTTTAAAGACTAATTCAATTATATTCAAAATTTCTTCCCAATATAAATTTTCTATATGATTACTCCTAGCTAGACAGACTATTTTCTGATTATTTTTTTCTAACAAACTTTTTAGTACTATTAATGTGTCAAAAATTAATTCCTTTGATGTTTGTTTCCGTTTTTGTTGAAGATTTTGATTTATCTCCTTTTATACATAGTGCATAATATTTATAATTATTTTTGCGTTTAAATTCTCTTACTTCTCCAATCTCATTTTCTGATTTTAATTTTCCAAATTCTTTTAATTTTCTTGCTCCTTTATCACAAGGTTCTCCTTTATTATCAACAAAATAAGCTACATTATCAGTTCTATATTGAATTAATTCTTTGCAATCCACAAGTTATTAATTTATTTCTAATATTTTAGTTCCCTTACTATATAAATTTATCATCGAAATTTTATCTTTTTCATTTTCTGATTCATCTTTTGATTGCGTTTCATTAGTACTTTGTTCACTCATAGAATTATGATTATTGCCTAACACCTAATTTTGATTCAAATCGAGTATAATCGAATTCTTTTCATTATTTTTATTTCTAAACATTTTATTCTTATTTCTTTCTTTATTTGTTTTTATCTGAGCTTCATAATCACTCTCATCAGTAATAGCACTTTTTTCATAATTAATTTTCGTAATTTTTCTCTTTGAATACCTACGTTCATTATCAATCAAATTATTTATATCTTCATTTTCATCTAAGTCACTCTTACGTGTCTTATTTAAATCTTTATCACTTTATGATTTTTTATCATCTTGTCCTTTTATACTTTTATCATTTTTCTTATTTAATAAACCCTTACGTTTTACAATAATTGTAATCTTATCAGTTTTATACTTCTTTTTCTTATTTATTACTTTTCTATTCGTTTTATCTTTATTAATATCTTTCTTAAGCATACTTTTCACACTTTTAATCCGTTCATTATGTATATCTGCTTTGGTTATTATTTGGTTCGTATTTTCTTTACTTTCTTTTAACTGTTGTGCTCTTGTAATGACGTTTATATCTAATGGCAATATAGGGTTTCTCGACATTGCATCTGGCATTATAGTTTAACTTTCCAGGTTTATAAATAATTTTATAGTCGTTCTCTCCTAGTTTGAATCTCTATACTTTTGTATTGAGATCTGCGAATTTACAACAAAGCAATGGCTTATGACCCATAATAATGTTAAATTTTCTGCCTAACACATAAGGTCTAAATGTTGCTACACCTTGTATCATAGCTAAAGCCTCTTTTGCATAAACTTCATAATTTTATTCTGAACCTCTTAATACTCTTGATGTATATGCTATTGGTTTATCCTTGCCTATTTCTCCTTGAGATAAAACACTACCAACTGCATATCCTGAAGCATCACAAGTTATATTAAAAGCTTTTGTAAAGTCAGGAAATTGTAACAGTGGTGCTGAGCAAAGCAATTCCTTTAAATTATCGAACGCTTGTTGTCCTTTCTCATTGCTTTCAAATTGTTCTCCTTTTTGAAGTAATTTGGTCAATGGTTTTGCTATTTTAGCGAAATCTTTTATAAATCTTTTGTATATCCTGCTAAACCCAAAAATTGACGTATATTTTTCACTTCCTTAGGCGTAGGAAAATGCTTAACAGCCTCTACCTTTTTGGGATCGGGTTGAAGTCCATCTTTGTTAATTTTGTGTCCTAAATAAGGCACTTCTTGTTTTAAAATTTCACACTTATCTTGTTGTAATTTAAGGTTAGCCTTGCGTAATCTTTCCATAACTTTGTTCAAAAGAGCCTCATGCTCTTCTAACGTTTTGGCATAAACAATTAAATCTTCCAGTATTATCATCATAAGGCGTTGATATTCCGCTGCAGTATTACGTAGGCCGAACGGCATCCGAACAAATTCGAAATGTCCTAACTGGGTTGAGGATGCAGTTTTTGCTGCATCTTCTGGGTCCATCATAATTTGGTGAAATCCTGAGAAGCAATCTAAGGTAGTAAAATATTTTGCACCTTGTAATTGATCAAAAAATCTGTAATATTTGGAATATGATATGCATCAGGAATAGTTTTCTCATTTAATGGCCGAAAATCGAGTACTATTCGCTATCTTGGCTTTCTATCTAGTCCTGTTTTTTTCGGTACGACCCACAATGCTGTATTATAAGGTGATTTTAAAGGTCGAATTATTCCTTTTCTTAATAAATACTTAATCTGAATTTCAATTTCTTCTTTTAATATATGCGGCAATCTATATTGTTTTGTACATAATGGATAGTCATCTATTGTATTAATTTTATGTTGAAGTATATTAGTTCCTTCTAAAATATCACACTCTATCTGCGTGTTTTGTTATTAATCTATTTAACTGTTCATATTTCTTAGCATTTAATCCATTAGTATTAATCAAACTTTTTATTTTTGTAATTCCAACATCTACACTTAAATCTTCATTACTATACTTCTGTTCGTCTTCTAAAACTATTGAAAATATATTTATGCACTTTCGTGCTAAATCTATAACTTCTGTAGCTTCTTTATCTTTCATATTCTTCTCTTTAATTTTTCTTTATTTTCTTTTTGATTCGGCATAATTTCGTTAAATATATCAATTAAATTTACTCCTACAATATTCCTACGTTATTCTATTCCTAATTCGCCTAATAAGTTTTCAGTAGTGGTTGCGAAATAAAGTAACTCTCCTAAATCAGAATATTCATTCATATAATAATCTTCTATTTATGAATCTGAATCTGAGTCTCTAAGTAATAAATCTAGCCTTTTACCCAAATTTGAGCTTATATCTGTGTCTGAATTAGAAATTATGCCTGAATCAGGATCAGGATTTGAGTTTCAATCTGATTCAGAATTTAAGTCGGAATCTACACTTGAATCTATGTCTAAACCTCTAATTACCTGTTTAATTACATTATCTGACACATCATTGCAGTGATAATCATCATTTATAATATCTCTCTTTTTTAACGGTGCATATTTTTCTCTTATCTTTAAACTCTTTTTTCCAAAATGTATTATACTATTTGATTTAATGAAAAAATCTACTTCTAAAATTCCTTCGGCTGGGATTGGGAAATCATTTTAACAATATGAACTTTATGGTCTATCTCAAAAATATCTAAAAATGTTGATCCCATAGAGGGGGTAATATTGCCGTCAATACCTCTTAAATAAATAATATCGTTCCAATCAATTAAATTTTCTTCCGGGAGCACATTTTCTTTAATTAAACTCTCTTCAGCTCCGGTATCTATTAAATTTACTATATTTGAATTCTCTAAATTAACAATCATTTCTTGAGCTTAGCTCTCTTTAGCTAATTGTTTAAATTCAAATAAATTTAAATTACTAAAAAATGATTTGAATTAAAATCTACAATGCTCTGGATGAGCGTCACGTACGCATTTATGTTTTGAAAATTAAAGTTTAAAAATTTTAAAAATATGTCTACCCAAACGAAAGTAGATAGCGTGCATGTATAAAACATTAGAGAGAGGATAGAGAGGTAGCCCCGGGCATATAAGGAGCTTCGCTGCGCTAACGGAGTCATTCACTCTCTTATCTTTGATCCTGGTTGATAGCGTGAACTGCGCTCCTTATCCACTTTCCAATCGTCCAGCTGCTTAATATACTACGAGCATAGCGCTCTTGAAGGGTTATCCGGAGGATACTATCTCTCTCTTATTAAAATAGCAGTTTGCGATCATCTGTACATTATACATTTTATTCTTTTTGTTGCACTTCGTCAATTAAACATTTATTTATGAATGTGAATATTGCATGAATTGAATACATTCTTGATAAAAAAATAAATTCGTAAATCCGCATTGATTTTTTAACATGGTTTTAGACAGATACGCTTAAATTTACGTTATCGTATCTGATTCAAAATTTCATAAGTATACGAAATGTGGAAATTATTGTAAGTATTTGACAGATACGCTAAAGTTGCGTTATCGTGTCATACTGAAAAATTTGAAAAGTATAAGTATCCGGAATTTTTCTACTTATTTTTATCTACTCAAGGTGTAAGTTGCTCTTAAATAGAGACTAGGCGCTTTAGTTGCGCTGACGCTCAAGTTGCGCTGAAGCTGGTCAGCTCACATTCATACATCAACACTTACATACACACCTACTTACAAAATTCATTTATACACGCGTACAGTGATGCGCGTCGCGCCATGATGTGTTCATCCCTCCTAACACGGAAGATGAATCTCACACACGAATTGCTCAGTCTATGTATCCGTCTCACTAAATGGGATGATCACTCCGTCCGGCAACGGAACCCCAGACAAGTTCCATGATTTAATATCATTAACGTTCTCCATGGATCCAAATAATAAAGACTTGGTTTTGCCGGAGTTAAGTAGCAGACCGGAGCTTTCCGCCCAGCCAGAAACCAGCCGTCCCGCTTCTGCCAGTCGAGCCACGCCGTCCAGGAAATTATCTTTGTTGGTGTGTAGATAGATCTGGAGGTCATCCACGTAAAAAAGATGTTTAATTGTGTTTCCGTCGAGTATATTTTGCAGGTCGTTGGCATAGAGGCTAAACAGCAAGGGTCCCAGGACAGAACCCTGTGGAACTTCCAGATTGGTTTCAAGCCACTCTGAAGTTCCGTTTTTATTCGAAATTACCATCTGAGATTGCCCCTGTAAATATGGTTTAATCCTCAGGAGAGCCGCCCTAGAGAACCCCAGCTGTCTCAGCTTAGATAGAAATTTGGAAGGTGAGATGGTGTCAAAGGCTTTGCTGAAGTCAAACAGCAGCATAAGCGTCATCTTCTTTTTGTCAATTGCCATGCGTACATCGTCGGTCAATTTTAATAACACTGTTTGTGTACTTTGCTGTTTTCGGAGAGAGAGAGAGAGATAGAGAGAGAGAAAGAGAGAGAGAGAGAGAGAGAGAGAGAGAGAGAGAGAGAGAGAGAGA